>OZ026620.1:28056534-28191534 GCA_964020975.1 Hermodice carunculata
AAGAAAATACAGCGAAGGAAATCACATTTAATAACGGACACGCTTATTATTTTGACATTATATGCACAGGTAGCCTACATACCTAAATTATTTTTCGGTGACCAAATATACAAAAAAACAACTCCCAATTTATAGCAGCTATAAATACATGTAGGCCTAGTCATATGTTGAAAACCATTTTTGAAATTTGAACATGAATCCTGTTTGTACCAGATGTTAATTACCGTTATTTATTTGGATTTTATCACAAAAAAAAAATTTATGATTCTTGGATATTTTGCAAATCAATCGTACAGTTTTTGTTTCTTTGTTTCTTTTTTTGGGGGAGGGGGGGAATCCAAATAAATATTCAAAATGCGACGCTCAAAGGAAAAAGTCCTATACAAATAAACGACTTGAACGTCTTTTTTTTACGTACTTGTGATCTACGCATTTTAGCCCTTATCCAAAGTGTGTAATTAGTGAAGATAAACACAAATATAAAAACTAGAACATACTGATTTTCCAACAGAAAATCAAATGTCTCCCGGTGGAACACTTACGTCTCTGAATAAGCTACAGGTGATAACAAATTACAAATGACCAAGTTTGCCCGAAAATTACGATCCTATTTTAGCTCTCGCCTAGATACATAACTCTAGCAATTTTCATCAAGTTCTTCAAGACTTATTGCAGAGAAACCAATTTCACATAAATGACCCTGTGACCTTGAAAATTAGGTCAAGGTCACCCAAATGCAATCCCAACCTTGGTCTTACCTTGATACATAATCCTACCAAGTTTCATCAAATTCCATCCTGTTCTTCATGACATATCAAATGGAAACCAATTTCACATAAGTGACCCTGTGACCTTGAGAATTCGCTCAAGGTCATCCAAATACAATCCCAACCTAGGTCTTGCCAAGATACATAAGCCTACCAAGTTTCATTAAATTCCATCAAGTTCTTCAAGACTTATCGCATGGAAACCAATTTCACATAAGTGACCCTGTGACCTTGAAAATTTGCTCAAGGTCATCCAAATACAATCCCAACTGAGGTCTTGCGAAGATACATAATCCTACCAAGTTTCATCAAATTCCATCAAGTTCTTCATGCCTCATCAAACGGAAACCAATTTCATATCAGTGACCCTGTGACCTTGAGAATTCGCTCAAGGTCATCCAAATACAATCCCAACTGAGGTCTTGCCTAGATACATAATCCTACCAAGTTTCATCAAATTCCATCCTGTTCTTCAAGACTTATCGCACAGAAACCAATTTCCCATAAGTGACCCTGTGACCTTGAGAATTCGCTCAAGGTCATCCAAATACAATCCCAACCTAGGTCTTGCCAAGATACATGATCCTACCAAGTTTCATCAAATTCCATCACGTTCTTCATGACTTATCGCACGGAAACCAATTTCATATAAGTGATCCTGTGACCTTGAAAACTAGGTCAAGGTCACCCAAATACAATCCCAACCTAGGTCTTGCCTAGATACATAATCCCACCAAGTTTCATCAAATTCCATCCTGTTCTTCAAGACTTATCGCACAGAAACCAATTTCACATAAGTGACCCTGTGACCTTGAGAATTCGCTCAAGGTCATCCAAATACAATCCCAACCTAGGTCTTGCCAAGATAAATAATCCTACCAAGTTTCATCAAATTTCATCACGTTCTTCATGACTTATCGCACGGAAACCAATTTCACATAAGTGACCCTGTGACTTTGAGAATTCGCTCAAGGTCATCCAAATACAATCCCAACCTAGGTCTTGCCAAGATAAATAATCCTACCAAGTTTCATCAAATTTCATCACGTTCTTCATGACTTATCGCACGGAAACCAATTTCACATAAGTGACCCTGTGACCTTGAGAATTCGCTCAAGGTCATCCAAATACAATCCCCACCTAGGTCTTGTCTAGATACATAATCCTACCAAGTTTCATCAAATTCCATCATGTTCTTCATGACTTATCGCACGGAAACCAATTTCACATAAGTGACCCTGTGACCTTGAAAATTAGGTCAAGGTCACCCAACTACAATCCCAACCTAGGTCTTGCTTAGATACATAATCCTACCAAGTTTCATCAAATTCTGTCAAGTCCTTCAAGACTTATCGCATGGAAACCAAGTGTTGAAGAACCTGAACAACAACAACAACAACAACAACAAGAAGAAGAAGAAGCGGAAGAAACGGGCACTAATCCAATATGTCACCCGGCTTCCACCGGGAGACATAATTAAGACAGAGGGCCGAGTTGACAACTGCCATCTCAATCGTGTGAAGTCTTTCCCACGTATCCTCCACATGTGGATCATCGGCACTGATCAGTGATCTTAGCTGCAGAAACAACACAACAAAACAAGAGAGCTGATGCGATTTCTAATCCACCATCAGATTGGATCCCTTTGCGTGTTGGTCAACAAAAGTGCAAACCTACTAGATGCACCAGTAAATTTAACAAGGCCTACTTGAAACACTTGGAAATACATATACGTATATATTTGGATATATATCGTTGCCGACTGTCACAAGCTAGCAATCCTCACAGGAGTCAAGCCGACCGGTGTCCATTTTGCTTGCCGCACGTGTTACTGCTAGGATTAGCCACAAGGTGTCACTCACAGCAACACCTTGTGACCATAATCATTAGCATACTCATTTGGATCATTAATTAAAAATAAAAGACTAATTTGGGAAATTGTTCCTTTCTGTATTCATGTTTTCATGATGCAAATACACATTCTTATTTGAGTTTTATGTCGAAATCTATTATAGATTTCATCAAATCCGCAAAATTGAATCATAATGAAAGAAGAATGTAGGCGCTGTCCACACCACTTATATTCAAATGCTGCCTGGTGTGGTATATGTATAATCCGTTGCGCCCACTCGTCCGTAAAGTGTTGAGCAGACAAATGAAAGTCCATGGTCCCTATGTGTAAGAAATAAAATATACATATATGTAAATATATATACATATATGTAAATATATATACATATATATATCAATATATATAAATATAATACCGCTGGCACATTTGATAATGTAAGCCCAAGCCCCATGGAATCCTGTGACATAACAACACAGAGTGAAATGTATTGCCAACACCTCTAATACAAAAATGGTATAGTCAGTCCTGGGCACACGGCTACATAGTTAGCATTACCTTATTTCCTATGCACGGAATGGTCTCATTAAAATTGGGGGACGAGGGGGTTGGAGAAGAAAGAAACGAAAAGAAAATTGACACACAACTCGTGCAGATAAGTGCAACCATTGGGGAGAAATAAGAAAAGAGAATCAGGAAATAATTCATGCATTGTAAGCCCTGGGGCGTGATTGCACACACATAATACCTGGATCTTTAAGCTATTCAGTTTTGTTTACTCATTACAAAAAACCAACAACATAAAATCAAACTTGAAAGAGCATTGTCTTTATTCATGTATAATCACTGGAGTCTCATACGCCCTTGTAAGTGTTCCATTCCCATTTTTTACCCTCCGCACATGAAGTGCCGGATGATATTGTCGTCCGTCCATCTTGTCGATGTTACTGCCACGTGCGATATCTGAATTTTCACCGTTGCTTTACCAAATTTTTATCAGAGATGTACCTTATAATGGACCAGGTTCCCATTGAAAAACAACTTCCTCTGATTAATTATAAACTTTTCACGAAACTTTTTATTAATGTATTTATTGGCGTCAACCATGACGATGTTACCGCGACATCTCAAAAACTGTTCAAGGTCGCTCTACCAAATTTTCACCAGGAATGCGTCTTATAATGGACCAGGTTACTACTGAAAATCAGCCTCCTCTGGTTATTTTTACATTTTTTTTAATGAAACTTTTCATGCACTGATTTGAAGGCCGTCTGAGTGGCCTCAACCCTGACGACTTTACCATGATATCTCAAAAAATGCTGACCGCAACTTTACCAATTATTTTTCAGAGGTGCACCTTATAATGGACCAGGTACCTATTTAAACCAGCTTCCTTTTTGCATTTATAACTTTTTTAAATGAAATTTTAAAGTATTTATTTGAAGGCCTTCTGAGCGGCACACAAGGGGACCACGTTATCATAATATCTCAACAAGGATGCATCGCAGCTTCACAAATTTTTATCAGATACAAATTATATTAAATGGACCACGTTCTTATTGAAAACTAGCTTCTTATTATTTTTAAACTTAACAAACTTTTGAAGTTTTCATTTGAAGGCTGTCTGAGTGGCGCACAAGGGGACAATCTTGTTACCATAATATCTCAAGAAATGCAGAATTGAGGAAAAAAAAGATTGTTGGCGCCAAGGGTTATCTGTTCTCTGAATACTATTTTTAAAAAAAACTACTGTAGGAGATTCTTAAAACGGCTGCGTAGATAATAAGAAAATCAAATATATATATATATATTGTACCAGCGTCTGCATTACAGCACCAACCAAGTATTTTTCTTCATACTACATGTGGGGCATATAGCGTTACATTGTACAGAGTTCCAAGTTTGCTTACTTCTTTACGTCGTTCCTTCAAGACGCATCCTAGTTTAAATACATTCATTCACTTGGGGTTTTTATTTACATTAAAATATTTTTTCTTTATTTTTTTATATTTCGATTCCCACTGGAATCTTTATCAACTCATATTCTTGTGAACAATTTTATGTACACTTGTGTGAGGAAGAAAAGTAATGTAAACATTCATTTTGTGTATCTCTAACTTAAGCAACAAGGGGAAAATACAATATAACACCTAAACTTTGTAAATGCATCTGTAAGCATTTGAAACGCATGTGTACCGAACGCGTTTGAAACGCATGTGTACCGAACGCGTTGCTCAAAGTGTTTGAAACGCAATGCTGAAACTGTTTGAAACGCTTCTCAAACGGATTTCAAACGCAAACCAAACACTTTCAATCGTTTTCAAACGCAAACCAAATACCAGCCAGACGTCACAAACGCTTTTGGCTGTTAAGTTTTAGACGGGCGGAACTGTAATATGAAGTACCAAAGGATAAAAGTTGTGGCATTTAATATTTTCAACTTTTGAAGGCACACAGACAGATTTGCTTTGAAGTAAATCTTTTCTAGTTGTGTCTTGTACTTGTACTTAATAATCGAAAATATAAAAAGTCTAACGACAGACGGACAGACGGAAGGACGGACGGACAGATGGATGACGGACGCAAACGGATTCTATAAGCTCTGCTGACTGACAAGTCAGCAGAGCTAATAAAAATTGAAAACAGGGTTGTTTGTATGTCTTTACTTTGTAACCAAGATTGAGGTGACCAAAATATCAGTGATCGTGAGCAAAGTCTTTCAATACACATACACCTCAATGGATAAATTATCATCATAATATTAAAGATAATTCTGTTATACTGCCCATGAGTATAAAAAATAAAAGTGTATCGATGATTAGCACAAGATACAAATTTCCATGGATCCTTCTCACCCCAGTTCAACTGAGTTCAAATTTTACATGTATCCCAGTGAGTTTGCCATTTCAGAGGACTTCAGAGCGTTTGCCAGCGATAGCCAGCATTAGTCAGCATTTCACAGTGATTACCGGCGTTGAAAGGGTGTGAAATGCTGGCAAATGCTGAGTAACGCTGGCTAAGCCAAGCTCCAAACAGCTGAATTGGATTTTGGCATTTCCCAGTGTTATTCGCTGTTTTCCAGTGTTTGTAACGCCAGCTAATGCTGTCCTACGCTGGCAAACGTTGTGTAAAGCCGGGAACTGCCCTGAAACGCCGAAACACACTTACCAACACCAAAACAAGTTACTAGTGTAAAAACCTACCCAAGGTACACTGCCACCAAGTTTCAAGTCAATCTGGATGATGGTTTTGGAGAAGTCCAAAAATGTGAATTAGCATTAGAATGCCCATTGACATATATAGTAATCAAGAGGAAAGCTGCATTGACCGATAAGTACCTGAATTGAAAACAAGGCCATGGGCCTAAAATGTAATCTGTGGCAGCAAACTGACCAATTGGTCGATTGGTATTTTTGGTAGACACATAATTGTGTGTGCATATGATGTGCTTCCAGAATATTTCCATTTTCTAAAGTTTTTGGTGTTATACCTTTCATAATTTGTTGCCAAAGACTGGAATACAGTGAAAGCTGGCTTGAGAGACCAGGCCAAATTGGGTCTCACTTTTTAGTACCAAAATATCAAGCTATTTTTCTTAACAAGAGGCCCATGGGCCTAATGCTGTGCTGACAGATGACTAGCAGGTCAGCTGAGCTGAATATCATCAAAAATTCACTGAAGCGTGATAATCAAGGTACATTGCCACCAAGTTTGAGGTGAATCTGACAGACTGTTTCTTCAGAGAAGTCCAAAACGTGAAAAAGCATTAGAATACCCCTTGACTTGCATAGTAATCTGACAATGGGAAAGGTGCTTTTACCAATAAATACCCGAATTGAAAACATTGTGCAAAGTCAGGAATCCACAGCAGTGCCACCTAGTAAACAACTTTGTTTGACCACTTCACATGGAACATACCCACAAAGTTTCAGCTTAATCTGAGTGACAGTTCTGGAGAAGTCGAAAATAGTGAAAACACTCAAAAATTCATTAAAAAAAATAGAAAAATAGGCAGTGCCACCTTGTGAATAATTGAAAGTTAGGAGTCCCTTGGAGTGTTCCTGTGTGATATCATTAAGATTTGCATCCCCCCCCCCCCCAAAAAAAATCAAAAAAATCACTGGAGCATGACCATGTGAACAAGCTTTGTACAGCCCCCACCCAAGGTACATAGCCACCAAGTTTGAAGTGAATCTGGCTGACTGTTTTGGAGAAGTCAAAAATGTGAATTGTGAATGGACAGAGACAAGCCATGGATGACTGAGTCTTCTAGTATCTCAACCTGACTGGTAAGTCAGCTGAGTGATAGTGAGTCAAAAAGCCATGTTACAGGTGGTTACTTTATTCAGGAACTTTAAAACAAGACTGTAATGTTATAAGATAATTTTAGCACTTCTACTCTGCAGATTCCTGCAAATTACGTTGGTGAGACCTAAAACAAATGTCGTGTTTCCTGTTGCAGCGAAGCAAAAAAGTAGACTAGGTAGGTAGGTAGGGATTCTTTTTTTTTCTAATTTTTGTAAACTGTAAATCCCTGAATCACAATGTGATTTGATGTACTTCAGTTGAGTTATCTCATATCAACATTCTATTGAATTCCAAAAATTATTTAATGCTTTTCTGACAAATTCTTGAAAATTATAAACAGAAATTATTCTTGACAAAGAGTACACTGGCAATGCATCTTTTTGATGATGCAAACAAAATTTTCAGGGAGGCAATTTGCTTTCAATCTATTTAAATGTATTGTAACTTGTATCTTATATTGGTTGATTGATTTAAAAGTATATGGATCAGTGCCAGCCACCCTTGCATTTT
Source organism: Hermodice carunculata (assembly GCA_964020975.1). NCBI lineage: Eukaryota > Metazoa > Annelida > Polychaeta > Eunicida > Amphinomidae > Hermodice > Hermodice carunculata. The sequence goes on from OZ026620.1 coordinate 28,063,969, forward strand.
AATTAAATAAAACTAAACTTTCATACTTCAAATATATTACAGAATCGCTTCAAATTATCTTTGTCTGGCAACCCTTTCTTGTTGGATGACGTGTGGTGGGTAAAAGACAGTGAAAGATGAAAAATGATACATGTTGGAACTTGTGCATGTCAATATGGCAATCTGTCAGAGTAGTAAATGAAGAAATATGTTACTTTTCTTTACAAATAATTCATTATAATACCTAAAGCCTGCAGTGCTATAATTCAGTGGTAAATTTCACAATCTTTTGACATTTGTGTGTGTGTGTGGGGGGGGGGGGGCTCAAGTATTCTAATCCATGCACATGTATGTACTTTTTATTTCAATTCCACTAAATTGATTTAATATCCAGCATCCCAAAGGGCTCATGGCACCCAGATATATTGATCGGCTCTCGCTTTGCATCCCGTATGCTGGGGCCTCATTTGGGTTGCAGTGAAATTGCGATCCTTTGAACACTCTATCCATTCCAAAACAGTTCAATTTTTCACATGACAAAGCAAAATATATTAAATCATTACCCTGTCTTTAAACAAATCTCAACTGATAACACATCAAGGCGCTTTAAACACTCTAGTAAAAGTACAGACGAACATAGCCGCAAGGTTGACCTTGGCTTGAATGCCACACACAGGCACAAGAAGAATACATGTGAGGCACGTAATTGTGATTCCCTAGAATACAACAGATTCTGTCATTCTATGCTGGCAGTGCTGTGATATGCCTCCTATAACTTTGGTCTTTCTTCCTTGTCTATGCAACGCAAAGAGTTTGACACAACAATCACCAGATTCGTCCTCATACAAACAGATGACCGTACATCTCTATTAGTATACCCGGATGTGCGAACTCAAGAATTTGGGTTAATTCATTCAGCCTTCACGAGAGCGCAAGTCCGTCTTCCCATTCTGTATTGCGGTAACATGTGCCGAAGTTTTCGAAAAAAAGTCTGCCTCGAAACTGTCAACTTGGGTAATAGCAAAGTTCTATCCTTTTTTTTTTTCTCATATACCAGCAAATATTACTACACAAGGGCTTGCGGTAATGCTCAAACGCGATTGTTTCCCAAGGTGGCAATGTGCGCACGACTGAACTGCACACGCAACAGGTTACCGCTTGGTCTTGGGGAAAGTTCCTTCCTCTGCGGTGGCACAGCCATACTCGCATCTAGGTTGGACAATTACGCACTTCTCTTAGAAAGTCCTGTGTAAACACAAATACAAAATAGCCTCTTACAAAAAGATGTACCCAAAAATTTAACCAAAAGTCAATATTAATCCGCACTTTCTTTTGTTACGGCCAATGTAAACACAAGCGGAATGTTGACCAACACGTGGACGAATGTATCTATAGTATTTGTCGACATTCCTTAGACCTCAGGACTTTCTTCCGGATTGATAACAGTAAATTTTTCTCCTTAAAACTACGTGTATACAGTGCTCGAATTAACTCAAAAAAATTGTTTAGCACTTACTGCTATACAAGTACAAAATTGATTAGCATTGCTGTATTTTGCATAGCAGTAATATGAATATTTCATCATGGGTCAGGAATTGTGACCTTCATGGTTGGCCATTATTTAAGGTCATTTCACGTATGCGCTCAATGAAACCTGGACAATTTAGTACAACTTAATTGTTGGGTTTTAAGCCAAAGATGGTAAACTTCAAAATAAAATTTGTGTGGCTGATGCATAGTTTTCAATTTTGTTCATTTTTATTGCGGTTTGACAGACTGTCTCCCAACATGAAGATTGGAAAATATTACATCAAGTATGTAAGAATAACAGACCAAAGACAAGTACATGTACAAATGTATTCCTAATCCTCTCCAGACAGCTTTCGTTTCTCTCAGATTGGGAGTAAGTAGTACAGCAACAAGGAAAGTCTTTGAAGAAGACTTACAGCCGAGTCTAGAGTAGAGAGACTATCACTTAGCTGCCAAGGCCAACAGTTTGAGAAAAATAAAAATATATATATATACCCGTATCTACCCACGTAAAAGTCGCCCTGGCGTAAGAGTCGCAGGGTATATTTTCAGACCAAAAATCTGATCCCCAGTCCAAACCTGGCATAAAAGTCTCACCCCCTGATCAATAAAGTCAAATGCCTAAAAACAGTATTTAACACTTTGCATGCTGGGCAGTTTTGGGATCGGCACAGCCAGTCACCGGGCAATTTTTTTTTTTTTTTTTTGCATACGTTTCCTATAACATGCGACATGCTGGCGTAAAAGTGCCGTAACTTTTTTTTTATTTTTGCAATTCATGCAAAATGATCTCAACTTTTGGTTAGCGTGACCTTGTACAGATTTCTATGTGGTTTCCTTTGTCAAGTTAAACTAAATTCGTGCCCTGCACCCTAACAAAGTGAATATGTACAACTCTCAAACAAGAACTTATCAAAATGGTCAAGCTTGTATGAATACAATTGCATGGGTACCAGTCCGCGTATTTTCCTTGGTTAGCGTCATGAACGATGGCTCCTTTTTAATTTTTCTAAATATCGATTGTGTGTCTAATTTAAGTGGTTGAGTTTGTTTGTTGCTATAGTAAATAGTCTATATCAACGCACAAATTTGATCATAGTCAGTCGAAATCGCAATGATGAAATCATCCTATCTTTGCACAGTTTTGCACAGTTACATCATTCAAATTGTCGCAAACCGTGGCCCAGCAGCAAGGTGTGAGACTTCTGAGAGCAATGGAATGAATGATAAGATGGAAATCTTATTTGGCCTCTATAGTATAAAGGCCACAACCGAATATGGTCGGGTCCACCGGCAATCTTTATTGTTTTTTCCCAACCACAACACTGTTATCATAGCATCACATCGCAAGCCTGCTTTTATTTATTTACATTAAATATGCACAGTTACAAATATTATGACATTCTACATGCAGGGGAATATATGATATTGGGGATTTTCGACAACAACCGGTGAACCTGCAGTTTGACCAGGCTTGGCGCTGGTCCAAGCGATCTTGTTCACGGCTAGTACCCCTCTTGGGGAAAATGACAAAATCTTGCTACAATGAGATCTCGTTGCATGGGACTTTATTTATTTGTAGACCAAGTCCAGAGATGACGGCAAGACAAGATCACAGAACCTCTTCAGCAAAATAAAAAATGCGTGTTTGTTTCAACTATTAATTGAATCCCATATAATGCTATGTATTTTTCATTTCAGATCGCAAAAGGCTACATTTTACATCGCGAAATGCGATGCGAAACCGCTTAATTCGAGCACTGGTATAAACACGAACTATATTTTGGCATTCATGGCCCTTGCGCATGTTTCATGCAGCGTGAGGCAGAAGTTACCCGGATGAGTCAAAATATGAATTAGCAGAAGAATGACGATTGAGCTACATGTAGTAATCAACAGGCAAGGTGCATTTACCGATAAGTACCTGAATTGGCAAAAATAGTTAAAAATCAGGAATCCATAGCAGTGCTACCTAGTCAACAAATTTGTTTGACCCTTCCACAAGGCACATGTCCACCAAGTTTCAGCTTAATCTGATTGCGAGTTCTAGAAAAGAAGTTGAAAATAGCAAAAACATAAAAAATTATGACAAAATTGAAAAACACTGCAGTGCCACCTGGTGAATAAATTAAGAATGAGGAGTCTCTAGGAGTGTCCCTGTGTGATATCAAAGCAATTGGGTGAGCAGTTTAGAAAAAGAATATTTCTTCAGATTACCCCCAAAAACAATAAAAAATTCATATAAAATCCAGAAATCACTGGAGTGTAACCACTGAAACACACTTGGTAGAGAATCATCCAAGGTACATTGCTACTAAGTTTAAAGTGAATCTGGATCACAGTTTCAGAGAAGTAGTCATAAATGTCAATTCAATATTAGAATGCCTATTGACTAACATGGCAATAAGTAGGAAAGGTGCATGCATTTACTCGTAAGGACCCAAGTTGAAAAAATCATTAACAAGAGGGCTGGCTCAACAGCACATGCTCAGCTGACATAGACACTCATCACCCCTGCAGCTCTGTGAACTTGGGATAGGATCAAGGTCACTCATATTCTGAGTAGATCTGACCTTTATAGAAGAACACTAACGTGCAACATCAAGGTCCCAGTTCAAGTAGTTCTCAACTTACTGGGCCAGAATTTTGCAAAATTTTGCGAGAATCTATTTGGGTTTTTGACAATTACTGTTCTTTTTAAAAAAAGACAAGTTTAGGAGAATCTTTACCAGAATGGATTCACGGATTCTGGCCACAATTCTGGCTCAGACTTACAGTGACGAGTAAAATTAATGTATGTTGCACTTTGACCCCAGAAACAGAGTCAAGGTCTCTCATGTACTGTCTAAGCATGACCTTCATAGAGAAACATAACATGTGCAACATCAAGGTCCTAACTCACAACACGTCTCAAGTTATCAAATGAACAGTAAATTTTGTGTCAGTTGTCCTGTGACCTTGGGAATGAGGTCAACGTCCAAACATCACTGGAGCACGACCATTTGGACAAAATAGGTAGAGACTTATAAAAGGTACATCCCCACCAAGTTTGGCACAAATGTGGCCAACATTATTCAAACTAGAACAGACTGATTTTCAAACAGAAAATCAAATGTCTCCCGGTGGAACACTTATGTCTCTGAATAAGCTACAGGTGATAACAAATTACAAATGACCAAGTTTGCCTGAAAATTACAATCCTATTTTAGCTCTCACCTAGATACATCACTCTAGCAATTTTCATCAAGTTCTTCAAGACTTATCGCAGAGAAATCAATTTCACATAAATGACCCTGTGACCTTGAAAACTAGGTCAATGTCACCCAAATACAATCCCAACCTTGGTCTTACCTTGATACATAATCCTACCAAGTTTCATCAAATTCCATTCTGTTCTTCATGACTTATCAAACGGAAACCAATTTCACATAAGTGACCCTGTGACCTTGAGAATTTGCTCAATGTCATCCAAATACAATCCCAACCTAGGTTTTGCCTAGATACATATTCCTACCAAGTTTCATCAAATTCCATCAAGTTTTTCAAAACTTATCGCACGGAAACCAATTTCACATAAGTGACCCTGTGACCTTGAGAATTCGCTCGAGGTCATCCAAATACAATCCCAACCTAGGTCTTGCCAAGATACATTATCCTACCAAGTTTCATCAAATTCCATTATGTTCTTCATGACTTATCAAACGGAAACCAATTTCACATAAGTGACCCTGTGACCTTGAAAATTGAGTCAAGGTCACCCAAATACAATCCCAACCTAGGTCTTACCTAGATACATAATCCTACCATGTTTCATCAAATTCCATCAAGTTCTTCAAGACTTATCACATAGAAACCAATTTCACATAAGTGACCCTGTGACCTTGAGAATTCGCTCAAGGTCATCCAAATACAATCCAAACCTAGGTCTTGTCTAGATACATAATCCTACCAAGTTTCATCAAATTCCATCATGTTCTTCATGACTTATCGCACGGAAACCAATTTCACATAAGTGACCCTGTGACCTTGAAAATTAGGTCAAGGTCACCCAACTACAATCCCAACCTAGGTCTTGCCTAGATACATAATCCTACTGAGTGTCATGAAATTCTGTCAAGTCCTTCAAGACTTATCGCACGGAAACCAAGTGTTGAAGAACCTGAACAACAACAACAACAACAACAACAAGAAGCGAAAGAAACGGGCACTAAAACAATATGTCCCCCGGCTTCCACCGGGAGACATAATTATAACCATTACAAGAAACTACCATGTTAAACTTTCCTATTAAAACTTTTTTTAAAGATTTTCAAAAAAAAATCATAAAAAATCCAAAAATCACTGGAGCGTGACCACTTGAACAAATTTGGTTGAACCTTACCCAAGGTGCATTGCCACCAAGTTTGAAGTGAATCTGACTGAGAGTTTCTTCAGAGAAGTCCAAAATGTGAATTACCATTAGAATGCCCATTGACTTGCATAGTAAGCAATAGAAAAGGCCCATCTACCAATAAGTACCCGAATTGCAAAAAAAAAAAAAAAAAGTGTTAAAATCAGTAATCCACAGCTGTGCCACCTAGTGAACATCTTTGCTTGACCCTTTCACAAGGAACATATCCACAAAGATTCAACTCAATCTGAGTAACAGATCTGGAGATGTCACAAGTATCAACAAGAGGGCTGTGTGAACAGCCCAGGCTCAGCTGATCTTGACATTCATCACACTTGCAGCTCTATGAACTTGGGAAAGGATCAAGGACACCATGTTCTGAGTAAGTCTGACCTTTATAGAAGAACACTTACATGTGCAACATCAAAGTTTAAGTAGTTCTCAAGTTATAATGAAGAGTCAAATTCATGTGACCCCACAAATGAGGTCAAGGTCATTCATGTACTGTCTCAGCATGACCTTCATACAGAATAATTAACATGTGCAGCTAACTCAAAACAGATCTCAAGTTATCAAGTAAACAGTAAATTTGGTGTCAGTTGTCCTGTGAATTAGCATTAGAATGCCCATTGACTTACATAGTAATCAATAGGAAAGCTGCATTGGACGATAAGTACCCGAATTGAAAATCCTTAAAATCAGGAATCCAAAGCAGTGCCACCTAGTAAACAACTGTTTGACCCTTCCACAACAACATATCCATCACATTTCAGCTTAATCTGAGGGATGGTACAAGTGAAAAATAGCAAAACAATACCCAAGAAAATCATTAAAAAATTGCAGCACCACATGGGGAACAAATTGGGAACTAGGTGTCCCCAGGAGTGTCTATGTACGAAATCAAAGCGATTGGGTGAGCAGTTTCAGAGGAGAAGTTTTGAGGTTTGCCCCCAAAAGAGAACAAAAAAAATCATAAAATCAATAGAGCGTAACCATTTGAACAAACTTGGTTAAGATCCACCCAAGGCAAATCCCCACCAAGTTTGAAGTAAATCTGGTCAATATTATTTAAGTTATGACCATTACAAGAAATTCCCATGTTAAACTTTCCTATTAACACTTTAGTAGAGATTTTTGAAAAAAAAAATCATAAAAAAATCAATAATTCATTGGAACATGACCATTGGAACAAACCTGGTAGACAACCACCAAAGGCACATCCCCACCAAATTGAAGTATATCTGGATAACGGTTTTGGAGAAGAAGTTGAAAATGTAAATTAGCATTAGAATGCCCTTTGACTTACATGGTGATCAATAGGAAAGGTGCATTTACCGCAAAGGAGCCGAATTGAAAAAATCATTAAAAATTAGGAATCCGCAGCATTCCCACATAGTGAACAACTTTGTTTGGCCCTTCCATAAGGAACATATCCACTACGTGTAAGCTTAATCTGAGTGACGCTTCTGGAGAAGAAGTAACAACTAGAAAAGATGATTTGCTGCATAGCAAATCAGTGTGTGTGTCTTCAAAGCATATTGGTATGGCGATGTACAACTATTCCATAACACAGGAGTAAAAGTTGGAATGGCATCCCTATCTATTACAGCTTTGAAGTTATTTAAGATTTAAAATTTCTAATGGTGCTAGTTAGCATAATTCAAATTGCTACAACTTTTGCTTTAGATTCATTACATGCACAATGGTCAGGAACCCCCTATTAGAAGTTAAACTGACATGAACATGAACCAAATTGGATGAAAATTTACCAAGTTATGGCAAGATGAAACTTTCAAAGCGCCAAATGACCTTGACCTTTGCCCTTTCGAGGTCACGTGTTCTTATAAAAATGTGCAGTGTTGCAATACCTACAATTTGAGTCTAACATGATTAGAATTGGATGGAAAATAGCCAAGTTGTGACTGGATGAAACTTTCAAAGGTTCAAATGACCTTGACCTTTGACCATTAGAGGTCACACATAAATTTTAAAATATGCAGGGCTACAATAGCTACAATATGAGCCCAACATGATCAAAATTAGATAAAAATTGACCAAGTTATGGCTAGAAGAAGGCCACCAAGGAAAGTGGCCTTTGACCTTGAAATGACCTTTGACCTTGAGATGACCTCTACCTGAAGTGAACCTTGACCTCAAAAATGACATTTTGGCTTAAAATTGACCTTTGACCTTGACATGACCTTTGACCTTGACATGACTTTGACATTTGAGATGACCTTTACCTTGCTATGATTGAACTCCTATACACTCGGGACCACATCTACTATAGTATACAAGATATTGAAGATTTAAAACTTTAATTAGCCCTCATTTGCATAATTTTCAAAAGCATGACCTCTCATTATAAAAAGGCCAGACTTTATCCATAGAAGTATAATTGTGCAAAGTTTGGAGTTTCTACGTGTAATACTTTTCAAATGAAATGTCGGACAAATTTGCCGGTAAAGAAAGAAAGAAAGAAAGAAAGAAAGAAAGAAAGAAAGAAAGAAAGAAAGAAAGAAAGAAAGAAGAAGAAAGAAAGAAACTAGGAAAGATGATTTGCTGCAAAGCAAATCAGTGTGTGTGTCTTCAAAGCATATTTGTATGGCAAAGTACAACTATTCCATAAAAACAGGAGTAGAAGTTGGAATCGTATCTCTATCTATTATAGTTTGAAGTTATTCAAGATTTAAAATTTCTAATGGTTCTATTTAGCAATTTAAATTGCTACAACTTTTATTTTTAATTCATTAGGTGATTAGGTGCCAATGGTCAACAACCCCCTAGTAGAAGTTGGAATGACATCTCTATTATACTGTTAAGATATTCAAGATTGAAAATTTCAAATTCAGTCAGAAAGAAAGAAAGAAAGAAAGAAAGAAAGAAAGAAAGAAAGAAAGAAAGAAAGAAAGAAAGAAAGAAAGAAAGAAAGAAAGAAAGAAAGAAAGAAAGAAAGAAAGAAAGAAAGAAAGAAAGAAAGAAAGAAAGAAAGAAAGAAAGAAAGAAAGAAAGAAAGAAAGAAAGAAAGAAAGAAAGAAAGAAAGAAAGAAAGAAAGAAAGAAAGAAAGAAAGAAAGAAAGAAAGAAAAAAAGAAAGAAAGAAAAGTGTGTGTTGACACACACACACTTTAATGATAGAATGCATGAGCAGGGATCTTGAGCATTTCCTGGACTGTGTAATTGTATATAAATAATGTAGCTTAAAATGTTTTCTTTAAGAGCCACTGAACTGACTGGTGTCCAGAAAGAAAACATTTACTCACAATTAAATTACCAAACAGACATAGCCATTCAATCAATGCAGCCAATGTTTATATGACAAAATTAACTCATTCAGTGATGAACCCAAAGGATATGCTCTTTGCTTATTCTTTCAAATTTGTATTGCTAATACAATGTGTGAAACAAATAAAAAAGGTCACAATATCACAAATCATGAGCAGATATTATATTCTATTATGATTGTCAGAAATTTTAAATCAGAACCCCCTAATTTAAAAGATAAGAATACTCAGTATATCCCTTTGATACAAATTTTACTAACAGTAAATGAAGACTTCTGTCCTGAATGAGTCAAGGCATGCCGCATTTTCAAAGGGTCATTTTGATGTCACATCTTGTAAAATATATACCAGGATTATGGCTTGTTTGCAGTTTAATTGAGTTGTGACACCCCTGTAAAAATGTCCCACAGGTCTTACGATGTTGATAAAGGCTGTGGATTATGAGTGAAATCTATTGGGGGTAATAAAATACACATAAACTTCACGAGGAAAGGGTAGGGTTTATTTTGATGTGGTTACACTTGCCAGGACTTTGGAATAAGCTGGCCATTTGATACCAATCATTCACTGTCACTGGTCATGTGTGTTTGGTGGGGTGGCAGAAACATAGCAGGGCCAGCTCCACAGCTATATAACATATGGAAGATTTAAAACTTCAATTAGCCCTCATTTGCATAATTTTCAAAAGCATGACCTCTCATTATAAAAAGGCCAGACTTTATCTATAGAAGTATAATTGTGCCAAGTTTGGAGTTTCTACGTGTTATACTTTTCAAATGAAATGTCGGACAAATTTGCCTGTAAAGAAAGAAACAAAGAAAGAAAGAAACAAAGAAGAAAGAAAGAAAGAAAGAAAGAAATAAAGAATTCCTAGAAAAACAGAAAAGTGTGTGCTGACACACACACTTTAATAAAGAATTCCTAGAAAAACAGAAAAGTGTGCGTTGACACACACACTTTAAACAGCTTTAACACACAAAAGTTCGTAAAAAATTTTAAAAAAATTGCAGTGCCACCTGGTGAACAAATTAAGAACTAGGAGTCCAAGGGGGTGTTCATGTGTGATATCAAAGCAATTGGGTGAGCGGTTTTGGAGAAGAAGATTTTTTTAAGATTTGCCCACAAAAGAACAAAAAAATTCTTTAAAAATCCAAAAATCACTAGACCGTGACCATTTGAACAAACTTGGTAGAGACCCACCCAAGGCACATCTCCACCAAGTTTGAAGTGGATCTGGCTGACGGTTTTTGAGAAGAAGTCAAAAATGTGAATTGTGGACAGACGGACGACGGACCCTCACAAAACCTCAGCTGACTGACAAGTCAGCTGAGGTAAAAACACACAAAAAATGGAAAAAAAAAAAAATTGCAGCACCACATGGTGAACAAATAAAGACCTAGGGGTCCCTAGGAGTGTTCTTGTGATATATCAAAGCAATAGGTGAGCGGCTGTGGAGAAGATTTTATAAATTTGTCCAAAAAGAGAACAAAAAAAAATTCATTAAAAATCCAAAAATCATCAAAGACCATTTGAACAAACCTGGTAGAAACCCACCCAAGGTACATTGCCGCCAAGTTTGTAGTCAATCTGGATGACAGTTTTGGGGAACAAGTCAAAAATGTGAATTGTGGACGGACAAAGGAAGGACGTCTCTAGTATGATACTTCCATGTACAAAAATATGACCTATATTCATAAATTTCAAATCCAACAATGAGAGTAAAGAGATTCCAGAGTTAGCAAAGCATCAACATTCATCTTCCAATACGAATGTGAAGAAACAAGTTTCACTCCTGACTAGAGACAGGCAGTCACCCATAAGAGGCAACTGGTGGTTTTAAACGGGTCCTCTTACCCCTTGAAATATTCATTAAATACAGACTATAGTGTTTCCAAAATATATAGGCCCAACCACTCAAAATCCAATTTTATCACTTCTGCCAAAAATAAAAAGACAGTGGAGAGATCTATCACTCTTTTGGTTCTTCTGACTAGTTTGTCAGCTGAGTTTATAGCAAAGGCAGAAATTAGGCCTATAACTATGTCGTTTTTGTGGTATCTATGAATCTGGAACATTATGTAATTAATAATTTAAACTAGAACAGGCTGATTTTCAAACAGAAAATCAAATGTCTCCACATGCACCCTTACTATTGTCACCCCCTTTTTTATAAATAGGCATACCGATTCCAATGATCTACAGATATGGTGAAGGTACACTCTTTATTGACATTTCAAAACATTGATTTTTGATGAAACGCCCACGTGACCTTGAAAAATAGGTCAAAGTCATTCATCTGCAGTTACAAGCAAGGTCTTACAAAAGTGTTACATAGAAATTTAATCACACAAAATGTCAACCTCTTTAAGACAAATCTTTCTCGAGTGCACCTGCAATGATTTTTACAAAGTGGCCATGTGTCCCTTAAAATAGGTCAAGGTCACCCATCTACAATCCCAACCTAGTTGGGATTATGGCACATAAACATGAAAAAATCCAACCTCCTAAGTCAAATCCTTGCAGAGTTGTTGCATGCGTGTCAATATTAGATGACATGGGAATGTGACATAGAAAAATATGTCAAGGTTACTCATCTGCTATCCCAAGCAAGATCATATATAGGAACATTTTCACATAAAATTTCAACTTCCCAAGTCAAATCTTCCTTGAGTTATCCCGTCAACATTGACTTAAGATGAAATGCCCATGTGACCTTGAAAAAAGGTCAAGGTCACCCACCTACAATCCCAACCTGGTTCATATTATGGTACATAATCGTGCAAAATTTCAACCTCTTAAGTCAAATCCTTGCAGAGTTATTGCGTCCACGTCAATTTTACGACATGCCCATGTGACCTTGAAAAACATGTCAAGGTCATCCATCTGCAATCCCAACCTAGATTATACATAGGAACATCTTCACATAAAATTTCAACTTCCCAAGTCAAATCATCCTTGAGTTATCCCGTCCACATTGATTTTAGACGAATTGCCCACGTGACCTTTAAAAATAGGTCCAGGTCATACATCTGCAGTCACAAGCAAAGTCTTATAAAAAATCTTACATAGAAACATAATCACACAAAATTTCAGCCTCTAAGTCAAATCTTTTGTCAATGCATCTGCAATGGTTTTTAAAAGTGGCCATGGGACCTTGAAAATAAGTCAAGGTCATCCATCTACAATCCCAACCTAGTTCATATTATGGTCCATAATAATGCAAAATTTCCACCTCTTAAGTCAAATCCTCATGGAGTTATTGCGTCCACATCAATTTTACATGACATGCCCATGTGACCTCGAAAAATAGGTCAAGGTCACCCATCTACAATCCCAACCTAGTTCATATTATTGTACATAATCATGCAAAATTTCAACCTCTTAAGTCAAGTCTTTGCGGAGTTATTGCGTCCGCATCAATTTTACATGACATGCCCACATGACCTTGAAACATACGTCAAGGTCATACATCTGCAGTCACAAGCAAAGTCTTACAATAATCTTACATAGCAAAATAATCACACAAAGTGTCAACCTCTTTAAGATAAATCTTCTTCGAATGCATCTGCAATCCAAAGGAAGGTTTCATATAGGAACATCATCACAAAAAATATACTGAACCAAACAAATAACGCAACTTTTTCAACTGGGTTTATTTTCACGTTGGAACTGTATTTAAAGTTCAGAAATATACGCACCGTTTTTAAATCAGTCTAAAATAATGCACCAAGTAGTGTGACCTCAAGGTCGAGTACCCTGACCTTGCCATGGGGTCATTGTCATGAATCAAGAGTGACTACAGCAGGCTATTTTACGCAAGTCTCTGACACCTGAAATTAAGGTTGCCAAGTCTTTGATTCTGGGACAGGAAAAGGCCACATTGAAATCAGCCCAAGCGTAACTGTGTGCGAGGATATGAGGCTTTCAAAGTTTGGTGGTTGTGCTGAATCAAGGACAACTGCAGGATTCAGTGTTACCCACATGACTAAAACATTCACACATTTACTGGTTGGGTGTAGCCCCTCACGGACAATAAGAGGGCAGCATGGGATTCATTTGGCACAGTATTCCAAGAACTATGGGTCGATTATCAACAGTAGATCGGGAGAGAGGAATTGGCATGCTGCAGGCTGGTTTATCTGCAGCAGAGGTGGCAAGAAGACTGCAAGTCCACAAATCCACTATATCCAGACTTGCTACAAGATTCCAGGAGACTGGGGCCACAGCTGATAGACAGCGTCCTGGGAGACCAAGAGAAACCACACCTGCACAAGACAGACACATCAGGGTGTCACATCTGCGGAACAGAACTCGACCAGCCACTAGAACTGCACAACAGACACCTGGCAGAACCAATAACAGAATATCTGCCCAGACAGTCCGTAATAGACTACAAGAACACCATCTACACGCCAGGCGTCCTTACAGGGGTCAAATTTTGACACAGGCAAGAAGGCAAGCCCGACGACAATGGGCTACTGTCCATACTCGCTGGACCCATCAACAGTGGAGGGATGTGCTATTCACCGATGAATCCCGCTTCACCCTGTATCATGCAGATGGTAGGATACGTGTTTGGCGACGAAGGGGAGAACGCTACTCAGATGCCTGTGTGCTGGAAACAGATCGATTTGGAGGTGCATCAGTGATGGTGTGGGGTGGAATTTCATTCACAGCCAAAACCCAGCTAATCTTCATTGAAGGCAATCTTAACGCTGCCCGTTACAGGGATGAGATCCTTCAGCCTATTGCTGTCCCTTTCATTAGACACCACCAACTCCACTTGCTTCAACAGGACAATGCTCGGCCCCATGCCGCTAGACTGACGATGGATTTTCTGCAAGGAGAAGGAATTAACGTTTTGCCATGGCCAGCCTTCTCACCTGATATCAATCCCATTGAGCATCCTTGGGACTACCTTGACCAGCGTGTTCGGAGACGGGATCCAGCGCCCACCAACCGCCAGCAGCTTCGCCAGGCTCTTCAAGAAGAGTGGGATCGTGTGCCCCGGCAAATGGTGCAGAGGCTAGTGTCATCCATGCGCCGACATTGCATAGCAGTTACAGATGCTGATGGTGGTCACACACAGTATTAGTGGACATGCCAATTTGTGAACTTTACAAATCAATGTTGCCCTGTTTATTGCCAGCTGGTCACGCCCTCGTTGACAGTTTCAAGTTTTTGTTTTTCACATGTTATGCCAATAAGACTGCAGAATATGGATCTAATGTGTTTCTGTGATATGAAAGTAACAATAAATATTTAAGTTAAAAAGTTTAAGGGTTGCGTTATTTGTTTGGTTCAGTATATATCAACCTCCCAAGTCAAATCTTTCTTGAGTTATCGCGTCCTCAACGCACACAACAATGTGTTGAAAAAAAAACAAGAAGAAGCGGAAGAAACGGACACAAAAACAATATGTCCCCCCCCCCGTTGCACAGGGAGACATAATGATTGAATCACTGTTATAGAGTATCAAATGCAAGGAGAAGACGGACGGACAACAGATGACAGACCCTCATAAAAGCCCAGCTGACTGACAAGTCAGCTAGGCTAAAAATCAGGGATCTATAGCACTGTCACCTAGTGAACAACTCTAATCTTTTCACAATGAACATATCCACTAATTTCAGCCTAATCTGAGTGACAGTTCTGGAGAGGTCAAAAATGGCTAAAACACATAAAAAAACATAAAAAAAAATAATTGCAGTGCCACCTGGTAAACAAATTAAGCACTGGGTGTCCCTTGGGAGTGTTCCTGAGTGATATTACAGCAATTGCTTGTGCGGTTTCTGAGAAGATTTTTTAAGATTTTCCCCCAAAAAGGAACAAATATATTTATAAACTAAATACAGCTTCAACGCTACCAGTTGACTGAAGGTGCAGCCCTAAACAGCATGTAATTAGGCTGTCATTTGCTCAAACTAGGTCATGGCGACATCAAAATCAGTTCATCTTGCCACGCAAGATAACCATATTTCTCAATTCAAGCAAAATACATTGATGCATTTTGTAGATATCCCAGGCAAGAGACTGTGCACATCTGGAGGAAAGGAGGAAAGGAGATTCGGACAGACAATCCGCCCAACGGGGCGGACCTTTAACCTCTAAAGTGCTGATTTGAGACTGAGTCAACAGCTTTCCTCGTGACACTTTGCCTGCAATGCATTCAAAGTATCCCAAGGAAAGCTGTTGACTAAGACTACTTTTTGCTTTAGACTAGGCTTTCTGCTATTTCAATGAAAAGTACCTTCATGAGGAATTTGAATCTTTTGACAATTATATGTTTAAGGGTAATAAAAAAACGACTATGGCCGTGATTAGCACTTTAGGGGTTAAAAATAAAAAAATCACTGATGCCTAACCATTTGAACAAACTTTGTAGAGACCCACCCAAGCTAGGTTGGCGCCAGGATTTTTTTTTTAGTAGCCACTTTTGATTTGATTAGCAGCCATATAAAAAAATTAGTAGCCATTTCAAATTTTTCAGTAGCCACTTTAAAAAATGTTGGGCCAGTACTTTTCTGCTATCGCGGAAAACGGACGGAATTTACGGAATTTATGATCTCACACAGAATTTATGATTTGGAACGGAAATCGGCAAATGCCACAGAAATTAAGCGGAATTTGTGAATTTTGCCTCTCAAATAATTCAAAATCATGACATATGTCATTGCATAAAGCAAAACACACGGACTTGGATCCAAATTTGACGAGTCGATGGCGCTATCGATGCCACGAGGAGCAAAGTTAACGACAGGCCGGACACCCACGCGCTATAGACCCCATTACTACCATATCTATATACTATTCATTTGCATGGCATATAGATATGACGCGCAACAGAGGTACAATCATAATAGCGCCGTCTGTAGGTGGAGGCTATCAACGTACATAGTAAACAATATGGAGTCACTTTGCCGTTCCTCGATGGATCAACATTTTCCAGGCGATAAGATCAACTGTTTTTCCTTTTTTATTGACCAGTGCGAAAATCGAGCCCTAAAATTAGTGAAACGGAAATGAAACGGAATCTGTAGTTTCCAAAAACGGAAAAAACACTCATTTTCAAAAGGAAAAATACAGGCCCTAAAAATGCCATACCATTTAAACTTTTTTTTTTTTTTTGCTGGGGGGGGGGGAGGGTAATAAAGATTATGATACCTCATAATCCTGTATTTGTGTCCATTTGTTGGAATATATATGTTTAATTTTAAGCTCAGTCTTTTGTGTGTGGGTGTGTTTTTTTTTATCTCTGCATGTTGAGCTGAGACTCAAGACTCAAATCAAAATCACACTTTCCATGCTTGTCTGAAGTGCCTACTTGGTGTGTCAGATTTTTGGGGGCCTTTCTTCATGAACAAGCTGGTCAATTGGCCGCAGGGCTCCCTGGGGGTAGACTGTTGCTTCGCCGCGTCATCGTTCTTTGCATCCACCACAATACACAAATCTGTATCCTCGGTTTCATTCTCTTTTGGTCCCTTTGGAGCACTCCGTGCCCAGCCAAAGAGCGTTGATTGACGCTTCGCCGTGCTAAAACATGTTGTCAACCTGGGAAAAACCAGGTCCAATTATTCAACCTGCTCAATATTTTAAACCAATCACAGTGGAGATACACATTCAGCCCGCGAAGAAAAACAGCATATCGTCATAATGTATGCGCGATGGATCCCCTCAAAGTTGAGATCAAACTCAGTTTTACGGCCGGTTTTGCTCAGTTCTTTACGGAAAAAAAAAGCATGTTAGCGGGTTAGTCCATTCTTAATCCAGGTAAGGAATGTCTGTCCATTTATTTACGAGTTCTAAGCATAACAGACATGGGGGATGAAAGGCAATTGGTTCACAGCTGACCGCACTGGACAGCTCTTGTGTACACAGTGTCACACTTTGCTCACTCCGGGCGGTCATGACCAAATGTATTAACTTCAAGCTGTGAGGTTGACGGGGGGGGGGGGGGGGGGGGGGTAATCTTCTTAGGCACTGTAATTAACTTTTGCACGTTCTGTCTTTATCCTGCCTCTGATCATGAGTACAAAGCAGAGTTTGCTTGATAAAAAGAAAGAAGAAGTAAAAGGAAAAAAAACAGATCGCCATTTTTTGCTTTTTTTTCAATCGCCACAAACAAATTTTACTAGCCAGATTTTGCACCTAGTCGCATTTGGCGATTTTGGCGACCACTAATGTTATGGAGAAGTTCTTGAAAAAAGTGAGTTGTAAACAGACGACGGACAGACTACTGAACCTCCTAAATGCTCAGCTGACTGACAAGTCAGGTGAGCTAAAAATCAGAAGAAGAAAAAAAAATGAAAATTGCAGCACCACATGGTGAACAAATTCACAACTGGGAGTTACTAGGAGTGTTCATGTGTGATATCAAAGCAATTGGGGGAGAGGTTTCAGAATTTTTTTTTTAAGATTTGCCCCAACAAAAAACTAAAAAAACTCATAAAAAATCCAAAAATCACTGAAGCGTGACTCAGGATTAAAAATTTCAAATGCCCCTCATTTGCATAATTTTACAAATCGTCATTCCTCTCCAAAAAAAGACAAAACTCCTTCTATGGGGGTACAATCATGCCAAGTTTGGAGTTTCTATGTATAATAGTGTCAGAGAAAAGTGTCGGAAAAATTTAATGGAAGAACGAACCAACCAACTTAAGGAAAAACAGAAAAGTGTGGTTGACACGAACACTTTAATGAACTTTGCCACTGACAGCGATCCTGCATCTGACCTCCTGGAATACAATCTTACACATCAACCATTACAAATACAGATTACATTTCAGTTTGGAAGATATGGGGCTTTTGATTTTTTATTGCCTCTAATTTTATATAATTTTAAACATCATGACTATTCCAAATGGTATGCACAATTTCACTGGTAGGTCAGCAAGTTTGGTGGTTTTCGGAATTAAAGTGTCCAAGAAAAAACTCTAGACTGAAAGACAAAAAGAAGAAATTATTGGACAAACAAAATGTTTGGGTTCGCACCCAGCCATAATAAAAAGTAGGGAGGGCGGTGATTATAAACAAGTTATTTTTTTATGGGGCCAAAGAAAGGACACATGTTGATCTTGTTAGAAAAATTATTTCCTTTTGCCAGGATTTTTTTGCACACCACCGCAACCAGGAACCTTCAAACGAGAATTGGCTTTATGCCAATGTGTGAGAGCATTTGTGGCGCATATCCATCACGGGAGGGGTCTTTCTATAAAGAGACCCTTACTAACCTCAGGCTTCGTACTTAAGTTAAGCGTACCTGCCAAAAACTCGTACCCGCCTCCCGGCCCGTAATACCTGGGACCCATGGAAACATCAAATAATTGCTCAAAAATAGCCAAATACAATCCTGGAGACCGTTAGGCTTAGAAGCTGCCAAAAAAAAACAAAAATAACGAATAAACAAACTCGTAATCGCCTCCTGGCACCCCTGCCTGGAAACATTTCACAGTCACAGACCCAGTCCCCGTCTAACAGTTAGTTGCCAAATTTTATAAAATGGCCAAGTATAATCCTGGACTCCCTTTAGTGATCCACTGCAAGTTTTGTCTTTGAGAGAACTTTTCTGTCCCCATATTAAAGGGTGGAGGCCTCAGGACCTTTACCTTGTGGTAGTAGTAGTGCCACTTGTGCATTGCTGATAGGACCATCCAAAAACGGTGAAAATGCTTGTCTGATCTCTTTTTCATATGGCTTCAACTGGGGCACATCGACCACAGGCAAGATGGCCACCGCTGCAGACTGCAGTACCACTGTCACTGTCAAAACCGAACTGCAAATGTGTTTGGTAATCGTTTTACGAAAACGCTTAAGCTGTCATCTGCATTTGAACCAATGTATACAGTCACCACATGCTGCACTCCGTTTTGTTGGCATTCAGCGGAAGCCTGTTCAATGCTCGCAACGGCTTAGCTTCGACCAACCCAGCGTGGATCTGCGTGTCCAGCCCAATGTGCCTGTAGAAAAATTTGCAGGTGATAATTACCCATCTTGCCGTGTGGCGTCGCTTCATAATCATCGCTTTAAATTAAATTAAATTTTACCCTCAGCCTCGCCACGAAATATGGCCGATGGGAGAAAGCCAAGGGGCCAGCCAAAGGCAAAGCATAGTTGGGCCTATACAGGGGCGGATCCAGAAAATTTACAGCACCGGGTGCTGAAAAACCTGTGCAGAACGAGCTGGTTGCGAGCGACTTAGGGGCGCGAAGCTTCAGAAGAAGGGTTCGGAGATATACCCTCCACCCTTTTTTTTTTTAAGTTGAGCATGCAAAATGGTGAAATTTGACATATTCTGGGGACCAAATAATGCAATTTTGAACAGACAAATAATTGTACTAACACACTGAGATATGTCATATGAGGTTGAAAATATAATTTACTGGTACATGGCATTATTATAGAACTTCTACTGTAAAAACAATTCGTAACGTTACAGGTTTGTTGAAGCATCTTGTTTATAACATTGACCTACTGTCAAAGGTAAAGGGTTAATTTCCCGGCCCCCGCATTTAGGACCAAACATATGTTCGCTTGATCGTTCTAAATTTCGCGGAAAAAAGGGGTATATTTTGAGCCTCAACGCGGTCCGCGAAATCGGAAATTAGGGGTGTTTTTCATGGGTCAAGGTCTGCGAAATCTTAAATTAGGGTAAAGTTCAAAGTTCAAAGTTCTTAGGGTATGTTTTGTACAACCTTCGCGTTTTTATGAAATAGGGGTATAAAAATAAAAGAACTGGGTCTCCGCGACTTCCCCCAGGTGAAGGCTGTCAAGCTATGTCCAAGTTTAAACCCAAATCATTAAAAAGCATGGAGAAAATGAAAATGGTTTCACTCATTAAAATTAAGTTTAATCCAGATGTGAGTGTAACAACACTTATATGCTGCATAATGCAGGTTTTATTTTTAAGGCATGGACAACTACAAGTGTATCATTGAAACTGAAAAATAGGGGTACTTTTTGAGGGTCAAAATCTCATTGTTTTCAAAAATAGGGGTACTTTTCCAGGGCAAAAATCTCCTTGTTTTCATCAAAATAAGGGGGGGGGGGGTTAAAATTCAGGGAAAAATCCTTGAAAAGGGGGTCATTTTGAATTATGGAACTATCATGTGCTACCACTTTTGTGGGGAGTGACATGGCCGGGGTCAATTATTGAGGTCCAATCCATATGGCTATAAAAGTTACAACAGGTAAAGCTCTGACCACGATCGGACTTGAACCTTTCAGTTCAGCCGAAAACATAGCGCACATATGCCCGAGCATTCCCGCATCACTTGAATTAGGGGCGGATCCAGAAATTTTACAGCTGAAAACCTGTACAGAGCGTGCTGGTTGCAAGCGCCTGACGGGCGCAAAGCTTCCCAAGAGGGATCCGAGCCGACCCCCCCCCCCCCCCCCGCCCGCCCCCTCCGTATTTTTTAAGTTGAGCATGCAAAACGGTGAAATCTGACACATTCTGGGGACAAAATAATGCAATTTTGAACACACAAATAATTGTAGACCCACAAACACCCTGAGATATCAGGTTAATATATGATTCACTGATACATGGTATTACCAAGTTCCATCATTTCTCTTCATTATATACATCATATTTACTGACTTCTGAATGGTCCCGGGAGTGTCTCCTTACATTCAAATCACACAACACTAGAAATTATTGTCAGCAGGAAACGACTTACCACACGCCACCCAAGGTTAATGTTTGAAGGTAAAAGTATTGGAAATGTTCAGGAACATAACCATCTGGGACTTATGTTGAAGTCTGATCTTCTCATATTGTTGTTGATGTTCTATCAGTGTTTGCATATGTCTGCTTTGTCCCTTTCGACAGATTGCTGTACTTCTGTAGCAGAGCAGTCATTAAACATTCTGATTCATATGAACTATGTATGTGCAGCCACATGGGCAATGAAAATGGTCTGCATCCTTCGCAGTTTACAGTTTTAGTTAGACAGATTTATGTATTTTTGTACTTTTCCTTCAATGCCCAAGCCGGGTGACAAGTCAAAAATCGGGAGACTTGACAGGTCTGGGACTCACTAGCTGTTGGATTGAAACCAGACTCCGGCTACTACTTTACTGGCAATTATATTTTTCATGTACATTAATTAGTGATGTTTGCAGAGTCACAAAGAAAATATGTTTCACTTTGTATGTGTGTGGGGGTGGGTGGGGTGCGGGCCCACCTCCCGCACCCCCTCTGGATCCGCGCCTGCTATTGCTATCAGTATCAGTTCCATGCCTAACCTGGGAAAATGTTGAAAAAAAAAAAAAGAGTTGACCCTACACCATTTGCCCACAACAAATTTTCACATTTATTGGAAAGGTATATCATATTGCTCTGGTACACGTCTATTTTTCAAGAGCAGGGCCTATGTACAAAGAATTTGGCTGGCGAAAGCTTCCAAAATCGATGGTTTCCATGGCAACAATCTGACCTTGTGTGACTAATCTTGTCATATATTTGGTAATCTCAATACGGATATATGGTTAATATAAACATGTGGCATATTAATTTGTCTCCGATTTATTTAAAAAAAAAAAGAAGCTTATTTGCATATAGTATGACTTTATTGCGCAAAGTCCTCAAAGGACCACAGCAGATAGAATACACGAAGGCCTAGGTTCAGATTCAGATTCAGATTCATTTTATTCGACAGAGAAGTGAATACATTGTACACATTTTGGTAATTGCGCAAAAACATATATGACAAAAACAAGATAGATAACAGTGAGATTGGAGTTACCATACAAAAGTGGTTGTCAGGATGACCCTGCTAAGGATGATAAACATCCGCCTCCGCAAGGGCCACCTAGGAAAAGTTGCCTTATATGTTACACCAAGTTTCAACAGAGGTTCGGTGAATTACCATACAAAAGTTGTTATCAGGATGACCCTGCAAAGGATGATAAACATCCGCCTCCGCAAGGGCCACCTAGGAAAAGTTGCCTTATATGTTACACCTAGCTTCAACAGAGGTTCGGTCCATTACAAAGAGAATCCAAGACAAAGAAACTCCGGCATTAATATGCAAGATTTCAGAAATGATTATGAAGTGTTATTACAGACGAACCAATCAACAATGGAGCAAGTTTCAGAATATTGGTTTATATAATATGAATGAATGAATCTTTATTGACTGCGCTGTTACATAAAATACAGCAATATGTCAAATATACAACATGTACACATGTAGAGTATGAAAGAAGAAAAAAAAAAAGAAGAAGAAAATCACATTAAAATATGCACACAATCAAAAGAAAAATGTAACAAAAACAGTACAGACACGTACAGCACAGTATAGTACAATAGATGTTTTAACATATCTAGAGAATCCAGAGAAGGAGTACTAGTGTGTGTGAATTTTTCATGTTATGTGTAAGGGTGTATCTGAGAGTAATTTGGGGATATAGTGCCGTATGCACTTTTCGGTGGATACATGTTGGGGGGGGGGGGGGGCACAGTGAGGAATGTTGCGATATCTCGTGGAATATGGGTGAGTAACAGGTAAGGCTGAGAACATGTTATTAAAGTAGCCTGGTTATTCGTTTTTAGTATATCTATAGTAAAATTTTAAAGCTTTAAGTTCAAACAAGTCAGGCATTTTCAAAACCTTTACATAGATACATGTATGTGTCCTTGTGATGATCATGAGTACCAGTACAAAATGCATGAAATAGGATGATTATTAATTGGATATTAGAACTAGAGTACTAGGTATAAAGAGCTTTAAATAAATGAATAAAATCCAAGTGTTCAAGACTTTTGTCAGCTGACTAGCAAATATGTGCATGGCACCACACGACCATGATAGCACAGTTACATTGTCGACAGTTCCTGAGTATTGTCCAGTGCATAGCCATGGAATTGTAGTGAGCACCCATATATATCAAAATCTAGAATTCTGGCGTCGGTAGTACTTTATATCATTCTTGGCAGCTAATAGCCACCCGGATATTGTCAGCACATCTCGATAAACACCATCTTAATTCTACATGTTCTAATCTGGCAGCTACAAGTTAACGATCAATGAAGAGGTTCAGTACTTGCAAATCAATTAGGGGCAGTTTACGCAATACTGAAGGTAAGGATCCCATAAATATCATGTATTTTCACGATCACAAATACGGGAGTCCATGGAAGGGGTTAAATTACAGCTGTTTGCGTGATCATTGTATCCGTTATATTGTTCAGAAAACCAAAGACCTATATATTCATCCCGAATATGTGATACTGTCAACGTTACATAGATTATGGTAATGAAGTCTGACCGTCTGTGTGTCTCTCTTTTATTAGTTTTAATGAGTGAACTGACAAATTGTCATGGCCACGGCTGTTTAGTTTCTTTTTTAGGTTTTAGCATATTTATCAATGTCATGTTACCTGTGACATTCGTGGTTCAGAGCTCATTGTGGGTTCAATTTGTAGGGTAATCCGTAAAGTTTTGTTATTAGGCACATTAATTTTTAACGCTTATTTGGGTCCTGTGTTTATAAAGTAATCATTAAATTCGCTGGCAGTGACTTTCACAAATTGCTGAATATAAGCCTGGATTCAAATATAAAATATGGTAAACTATACATGTTCTAAAATCCAAGAAACTAAGAGTTTGATTCAACATTTTTATGGTGTCAGTTGATGGCAATGTTTACATCACCATTACACGAGTGCCCATCATAATTTACCACAAATTCAGCTTATTAAATTTTGAACATAGTAATCTTAAATCTGCCTTGAGCTGAAGTTTATGAGATGACCTGGAACTGCCTGTTCAAAATGTTTGTTTGGGAAAGGAATAGTGACTCAAAGTATGCTTTTTGCGTTTTAATTTCAGCCTGTTTGTCTCATTTAAAATGGGTATAAAGTATATACTTTGTTGCGCAATTTTTAAGTGCGAATCAACAAAGGCACGTGAAACGCAAAGCACCAAAAAGGGAGTCTGATACTAGGGGTGAGCCCTTAAGAAAAGTACAAGCCAAAGAGATTTGTCAATAATCATCAAAAATGAATGCTTTATTTCATTTTAAAATGATTTCGTTGCTATGATACCAATTAACTAAATTAATGCAAAAATTGTATATTATAATTTCTTACACAATGGCGCCTAGCACAGGTGAATAAAGGGATGGATTACAGCTATGCGTTATTGCATTGTAGTAACCCATTCCAACGGTATCATTTCCTGTAGCACGTCCCCAGCCGGTCAGCCAAGGTACCCCCATCTTCAGATCCATCTCCCTTGTTGTCTCTATCAACTCGCGGTAATCATGCTGCATCTTAAACTTAGAACAGATCCAAGTCGTCAAAATTGTTTGACGATATGTTTGCCGACGCCCATTTACATTCATGTGCACATCTACATGCCGGGACTATACCCGCTTATCGACGAAATGTGAATGGGTGAACAGGCTTTCTCCGTTGAAGTTTTATATTCATACACGCTAATGTAGAACGCAAAGCATCGCAATTAAAGTTGTTGTTTTTTTTTCAGTGTTACAATCGTTGTATTAGTGCTATTTTATCTTAAAATTGAATAATTGATCCATACATCATGATGGAAGAAATACAAGCAAACCACTCCCGTGTGTTAACTGTCTGAACTCAATGTTTTTTGGTTGCAGCTGGCACTCGCTACAAGTAGCTTGTACCATCTGCGACCAAGAAGTATTTCGTATCTGTAAACGCCACTGGTACCTTAAAAACAGGCATTTCAGAACAAAATGGCCACGAATCCCATGGATATCAACAGCAACTTATCAGTGGTTCCACTTCCGCAATGAATGGATCTGTTTGGTTGAAAGGCACATTTCTCACAGTTAACCGTTAAGCGTGTTGTGCACTATTCAATTATATTTTCAAGATAAAAAAAGCAGCATTAATCAAAAATCAATACCTCAACTCTTTCACCGCTGCATATCTACCCCGGTTAACCTCTGACCATTAATATAAATTTCTAAGCATATTTTTCAACTATTCTGACTGATTTGATATTACACACACCCAACTCAAAAGTTCTTGCCATATTTAGAACACAACTACCCTCTGGTGGCAGAAACCAGAGTGAGGCTGGACTGGAAACCAAACCAAGTCCCCATTCATTTACATGTTAAATGTGCGTACTGTTCTAGCTCATGTCTATAATTTAAAAATACTTTTGAAAACACCCATTGTGTTATCCTGACAACTCTAGGATTACAACAGTGAGCGAAAAACAGGTCTTCAGTGTTTGATCCTGTTGTCTAGTGTAATGGAAGGTCTATTCCTGGCCCAGACTTGTCCTCCGGCCACATATTTATATGAGGAACTTTATCGCATACTCTCATTGCCATCTGATGAATATAACATGAAATAATTACAGACTGAGCAAGGCCCAGGCTACATTTAAGTATCTTCCATAGGCTTGCTAGAATTACAGAGAGAAGAAAAGACAAGAAAGGAAGAATTAAACTGCAGATAAGTATACTAAAAAAAACCCATAGTTTTGATTGCCCATACGACCATTTACCCTTATTTCCAGTGCAGAGTTTAAATAATTTAGTACCCGTTTTATTCCGTATTTCCCCCATCATAATAGTTAACGTGCATTTGTCACAATCAGATAAGGACTCAAACTTTTATTTTCTCACTGTATCAGAAAGGGTTGTTCGGAATGAATGGTACTTTGAACATTTTATCATAAAATGGAATTCACCCTCGACTTCTTTTCTCTGACAGTAACAGCAGATTCTTTTATCTGCAGGGGTTCTGTTGGTAACGACAGTGTTCAATATGAAGGTTGTTGGCGCTTCCTCGGAGTTTATTAAACAGTTTTTTTTAATGGATAGATCCAAGTATTATTCTCGTCCGAAGTTTGCTCCTTTAAATTTGTATGTTCTTAATTTGTTAGATTACATCCCCTCTCCATTTACATATTTTGATCATTTATCTGTGCAATTCGAGCACATTTTATGGTAAAGTTTATTAATAATATTCAGCACAATTCATTTTGTTTCTTATTTATTTATTTATTTATTTATTTATTATTTATTTATTTATTATTTATTTATCTATTTATTTATTTATTTATTTTCAATCAGCAGAATAAACACATCGAAATGGTAAAAACATATAATACATATAATTCAATATAAGCCGACATAATACAACAAAGAATGGTGATTCAGTGGAGTCGAAACAGGTGAAGTCGAATACTAGTCCGACCCCCCCCGGGGAGGGGGATAATATTTGAGGTGGATGAGCACAGTCTAATTTCGTTGTGAAATAATGATAATGAGAGTCAAAAGTAAAACTATAAAGCATGTTGTCAAGAGTTAGCCTCTATGGATAACTATACCATGATGAACATTTCGACATGTATAAAAGAATTTGGATCATTTGCATGTCTACTCCCTGCACATGGGACAGAAGCACTTGCTCACCCATGTACAGGTATTTGAAGAATCAAAGTACTCAGACTGCAATTTTTTGTAATAGGTATTTAGTCTATTTTTTAAATGTTGGTTGATGAAGAATCACACATGTTTGAGGGTAAGATATTCCAGGTATGAATTGTACGATTAACATATGATGAACGAAACGTTTCAGTGCGGCAGCAACTCTGAAACGGATGCTATTATCGCCGTTACGTAAATTTCTGGAGGCTGTTTGAACTGGAAAGATGTAATGGTGGTCAACACTGTACTGACCATTTAGACATTTGTAGAGGAAAACAAAATCCAGTCGCTCCCGTCTGCAGGACAAAGGAAACAAGTTACATTTCGCTGAACGGGATTCATAGGATTCAGTGAAGGAAGACCCTAGTATATATCTGGTGGCCCTTCTCTGAACAGCTTCCAATGCCACGAAGTTTCTCTTACTGGTCTCACTCCAGACAACGGTACCACATTTCAAGTGACTTGTATTTCTTTTCGTCAAAATATAAAAGCTACTGGATTTTTACAAGTTGGACCATGCAAGCTTTTGCCTTCTATTTCAGCACATTTCTCTGTACTCTATAGCATGGAAATAATTAAAGAAGAGCCCATGGTCCAAATGCACTGCTGGCATCGTGGCTATATTGCACCTGTTCATTTCAAAGCTGGGAGTCCTCAGGTGGCTTCTGAATTATATGAAGCTTAATGTAAAATTTTCCACCAGATGGCACTTCGGCTCCACATGTAATCAAAGCTTCTTTGTGCAACTCCTGTGATGAATATTGTTGCATGTGCCAAGACAACAATGAGTGAGCCCTTAACTTTCTGTCCTCAGTGACCTTGGGACAGAAGATCAAGGACAACCAGATTATGTAATGCAAGAGGCCCATAGGCCTACCTGGTGCTGTGCTGACATTGCCATTGAAGTCCAAGCTACACCCTGCCATTACAAAATCACCTGTTTCAACTTTACAGGCATGATGACCTCACAAAAATAGGTCAAGCTCACTGATATTACATATAATTCTGAATTTGGACATTGTCTATATATCCTACAAATTTGGCAAGTCTAATCCAATTACTTTTCCAAATATGGAATTTTATATCTCAAAGCACATTTTGACTCATAATTTCCCTCACATTATAGGTGGCACCACTAATATAATAGCAACTTAGATTTTGACCACCTTCACAGTCCAAATAAATTCAATGAAGATCTGCCAAAAATTAAAGATGCTAGAGTGCTCACAAGATTTACATATTTTGACTATATTACATAATATTGTAGGTGGCGCCACCAATATCGAAAGGGACCTAGATTTTTATACACGCTATAAGTACTGAAAGGTATATTGAGCTGACTAAAAAACTGTGTGTAGGATCATTCTCACAAACCAAAGCTTACAGAGGGACAGATTGAATGACGGTTGGACATGAGTGATCGTTTAAGATCTGCGACCTCAGGTCAGTAGAGCTTAAAAAACGTTTGTAGCTCATGATGGATATTTTGAAGGTTGAGAGGAGTGGTATAAAAGGAACAGTTGCCTTTTTATGTGACTGCTTGCCTCACGTCAGGAATGAAATTGTTTTCTTCACATTGGTATTAGGAGGTAAATGTTGATGTTTTTTTAATTCTTGATTTTTTTTATCTTTTCATGTACATATCTTTTTGCTCTCATGGTTGCATTGAAATTTATGAATGTGGGTAATGGCTTTCTGATCAATTTGGGTATGCTAGTCTACATCCCCTTGCAAATACCGCTGCTTTTTTCAAATTAACTTTCAAGCCCCATTTGTCACAATCACATTTAAGCCCCTTTCAACTCCGATGCACTTTGCTGACACTGTCACACATACCATCTGCAAAGAGTGACATAATGAAACCAATGACATTCTCATCAATTGGTGCCTGATATATGTATATATATATATATATATATATATATATATATATATATATATATATATATATATATATATATATATATATATATATATATAATACATCACTTTGACCATGAGAAAAAAGGAAGCATTATAAATATACATTAGTTTTTCCTGAGGACGGGGGGGGGGGGGCAGAAGAATAGCACCACCCTCCCAGCCCGGCCAAAGTCAGTCAGCCAGATAATGAACTGGTTTTTTCCAACCAAGTAGATCATTCTTGTAGTATAAAGACCCAGCTGAAGTCATGTGATTAAGTGGAAAGGATGAGAAATCGAAACTGGATAACTAGGTTTTTTTGCACAAATTTGTGGACTCTGCTGGAAGAGAAATCATCCACATTGCTCCGACACACCGGCAAATTTGCATGAAATTGTCAATGCTGTGCCTGCACTCTCTCCACACCAGCATCATTTCATTAAACATAAATATGTATTACTTAAACTGCACCTTTTAAAATTTTCTCCTTGGGCGTTTTATTTGCTTGTACGCTAGCTCAGCAGGCACTACTCACCACATAGATTGTTCCAAAAAGATGGTGTTTGTCATATACTCCTAATTCGTTATTGAGTTTTCATATGGTGTGACGATAACATAAGTATCACAGGCCCAACTAAACACATGATTGGCTACTGCACTTTCAGCACCACCACAATGGAAGTTATAAAACTCATTTTATGTTGGTTTTCTACAGAGGCTTGGATATATATTCATTATGTTCCTCCAACCCAATTAAAGTGACAAATGTCACTTTACTTCTAAGATAGGTTGACTTGCTTCAGCTTTTTAGCAACTTCCTTTTGAATAACACTTTTATATTTGAATAATGTGTTGTCTGTGATTCCTTGTTTTTCAAGATGTTCACACAACGACTTGGCCTTGTCAGCATACAACTGTCTGTAGTGGTGAAGCAGAGCTACCTTCTCATCGACATAAATGGTCAATGGATCCTTGAGGTTCTCCAGTTTTCGCCAGCAATAATGTGGAAAGACACTTAAACATGTCCTTGGATCAATAAATGACTTTGGAGTCATATATACGTCACTGGCCTTCTCTCTTTTGTTGAAGTGGAAAAAAAACGACTTTTTGCTCCAACGCATATCACATCCTGTCCAGAAGTAACTATTTCTGAACATCATTTGATGAGGTGTCCCTTTGACATGGTTCTCCTTTTCAATGCGTGCAACCATACTGGAGTAGTTTGAGTCCAGTCTTGGTATTACAGCCTCGTCGGTGTCAATTGTATAAAGATACCTAAATCTGTACATGTTTCTGTACATGCAATCATTTAATGTCGACATGTAGCCTATCAAAATGTTGTCCAAGCCGGTGTCATTTTTAGGTGCTGCAATATACCGTATAATCACCAAACCCTCTTTCTGGTAAGACTCAAGTATTTCTATCAGCTTTTCTGACAGGTTTTTCCCTTTCAACATTAAAGGATAAAATGTTATTTCTGACACACCAAAAAATCGAATTGTTTCTATCCACTCTACTACATTGTAAGGGTTTAAGTATCCATAAGAGATAGGAACACACACGCCGAATTCGTGTTTCCAGTGCTCCTTAATGGGGTGATATACACTTTGATATGTCATAGGCTTGCCGCATTCTCTTGATACTATGGAAACTGCAACTGGTACGGCCAATGCAGTTGGCAATTCACAGTTATACATATATTGTATTAACTGCACACCTTCCACAACATGGCCAATGACCGTCCATTTAAAGCCACATCTACTGGAACATGCAGTGGCTTCTTAAATTCATTATACCAAACTAAGCAGAAAATTTTTCCTTTGAGTTTTGTAGAAATTGCAAAAATTCGCAAAATGGGGTTTAATCCTACAAGTGGTCTGTTGTCGTAAAAGGCTGAATACAGGTATATTTCATTTTTCTTTGTCCTTATGAAGCTGCAGATATTTCTTATATATATTGATCGAAGCGGCATTTGGACGTGATACGTTGTCACAAAAGGTAGATGTATTGAAAACAGATGTCCATGGTTGTACCCTGGGGATTGATTTCTGCTTCTTTGTAACGTTCCACAATAAGAAGGGCATTATACTCACGCAGAGAAAACTGAAAGTAGAAAAAGATTACATGTTATCGGAAACAAATTTTACACTTTGCCAAACGTTTAAAAGAATCGGTAGCTACCTATTTTAGGTATTATTAAAATATAACATGAGGATTGACAAATCTGGATGTGGAACTGAGTCTGGATCTGTACCTGAACATTGCAAATTAAACTAAGCAAGGTTGAAATCTATTGCCTTCAAACAAGGGTGGCCACTCTTATGTTTATATACAAAATTATTTCCAATGGTATCTACAATTTCAGATATTGAATACATACCACCCACTGGATACACTGGTATCCCATTGCATAGCCAATGATACCCAGTTGGACACACCTGGATCCTATATTTTCATTTAACCAACGGAATCACATGTTTTCATCTCACATAAAGCTACCATGAAATAAATAATATAAAGTCACATTCTATTTTAATTTTAGCAGCAACTACATTACTAAAGTTATTTACAGATATCCTGTAAAAGGTACGTTGCATATTGGCCAAAACTGAAATAATAATTGCATACTATGAACACTCTATTAGAAAAAGAACCATCTTTTTAGAGTTCCAGACCTTTGATGTTTTGACACACGATTTTCCATGTTAAGATCACTCATATTAAGTTATATATTGCAGTGTTTATTTGGTGGCCTGTAAGGAGAAATTTCATTGAATTGTGCTCTTGTTTAGTCCCATTGTATAGTCCAATTGAGTTGGTCTAATTTTTTCTCAATAAAAGTATCTGTTTGTACAATAGCATGAAAAGGATTATATTTTGATCAAATGATCTTGTAGAATTAAGTTGTGGATTTTACAATCTCCACCCAGACCATTGTAGAGAGGTGATTCATCCATGAACTCTAATATTTCCATACATTTCAATTACCATAAAATAATACTTATTTTTTCATCCTTTAAGTTTCATCCAGCAAACAAGGCCTGTGGAATACAAACTCACCTCATAATTAAACTCATACACCATCAGTATTAACCCAATAGGAGTTTGAGCATCAGCTGAGGTTATTCCGTGGTTTTTAATAATTATTTTTAATACTGCTCAGACACTAACAAATCTTCAAGCTCTACGTCCATGTATGTAACATTTATATATGTTCTACATGTAGTTCTGGTTGATTTATTCACACTGATATGGATCCCGTTTAATAGAAAATTTTAAGTCAGCATTTATTTTAAATTTGTTGCTAGGAACATCGCATAAAAACCTCTCTGAAGACTGAGTCTAGCCTGCTTTTGACTATCTTGTTCTCAAAACCACTGGAGAATGCAAATTCAATTTAGCAGTTTTGGGAACCTTATAAAAACACGTCCTTTACTAAATTTGGGACCAGGCAAAATTGTCAACATTTACACATTAGTTCATATTCATAGGATCCCCCTACCCCCCCCCCCCCCATTGAAATTAGCACTTTAAAAATGTCGATTTTTGAAACAAAAATGCAAAGCCATTGTTTGGCCAAATGTGCAGACCCTAAAACCTGTGCATCTAAAGTTCATTCACCTTCGCATGCAAATATTACCATAAATATTTTTGAGATATTTCCCCCCTTCCCGAAAAGCATACTCTTTTGAACACGTGACCAGCAGTTGAATGATACGAATCTGCAGACCTGTCCGAGAAATTTGCTGTCTTTGACAGGTTTCATCCTTGTGATTTCGTTAAAAATCGTACAGAGTCTCTGTGAATGTGTCCTGACTTGGAGGGATATACATTTAGGATGATCTAAAGGCAAATCGCTACTTCTCTCTACCATTTCACATCAGCTCAGGTGCTTGGCGCCATTTGAGGTCAACAAGAACAATTCCTTTGTGTCTTTGTGTCAAGGTATATTACAATATATATACCTAACAGCCACTATCCAAGGAAGTCTTCAGTGCCAATAGTCAGCGAAGGACATATAGTAATCATACCTGACCAATATGAGTGACAAGTCAAAAAACCCACTAGCAAAGAAAAAGAAAAGGACCTCATACGCTGCTGTATGTGCATGCAATGGGAATCCTGTGAGGAAAAGGAGGACTACTCTGGCGTAATCTGGATGTGCCCGACTTGCAGTCAAATACCTAAGCTTCTGGCTGAATTGGACAATAAGTTAAATCTAGTCATCAATACAACTGACGAGCTGAATGTACGTCTTACCTCAAAAGATACTGAATGTGTGGGGCTACAAATGAAATTGACTCTGCTTGAAAATACAAATCAGATGAAGGAGAAAGAAATTTCTGATCTGAAAGAAAAGCTTGTGGTTCAAACAAAAAACAATTGCAAGCACAGACACCGAAAATGGACTCCTATCCATTGTCGTGAGCCCCAAATCACTATTGATAGGTAACTCTCTGGTGCGAAACGCCAGAAAAAGGACCTCTTACACACTGATGTGCATACATGTAGTGGAGCAAGGATATCTACAATCACGGATAAGATCCATCAGATACCTGGGAAAAACAAATTTATTTCCATAGTAGTTGGATCAATAGACTGTGCTGATACAAGCACTACCCCACAATCCATTATAAAGGACTACTATGACCTGACCACTGAAACCAAATCAAAGATCACCAATGATGGATTCCTAACTGTGTGTGGCATACCCCCAAGAAACGACAACCCTGATGCAATGGAAAAGTCCGAAGAGGTAAATGTGCATTTGAAA
Source organism: Hermodice carunculata (assembly GCA_964020975.1). Classification (NCBI taxonomy): domain Eukaryota; kingdom Metazoa; phylum Annelida; class Polychaeta; order Eunicida; family Amphinomidae; genus Hermodice; species Hermodice carunculata. Next base: position 28,097,260 of record OZ026620.1, read on the forward strand.
GGAATGTGTGATGATATGAATACATAGCAGACCTAGAATTTCCCCCATTTCACGTGGCTGGCATCTTTGATGACATAGACGATGCTGTTTGGTTTCATGACACAATACTGAAAGAGATTATTGACCGTCACATGCTCAAGAAAAGAAAATGCACAAGACCTAATCAGGCCCCATTCATGAATGGTGAACTACGCAGAGCAATTAACCTCAAGCGAACTTTAGGCAAACGTTGCAAGAAATATAGAGGTCAATGGGAGGTTATCGAGTGCGACAAAACAAGGTAACTGCTCTGAGAAAACAATCCATCAAGCGATATTTTAAAAACCAATGTGATCCTCTGATTAAATAAAATTCTTTCTGGAAAACAATTCGCCAGTTTCTGACTGATAAAATGAAGTGAAACTGTAATAGTACAATAATTCTTCTGGAATATGATTAACTTTATCATGACCTGGGTGACATATGTGAATTTTTTAACTAATTCTTTTCTAATGCTACGGAAGTCAAGAAGCCCACTGATGAAAACACCATCTCGGAGCTAGATGCAGGAATGACCTGTCACTCGATTGTGAATCAATCTTTGATCACATGAATGAAAGGAATAACCAAAGTTTCAACTCCGACACAGTTACTGTGGAGCACGTCCTAAAATATAATAGGAAAATGGATTATAAAAAAGCTGCGGGACCCTCCTAACCTACTGCAAGTGGGAGCAGCAGCTCAGTGTCCCTCTCTGACTAACATCATAAATATGTCCATTAAATCAGGCAAATTTCCAATAGAAGTGAAAAAGGCAGACATAGACCCGGTATTTAAGAAACCAGACTCCATTAAAAAGGGCAACTACCGCCCGGTAAGTGTTCTGCCTTGTGTCTCAAAAATTATCGAGGGCCTGATGAATAACCAAATGATGGAATTTTTCAGTGAAATACTTCACTCTTTGCTATGTGCTTTTAGAAAAAAATACAGTTGCAAAAGCTTATTGATAAAAATGATAGAGGACTGGAAAGTTGCGTTGGATAACAATGAGTACGTAGGGGCAATATTAATGGATTTATCGAAGGCTTTCGATTGCATTCCCCATTAATTGTTGATACAAAAATAAAGTGCATATGGTCTGAGAGAAAATGCATGCACCCCACTCCATAGTTATCTGGCAGATACAAGGCAAAGGGTTAGGTATGGGGGGAACTTCCAGTAACTGGACCAGTATTCTTAAAGGAGTACCCCAAGGAAGTATTCTTGGCCTCCTCCGCTTTAATATTTCCATCTGTTACAGAGGGTTGGAAAGAAGACTGGAAAAGAGGAGTGTGGGAAAAAAGTACATTGAAGGCATACAAGGTATTAAAAAAGCCACAGAAAAGTGTGTGTTGGGATGGAGGGAAGGGATCCAAACTTCTGTTTCAAAGTAGGGCAGGACTAATCAATCTAGAAAAGAGAAATCAAAAGTGGACAACAGGGAGTAATGGAAAGTGTAAGTCATGTAGACAAGATATGAGACAGTGGATCATTGGCTGGTGTGGTATGATGCATATAGAGAGATAAGGGAAGATTTTTTTCAGAAAGTTGCACAGAGAAGATTACAATTACAAGGGTTCAGAAGAGGTTCAGGGTTTAGAGGAAGAGGAACGTATAGCATGGATTTTAGGTTTGAAAGGTGGCTTTCTGGGAGGCAGGAAAGGTAATAAAAATGTACAGGACTACCTGGTAGGATGCTGGGAGAAAAGGAATGAAATAAGAGAGTTAGAAGGCAACAGGTTAAATTTTAGAATCCAAGAGTACAGGGAGGGGAAGGAATGGTAATGGTGGTAGCCCTTATAAGGGCTCCCATGGGGGCTCCCATGGGAAAAGCCTGAGCCTTAGAGGCGGGATAGGGTATGAGAGGGATGGATGATTATTTTTTTATTTTCATTTTCTTTCCCTAGGCCACCTGTGTCACAGAGTGACACATGACCGCGGCAGACAAGCGGAGAGCCACCGTATTATTATTATTATTATTATTATTATTATTATTATTATTATTATTATTATTATTATTATTATTATTATTATCTCCATGTCATTTACATAGCATTGAAATAATAAGGGCCCTAGGATGGACCCCTGTGGCACACCACATGTAATGGACCCTACATCAGACAATTTTCCATTTACATACACTACCTGTGATCTATCACTGATGTAGGATTCAAACCACTTAACAGAATTACTGTCTAGGCCCATTGATGATAGCTTATGACAAAGTATTTGATGGTCCACTGTCTCAAAAGCATTTCGTAAATCCAATAGTACCAAACCAGTCATAACTCCCATGTCAGTATTCCCCTTCACAAAATCGGTAAGGTGTAATAAGCAAGTGTCTGTTGAATACTGGGGACGGAAACCTGACTGGAACTTGTACAACAAACCATTCTCTTTGAGGTAATGCATGAGTTGATCATGTATCTACCTTTCAATAATCTTTGACAAAACACACAAAATAGATACTGGCCGATAGTTGCTAGCATCAAATCCGTCCTGTTTTTTATAAAGGGGTACAACTCAAGCTGATTTGAGTTCACTTGGAACTTTTGTTGTCCTTACAGAGTGGTTAATAATGTGTCTAAAGGGTCTTTTTAGTTTTTTTTTTGCACCGTCCTTGACAAACCTAGCTGGTATGTTATCTAATCCAGTGCTTTTTCCACTATCTATGTTCTTCATAAGCCCTTGTATATAATCCTCAGTCACCATTTTCTACTATATCTTTGCGTTCATAGAAGCTCTTAACCTTTTCTATACCAAACTTTTCCTTTGCTTGGGGAGGATTCTTTACCAACATTTCAGCTATTGATGTAAAGAATGTGTTAAACATTCCAGCTACTTGTTTATCATTATGACAAATCTCACCAATGTCTGACCTTACGCTGTATTTACTTTGTTTTACCGTTTTCTGTTACTATCCCATAGATTTTAAAGTACACCATAGACCTTTGCTGTTATTTCTATTTTTCATATATTTGGTCTATAAAATACTCAGATTTTGCTTTTTTCACTAACCTCTCTACTTGATTTCTCAATTTATTTTTTTTCCACTTCTAGATCACCATATTTTCGGAACTAATACAATGTCCTGTCTCTTATTTTTGTGTTATTTAATATATCTTCTGTGATCCATGGTTCTGTTCTGCTTTTAATCTAACCTGCTTTTCTGGTGCCACCATATCTAAAACTCTTGTAAATAATTTCTTAAAAGTACACCATGCCATATTTACCTCAGAGCTATTTGCTACTTCACTCCAGTCGACTTCTTCCAGTTTACTATTTAGAGCTTCAGGTGTGCAGGTTTTTACACTGCGTATTTTTACAGGTTCTTGCTGAGTAAATTTGTTTCTATTGACTTTCTAGTAGAGAATATTAAATGATGGTCACTCAGACCCGTTGGTATTACCGCACTTTGACATAGTCTTTGATCGTCTGAGACAACAATCAAATCAAGCAATACTTTCTCTCTGGTGGGATCTTGAATAATCTACCTCAAATCAAATAAACGACACAAATCTTTAAACTGCTTTAGTGCGCAAGTTTCTTGGGTCTGTAATATATTTATATGAAAGTCTCATTGGAGTAATTTGCAGCTGGAGTAAATACAACTATAAAAATCCAGAAGAAAAATATGATATAGAAAATGAAACCTTATGGTTTGACTCTAATATAAGAATTGCAGGAGAAATGTTTTTTTTTTTAGAAAGCTGTATGATAAAGGTGTTAAATATGTGCATGACCTGTTATCTGACAGTGGAACTTTTTATCATATACCACATTTGTTCATGAATTCAAAGTATCAGTAAATTTCTTTTTGTACAGAGGTTTAATTTCTGCTATTCCACCAATGTGGAAAGACAACTTAGATAACAGAACATATGAAGACGAAAATGAGGTGTGGGATATAGAAAAAAAGATTAAAAAATTATTAGAGATTGGTAAAGTACCACATTTTGTGTATCCTTATTTTTTAGAGAACAATATAGGAAGCCAGCTACCTTTGATACAAATATGGAATAGCGATCTGAATTGTGACATTAATGAAACAGAGTGGTGCACATATTTTAAAATCATGTACTCTGCTACCATATCTTAAGAAATAAGGAGTTTTCAGTTTAAATTTCTACACAGAATTGTATTTTCAAATGAGAAATTATTCAACTGAAAAATTACAGAAACAAACTTGTGTAGTTTCTGTAAGACAGAAATTGAAAGTACTAAACATCTGTTCTGGGAATGTGAACATGTTTCCCAGTTTTGGGAGCAGGTTTTCACTTGTTTCACAGTAAGTGGTATTAGAATTAATGGATTTTAATTTATCATCAACATAAACCCCTTGTAATTTAACACCCTTGCTTGGGTTTATAACAACGCCGTCTATTTCAAAGTAAAAATCATTGTCATGGTATGTCATGTTTCGAGAAGAGAGAACAATTGCCAAGAATTTATCTGGATTTGCATTCATGTAATTTTTAGAGACCTATTTAATAGCAATGTTTGCTGCATTTTCCAAAGAGATTTTGACATTTTATACGTCAGGATCGTTATAAGAGAGTGTATTGTCGCCAGCGTAATTATAAGCATTGCATTTGCCTTCCATTATCCTTAGTGCCAAACAAATTGAACTAGGAACATGTGGTTCTACAGAGCTCAGACAAAATTCGTCTTTGACCTATTTATCATATTACTACGTACATGATTTTAGTGAACAGTGTTTTTTAAGTGATTTGGGCACAGACTGGGCCAAAAATGGGTTTGGATACCCATTCCTATCAGAGAAATTTTTGGCTGGTCCCTTAGGGTAACAATACATTAAAACCTATTTTAAAAGAGCACCTTTGGGGATGATCAAATTCTGGCCTCTCAAGACAGATGGTCTTTCATGAGAGGTATAAACATGAAAAGTACTAAGCAAAGTATCCTGAAAAAGTGCTCTTCCAAGACAGGTTGTCTCATTGGAGTGTTTCTCAACAGACTGACCACTGTATGGATTTACCATACTGGACGTTGGGGACAGAGCAAAATGAAATGATGCAGCAATAACTCTTATATGATTCATCCCTGACGAGGAGAACCCCCATCTCTGTTATCAGTTTCATGAATGGATATCCAGTGGGTGGGAGTATATATAATCCTTATTGCAAGAAATTTGTGACTTCAAATTTCAAATACACTCATATTATGGATATGTTCAAAGTATGGACCATTGGTGCTGTACTGCTGGTCGAATCAGTTAAGTAGGTAATAGGAAAGGTCAGAATTAGCTGTGAAGTGAGTATTCGCCCCAATACACAACCGAATCCCCAAAAGTTTGGAGGGCTAGAGCTGTGTATTCCCATTGGTTTGCATGTTAAAGTAGCCTTGAATAAACTGGTCACTTTAGTAGCTGTGGTTATATGATTTTTGTGAGGAATTTAGTTATGCATCTAGATTTACTGTGCGAAATTTGATGTCTGTATGTACAGTTGTTTTCAAGTTATTAAGTTGCAAATCACAATATGAAGTAATGAGAATACACATCCCTAGCCCTCCAGTGACTGCTTTTAAGCAGGGCTAGAACCTTCTGTTCTTGCCCTTGCCTCTTGGGCCTGTCATGGGTGCGGAGATGATAATTGATCGCAGTAATCTTCAGTGGCTTATGTCGGCAGGATGAAACATAATACATATACCCTACATTGTTGAATTTAGATCTTATTACACTTGTCTCTCTGACTTTATATGTACTGCCTTGCATGGTCTTGTGGATGGTCAAATACATAGACAAGATTGGAGATTTTTTAAATTTGTCGCAGTGACATACTGGGATGGGCGCTAATCATTACCAGGAAAGTGGTTTGCTGCACGGTGGGCTTTTTTGGCAAAATGAATTTTGTTTATGATACAGATACAGCAAATATGCTGGAAAAAAAACTGAAAGCACTTTAATGAATTAATCTACCTTATGAATTTTGAGGGAATTCAAAGTGCATTGTTTATGCCGGCTTTTTTGCATTTGTAGCATGCTTCGCCAACAGGCTTTATTGTCTTCATTGCACCAAAACTAGAAGTGTGGCAATGCTTGGCGGCCATGTTGCCCCTGTGATCCTGGCCCGTATTTTCACAGTTCTAAACATCTTGATTATTCCATATAAAATGGCACAATTTAAATGCCATGCATGGAGGTACAAACTTACGTAATTTTAAATTTCCATGGTGTTTTGTGATTAAATTGCAACATTTCTAAAAAAAATTAACAAAATGGTAATGCAGTTTTAAAGCTTTCCTCCATCATCATAATGCGCAGAATGCAAATCTAACCTATCGCCAGAATAGGATCACTTCAGAGCCATAAAACGTGAAAGGCCCCCCTTTTTTGTAGGTGTATCAAATGAAAAGCAACAAAACTTTCGAATTTTAATCAGTGTTAATTAGGGACACTTGAACAAATGTTGAACATCTTGAATACTGTTACAGGGACAGGTGCGGTACAGGAGAAATTTGAAATTACAATTTCCAATTTGTACATGTGTGTTGTACACGCATCCTAGGAACCAAACACTAAAGATGTAGAATTTCAATTAAAGCTAATTAGGGACACTTGGTCAACCCAAATATTGAATATCATCAATACTATAACAGGTACAGGTGCAATCATGTGTTCAATTTATTGGATTTCACTGTATGCCTATTCAATTAACCAAAGTTGTAGCATTTTGATTTCTGTAAATTTTGAAAGCACGCAGACAGACTTGTTGCCTCAGTAGCAGACTACTAGACAGGCTACAATTTCTGATGTTAGTGCTCGTCAAACAGCTGCTATGCCCTACAAGTAATGCATAGTCCAGTCACGACTGCTTAGGAGGCAAACAGATTTGCTGAGAAGCGATTTTTTATGGTTGACGTCCATGCATAATGCAAACTTGAGTCTTGATTACAGGTCTTTCTTCCCCAGCTGACTGGAACTTACCCAGGTTTTGCATTCATGCATTTCCGATTCTTTTTCAATGCATTTTTGAGTACAGATTTGGCACTTTTTACAAAAAATAGTGTTAAACAATGCTACTCCCCCTTGCTGACATTCTAATATCTTTAGTCCGAGTTTTTATTCTAGTAAACCTCTATCGTGCCTTAGTTTTGGTCAAAGGATGCAGTTGATAAACTGATTCAGACTCAGCCTGCATGTTTAACCTATAATTAAGAGCTAAAAATCATTTTTTTTCCATGACAAAAGAAATACACCGCTCCTTACCCCACTTTCCTTGATATGCACTTTGGGAACACTCTTACATAATGTAACAATCAGGAAAGCATACATAATGGCTCATATTGTGGAGATCTATGGACCATACTTACTCATTTCTAGAATTGCGTTATAAGGTGTATAATTGTAGAAAGCACTTAAATGAAAACTATGCTTTTGTGAAGAATAAATTCTCATGTATGTTTAGGGCTCACAAAGGTACCACGCCTTCCTCTGTGTTGTTTCATATTTCACGGCCAATTTATTGTTAATCATCACCAAGCATATTCTGAAAGTGCGTACTTTAAAAATAATAATGTATATTTTGAAGAAGAAAATCAGGCATTAATTTAAGTGTGCTTACACACTTTCTCAGTAGCTAGCATTCCGCTAGTACCTATTTTGAACATAGATACTTTTCATATTATCTATCTCATGAGACTAAGATCATAAAAATCACCACCCACCCACCCCCCAAAAAGCGAGAAAAAATTATATATACTCTATGTTAAAATTCATGTTTGTGGAAATTACATTTGCTCAGAAATGCGCATTCATGCCTTATTTTCTGACTTGGAACTTGTATCACAGTTTTAAAAGCATATTCTTTTAGGAAATATATACACTTTATTACCTGATATTTGACCGTAAAATCACGAACGCCTGCACAGCGCTAAACTCTTACAAAGTGGGCATTGCGAGCCATGAAGCATATAGTAAACAGATGGGACATTTAATCAGAGGTATATTGTTTATTTAAATTGCTGCATATCACCCCCTTGACCTGATGGCCGATGGAGCCATAAGCGTTATCATGTCTGTGCATCAGTCATTCTATCTCTTACCAACCAAATAACTTAAAAAAAAAAAAAAAAAAAAGAGCAACCCGCATGAAATTTGTAGAGCGGAAGCATGTCTTTAGTTGCTTGGTTGTGTTCAACTTTTATTGACCTTGACCTATTTTTTGAAGGTCATCAGGGGTTATCATTTTGGTGTGAAGAGGGTTTGAGCATTTGCCTGTTGTATTATAATGATTGTCACGTGACATTCAGGCACATTATGCTTTTGAATGACATTGAGCATGTTTTTGTTGGCTTTTAAAAGAATGCCCATCAATCATCAGAGGCTTTGTTTGATGTCTGCTGGTATTTAGTCAATCAAAGTCAGAAAAGTTAAATAACTTGTGTTCAACGTCTATGTGGGTCCAGAGATTGACTGTAATGATATTGAAATTATACATCATGTATTTGTTAAACATGCACACAGATAGATGAATGCCCAAGTTTCAATAAAGATAATATGAATGTGACTTGTTTTATCAGGAGAATTCATAAACCCCACATTTTCACATTGTGGATAATTAAAGGTGGATTTCACAAACTTGATTAACATTTCAAATATAAGACTTACCCAGTTTTAAAGGAAAATACCAAATATTTCCCTATTGTCGTTGAGACAAAGTAACAATGACTATAGATTTTTTCACAGCATGTAACGTCAAGGAAAATAAGGAATATTATTCGACATCGAGCGTATCAAAAGATATTTGATTTGGAAACTGTGATAAAATTACGCCTCAAAGTGTGTCTTTGAAAAACAAAACAAAACTCGAAAAGAAGATTTGCTTCTAAGCAAATCTGTCTGCGTGCCTTCAAAAGTTGTAAATATTAAATGCTAAAAGTTTTATCCTTTGGTACTTCACATTACATTAGGCTTATGGCTGCATGCAAATTTCAAAGTCCAAATAACATTGACCTTTGACCTTTACAGGTCACATGTAAATTGCACAGTGTTACAATACCCACAACTTTGATAATGGTGGGTTCAAATTGTAGCTATTGCAACACTGCACATTTTGTAAATTTACATGTGACCTCTAAAGGTCAAAGGCTAAGGTCATTTGGACCTTTGAAAGTTTCATCCAGTCAAAACTTGGCCAATTTCCATCCAATTCTAAACATAAATTGAAGTTCATTTTGGAATTTTTATCCATGTGGTAATATTTCTGATATCCAAATATTTCGCCAGTGATGTCCCCAGCTTTCTCAATGGAATTAAAGATGTTATTTGAACGTTAGACTGGTCAGTTAGGCTTAGCACGTAATTATATATAATTTTTGACGTCATTTACGTAGACACGAAAGTAAACAATATATTTGTACTTATAATAATAAAATGACGTAGAACTTTTCATTACCTGCTAAAAATACAGCCTAGGCCTACTAAGGAATTATTCAATTATTTTGCTTCACAATAGAGTCCCGGCGAAATATCTGCATATCAGAAACATTACCACATGGATAAAAAGTCCAAAATGAACTTCAATTTATGATTTACTAATCAACATGTGAGAAAAATGAAACAATATAATTCTAACCATGTTGGACTATAATTGTATGTACTGCAACACTACGCATTTGTATAAGAATGTGTAACCTCAAAGGGCCAAAGGTCAAGGTCATTTGGTCCTTTGAAAGTTTCATCTTGCCATAACTTGGTCAATTTTCATCCGAATTGGTTAATGTTGGGCACACTGACATAACAAAGGCAAATCGCATGTTATAAAACCTTTTTGTCCATAACATAAACCTGTTTTGAGGGGCTAAACGTTTGCACGGAAAACTACTGAAACTAGCCAGGTCCATGAGGCTCTCTTCTGCTTGTTTCCAGCATAGAGACAGCCAGCACGGCGTATCAGAATTAACACTGTCACTGTAATCACTGCATTTAGTGTGATTGTGACCTTCCTGGCCCAAAGATAAGGAATGCACTGCTTTATGCATGCATTGATGGTGGCAAGGCGAAATATGATCTCACTTCTCACAAGCTGTATCAAATGTTATTAGCTTCGTCACTTTCAAATGAACATTTTTGTAACTGGGCAGCTAGCCACAAGAGAAATGACCATAGTTCAGTTGGTGCAGTAATGATACTCATTATTTTCTTTATTTTCTAATATTCATTTTCAATTTTTTTCACTAATGACACAAAACTGAAAGCAAACTGAAGTGAAAAAATGTTTACTCTAGCCGCCAAGCTTGAATAAGTTATGATTTCTTAACTTCAGTTAATGTCAAACTTATAAAAAAACTGTGAATATCTGTGTTCTTGGAAAAACAACATTCACGACGAGTAGTGTAGATGCTCAACTATGTTATGGCGTGGACTTGCTGAATTGAGTAGATCCTGGTAAAGCTATACTTCCCATCATAATCCTTGGTATTCCAACAATCACTGTTTCATGCAAAAAAAAAAAAAGTCGAAGTACATCCACGTAGCTTCCCCATAAAAATGATCTCGTTGCACCGTTAACAATGAGTTCAACAACAATATAATATCATCGTTGGACATGCAAATCTGGTTTCAAAAGAAAAGATGTTTTATGTGCATTACTGTCAGAAAGAAACTTCCCAAAGGATAGAGAAGTTCCCAAAATGCACTTACAGATAAACCGTAAAAAGCAAAAGCCGTCACTACCACCATCAGATCTTCACGATGTCACTTGGAAGAGTATTTTGTGAGGACGTTAAGGATTGTATCCAGGCAGTCCGACTTAATTTCCTTGACAAGTTTAAGAGAGGAAAACCAAGAATTGCTTTCCACAAGACAGGGTGGCTGTCATGCAGATTGAAGAAAGCACCAGAAGAGGAAAGTGGGATCTTCTTATCAAGAGAGACCCTGAGCAGAATTTTGAAGAAACTTGCCTCCAAGTTCCAATACCATCAAGAAAATAATATATGAAGACTCGGCCACCATAGCAAGGAAAAACAAGTACTTAAGAAAGATAAGAGAGTTTCGAAGACAAGGTTACCTGGTTGTGTACCTCAACGAAACATATCAGTTTCACACAGCAGCATAAAGATGGGCAGGTCACATCCCTGGCAAAGCAACTGACAACCACTATAATGACCGACTTAGTACCACTGCCACCGAAGATAACCGCCAACAGAGATCAGAGAGAGTCCTCGTTCTGCATGTTGGATGTGACGAGTATGGTCTGCTTGAGGGCAGCGAACTTGTTTTTTCAAACACAAAATGGCCGACAGTGATTACCATGGAGAGATGAATAGGACCACTTTCATCCATTGGTTTGAAAACACACTCGGAAGCCCGGAACAAAGAGCCATCTGTAATCATCATGGATAATGCAAGTTATCATAATGTCTTGGTAGAAAGTTCAAAGTCTCCATCATCTAACTTCCACAAAGGAGATATGGTGTAGTGGTTACAAAACAAGGGAGTTTGACGTATCCCCAGGCATCACCAAACCAGAGGTGTACAAGATGGTGAAGTTACACAAACCAGCACATGTCTATCAAACCGACACATTGCAAAGAAGTATGGGCATGCTGTCTTAAGACTGCATCCACGGCATTATGAACTTAACCCCACTGAGATGATATTGGATTTAGTCAAGGGATCTGCAGCACTGGCAAACACATTCAAGATGAAAGATCTGTAAGCGCTAACCATGAAGGGGTTCGAAAAAGTGGCTGTCGATACCTTTTCTAAAGTAGCTTGTGCTCAAGGTTATTGGTATAGAAGAGGACCTCATGGTGGCGTCAGGCATCATAGAAGCTACCGTTGATCCACTAATTATTAGGTTAGGTACAGGCAGCAGTGATGACAGCGAGCGCTCAGACAGCGATACAGATGAAGATTGAGGGTAACAACCCAATGTGCCCTCCCCAAGGCCTTTTCCAGGGCCAGCAAATCCTCTCAAAAAGAGCAGTTAAACAGTTGGATTATGACATAAGGATGCACACTTGGAATACAATTTATTGTCACTGCTCAACTGTTTTATGTAATCACTTCAACAGTCATAATAATTCAAGTCAATTTCCATGTGAAAATATTTGTTATATGCAACTTTGTATAAATACCATACAGTCTTCATTTACAAGTATGCTCTTTAGCAAGCTCCCTCACTCTCTGTCTCCTTCTCTGTGGCTTTCCCCTCTCTCCCTCTTTTCATCTGATATTCAAAAGGAGACTTTAATTTAATTGGGCGGATATTCTTCAATGTATACCCGTGTCCTTATATATATATATATATATATATATATATATATATATATATATATATATATATATATATATATATCTCCAGATAAAAATGTCAAATGCATTGCTGCCCAATTTTGAAACAATGAAAAGAATTCAAGAATTCCTGTTTCGCAATTTCAAATGTTGAAACGATTTTTCCTTGTGCATTCGATTCTCTATCATCACAAAACTATATATTATGTGGCACTTGGAGGTTTACTTTTTATGTCTGGGTGCCAACCCAGACATTTTGTTTTTCCAAGAATCAATTCTTTTTCTCTCTCTCTCACTCTCTCTTCTATACAATCAGATTTGTCTGGATTTTGTTTTTCGGACACTATTATTCTGAAAACCACCAAACTTGCCATTATGACTGACCCACCAGTGAAATAAGCCACCTGACTCGGAAGAGTCATGATCTTTAAAATCATTCAAATTATGGGCAATTAAAATTTTAAAAGCTTTATATCTTCAAACATTTTATAGATAGACACAAAATTCTAACTTACACATACAGGTTTGAGACATCCGACAAATCCATAGCATGCAAGCAAAAGTTTGGGAATTTTAACGTATGCTAAATTCAGTGAATTTCCCAACAATCCACATTTTGACTAGGGCTTCTGCTGTACTGCATGTTACAAGCCTCCACGGCGCTAGGCAACCATTTTGCATTCACAATACTTGAACCTGTCTCATAGGCAGCCTTCTGGCCATGACTGCTAGGTGTATGGTTTGAAAGGTTTAGGTCTTATGGCATATGGGAGGTGGGGGGACTCCCAACAACAGTGTTAATGGTTCACAATAAAAAAACAGAGAATCTCTTTCTGTTCATGCAAGAAACATATCTGTTCATACTAATGCTGGACAGAGCTGTAACGTACCATGACTGACGAGACTGACCAGTGTCCTAGCTGGTCTGTTTTCACCTGAGGCTAGGAATCTGCTGGGCTGATCAGTCCCAAGGGATTAGATGGACTGGACTTCTAGGCAGAACAAGCCCCAGTGTACCACCTGTTAAAAATAGACTACATACAGCAGGGGTTTCAAGAAGATTTGAGGCAGGAGTTGGACATTAAGAAGTAGGAGTTGCACATTCTTGGAAAGACGAGCTCCTTCGGTGCTTAGTCTCGGGGGGGGGGGGGGGAGGGGGGTCCGGGGGCATGCTCCCCCTGGAACAATTTTGAATGTTAGACTTCATTTGATACATTTTCCTGCATTCTGGCACAAAATTTGTTATGAAATTACTGATAAAAATTAACCAGATTGAGTGACTTTTTGGGGGATAAAAGTCTGGGTTGAATTCGAAATCATGATGAGGTTCATCATGACTTCACACAATTAAAAGTTAATTACTATGTCACAATTGTCTTGTATTTCTTTCTGAGTATCACTGTATATTTCTTCTTCCAGATACTACTCACTGATTGTTGCTGTAATGCATGAAGACAAGATCTGGCTTTTGCATGTGGGAGTAGGCTAGCTGTAGATGGTTGTTTGGTTTGCTTGGTGAGTCTGTGTAACCCACTTACTGTGTATGTAGTATAGCAATTGGCTTTGCTGCTAATAGCACTGTACTAGTAGACTATAGTCTAACCTCAAAATTGTGGGAGCATGATGGTTAAGTGATAATATGTGTGAGACAGAGTGACTCTAAAATCAATTTAATGTACGTCTAATACAGAACAGACTACTGACAGTGCTGCTTCATTTTAATTCTTTACTCAGACCAGACTAATGTACTTTCTACTTGTTATGATTAAAGTGAAATAGGAGTCTGAGTAATTTCCAGAATTTATACATGGCACAGTAATTAGGTCCCACGGCCTTAGCATCGGTGCCCATACAATAACATACAACCAAGTAATTTGTTTCAAAATGTTTAGAATGGAGACCCAAGCTAAATCTGGCATGAACTTCACCAAAGTTCCAAAGTTTCAGATTTTATTTCCATTCATATATGCTTTCTTTTATTGTTGTATCTGTCTCATTGGTGAAGTTGATGCCATATTCTGTCCTGGAGCTGTCAGTATATCCCCTGCCATAGTATCCTTGTGAAAATAAAAGTTTTGAATTGTCCCATACTTACCTAGTCTGTTCCTTTTATCATTAAATTATATTGCATGATAAAATGCACAGAGTGAGAACCATGATTGTATCGCCACTGTGCCCTCACCATTTTAGCTTGGGTCATAAGTCATCATGATTTCCAATTCAACCCAGAATTCTACGCCCAAAAAAGTCACTAAATCTGGTTAATTTTTACCAATAATTTCATCACAAGTTTTGTGCCAGAATGCAGGAAAATGCACCAAATGAAGTCTAAAATTCAAAATTTTTCCAGGGGGAGCAAGCCCCCGGACCCTGCCCCCTAGAGAGACTTCGCGCCTTCGGCACTCATCTTTCCAAGAATGTGGAACTCCTATTTCTTAATGTCCAACTCCTACCTCAAATTCTTTTGAAACCCCTTACCATATCTTCGAAACTATTGCAGATGGACTCGAAAATTCAATGTGCATATATACCTTTGTGACACTTGCCACAATAATGGGCAGTATAGTTGTAGATTCAAATTATGCTAATAAGGGGCATTTAAAAGATTTCAAAGTTGACTATCTTAAAACTATTGTACATAGAGATGCCATTCCAACTGCAATTTATAGGTTTCTGGCAAAGACGCATCCAATGAGCCATGAACCAAAGTTGTAGGTTTTTAATTTATGCAAATTAAGTGAATATGCAAAATGTGACTCTTTAATAGCTTCAAAACTATTACAGAGGTGCCATTCATACTTCCATTTATCGGTTTGTGGCATAGCTTTATACAATGAACAATAAACCAAAGTTCTTCTAGGCTTATAATGCATGCAAATTAGCCAAATACACAAAATTAAAATGTTGAATTGCTTCAAAACTATTATTGATAGTAGTTTCATGCAAACTCCACTTTATAAGTTTCGGACATGACCACATCCCTTGCACAAAGAACCAAAGCTGAGCATTTTAATTGATAAAAATTAGGCTAATACACGACATTTAGATTATGTTGAACAATGGCAAAGTGTAGCATTTCAAACTGTTCTCATTTTGAAGGCACCCAGACAGATTTGCTGTGAAGCAAATCATCTTTTCTAGTTTTACTTATTTTTTCAGTCATTAGCATGACATGAACAGTTTAAAGTAAATGGTACCCAAGAAAAAAAAAGTAGGTATCTACATGCAGCAAACCAACTCAGTGTATTGAGAGCTGTAAATACAAGAAAAAAACGTACTGTGGCCCGCATGATACAATGTACACAATGCACGGAATACTTTCCTTATGACTGCATGGGTGGTGTAACAAAGTATGCCTTGACCATGTCACTTGATAATTATTTTGATAATGTTGTTGATATTTTTGCTCGATATCTTTTCATAAGTTTTATTTTAAATTTCCAGTTAAATGGTAAATGTATTTCATTGTGACTGTATTTTGTAAGCCTGGCATGTGCCCGAAGATTTGTCCACCTGAGCCCCGATAAAATGGGGGAACACATTCAATTAACCCTATCTTGTTTCATAAGTTCTCCTTATTTGGGAATATTCAGGTAGGAACTTGGTTGATACCCATATTAGGCTATGCTATTTTCAGTGTGGAAGCAAACATTACCTTAGCTGGTCATCTTACCTAAGATTCCATTCTTTTAATTGTTTTATTGCCACTATGCGTCATCTCCATCTTTAACAAAATCCTAAGACCTTGCAGGATCACGGGCGAGCTGGGCTGACTTGTCTATGTAGATCTTTAGAGTACGTGCCTCAGATCTGAGTTGAATGCAATATGTGTTGTCATCAATGTGGGCTCACCCACCAAAAAGTAGATACCGTACTGAACGAGCTGATTTAATTGTCATCAACGCCGAAAAACCTTCAGCAAGCGAACATAGATCTGGCCAAACAGCTGTCAGCCAAAATTGTTGAGTGTCAAGAACTAAAAATTGAAAATGAGTGATTTCGTGGAAGGTTGGCTGCCAGCGACAAAATATTTGCACATGACGCTCAAAATATGTCTCCAAGCATTGTCCTTGATGAAAGTATGAACGTTGACCATGAGAGTGTTTGTTTTTGTTTGTTTTTTTTTGTTTCTCCCTTATCGGCGAAGCACGCCTAAATCTCTTCTACATACACGACAGCGATACAAAATTCGGAATCAATAAAAGTCGAGCCTCTGACAAAAGGCAAGTTTCTCCCCAGAGTTCTACGAATATAGGGATGTGTCGATTTAGCTCAGACCGGTGAGCTAATAGGCTAGCGGCAAATGCTTCAAAGGTGCCCTAAAAATAGGTGCAACCCCAACCAAAGGTATAACAAAACACAACCTATATCAAAATGTGCGTACATGTCTCCTCTTTACAGAAAAATAGGTTGTGGAGTCCAAAAAGCATTTTTTGGCATGTTTACACGCCCGTTTCTATGGCAACCTCTATTTTTTTTTGGAAAATGACTACTTTTTACTAATTTGTTAATATCTGCCTTAATTTTGTAGATAAGCACTCCAAATTTCATCAGAAGGTAGCACCAACCTTACTCTTTCAACAGGTATGAAGCTTTTTAAAAATTATTTGAATAACATCATTATTATTATAATTATATGCAAAATTTTTTCATCTATTTGGCAATATAAATACCTCTATTTGTTGATGTTGTTTGCTGCAGTTGCCAAATTACCAAAAATGAGGGTAAATGTTAAATGATGAAGGTAATATACTTCCAGGGATATACTGATACCAAATTTACTGGAGTATATGAAGTGGACACCATTACATGTATGCAAATTAGGCTTCAGATGTTGGGGTTTTTGAAGCCATTCTGGAGATGTATATCACACACTATGTGCTGTACCAATGCAAAACGTTACATTTCCTTGAAAAGTGCTTCAAATCATATAGAACATAGAATCCCAATCGTCTTATCAACATTTTTTGTTCACAGCTTTACTGAAATTTTATGGGTCCGCCACGGGGGGAGGGGGGGGGCATTATGTTTATGGGTTGTCTGGTCTGGCTAGCTTGTGCAAAAGTGCTTTCTCCAGAACGCACTGTTGGAATTTGAGCAAATTTAGGATATATATTACCGAAATAAAATGAAGTGAAGACAATTTAGAAACCCTATCATTAAATGTATGCAAATGAGGTCATCTTCAAATTAGGATTTTATAATTTATGTGTTGTGTTGTAGAGGCACCAGAAAGCACAAATCTGGGCACATTTCTGTGATTGTCTCATTATCAGTGTTATTGAGAATGACTGTGCATATTGTCAAAATGCGTTGCGTGATTGATAATATACACATGGTGAACTGGATTATTTTCTAAAATGAAGCTTGGACCTGGTAAGAACACCCACGTTTTAATGTACTTGCAGGTTAGATAATTTTGTACCGTGAACCTAAAATCATGAACCTGGAACCGCCATTCAAGAAGCCACCCCCAGCCAAGCTAAATCACAATACCTGTTTTATGTAGCAAAGCTCTCAACACAGTAAAAGGGACTGATTTCAAAACTACTTTGGAAAAGCTACGATATATGATTGCTTCCACCACAGACCGATCAGCTGCTCAACTACCGCCCACTGAGGATGCATTTGAGCAACATGTGAAAAAGGGCACAATACCAATGTGCCATCTGGTGCCACAATGGCATTGATCAATTACATACAGCTCTTAAAGCGCTATCATTTCGAGACATAACAAAAATTAATGAATATTTGAGTCTTACTGATTCAGAACACACAATTGTGTATGCTTACGCAACAACTATTCGAAAAACCAGATTCTAATAACAAAAAATTAGATCAAATGTTATGCAGCATTCCTTTCAAACACAAAATTATTGATTCACTAAACATTCAGTCCCTTTTCAAATTGAAATTTGTTCGTAACATGATTCCCAAGGATTGCAAAATAAAAGACCCCCACCCTCCCCATCATTTCCTATAAATATGGCAACAATATGGGACAAATTATAATGATGTACAAGCAATTTCTGGCTTCAATTACTCTTTAAGATATCGCAGCGAATCAAAATTGTGATGGTATGTCTAACAGTAAATATTCACATTTTGTTGATGCATACCACAAACATGTATTTACAGGTAATTTAGATATCGTACAAAATTCAAGTTTAAAAGAAATTATGAAAAAAGGTACAAAATTTCGGATATGCCCCAAGTTGAACATTGACAGTATTTGTTCAGGATACATGTGATGCATTTGATTCCTACTCTATGAGATGGGCAAAGAAAGAAAAATAGAATTTCAGGAATTTAAAGGACGGTTATCAAACTTGAAAAAAGTCTCTAGAAAAAGAATTTACTGTTACAAATCCCACATTAAGAATTTCAATACGGTTAATCTAAAACAACCTGAAGTTTCAAAAGCAGTAAAAGAACTACAAGAAAGTTTTGTAGTCACTAATATAGATAAGACAGGGAACAATCTTGGGATCATCTGCAAAAAATATTATCTGGATGTTTTGAAAAAAGAACTTGGTATAAACAATATTTCAGACATAAGAGGAAATGATGTATATAAATTACACAAACAGTCCATTGATAATTTGATAGATACACATAAACATGAGGCGAAAAGGAATTTTAATACCAAAATTTCTGAAGAGGACTTCTCTATTCCACTTTTGTTCTGGATACCCAAATTACATAAAAACCCTTTTAAATCTAGATTCATAGCCGGTGCTGCAACATGTACAAGAAAACAATTATCAAAAGAAGGAACATTGTGTTTGACTGCAATTAGGAATCATTTTCGTAAATACTGTAATGCAATTTCTAGAAACAGTGAATTAAATCGTTTTTGGAGTATAAGCAATTCTTCCGAGCTAGTATCTAAAATCAAAGATGTAAAAGCAAAAAGTATCAAATGTTTTGATTTTTCTTCACTGCCAACAAATCTACCCATAGATGAAGTCAAAAGTTCACTTTTAGAATTAATAAGCAAACTGTTTAACCATAATGGTAAACCATACATTAATATTAATTCATATACAAGGAAAGCATAACACAACAAATATTCAAAAAGTAACATTAAATCGTACACTGTTGAAACTTTGATAGATGCTATAAAATTTCTTTTGGATAATACTTTTGTTCAATGCGGACCATTGTTTTTTCAACAAATAAAAGGCATCGCAATGGGTAGCAACTGCTCCCCTTTGTTGGCAGATTTGTATTTAACCTGGCTTGAATTTAAGTATATGGATAAACTGATGAAAAAGGACTCTCAAATGGCTACAAAATTATCAAACAACGCAAGATATATTGATGGCATTGCTTGTGTAAATGTACAAAATTTCAGTAAAATTGCTAAAGAAATTTACCCAAAAGATATCCCTTTGGAGGGTAACAATTCAGATGGTTTCAGAGATGTGTTTTTGGACTTGGATAATCAGGTCACAAATGACAGGTTTTGTATTAAAATCTATCACAAAATAGATAAGTTTAACTTTGAAGTAGTTAATTATCCTTTCCCAGGCAGTGTTATTTCGGATACTATTGGATATAATACGTTTTTTTTCACAGACTTTGAGATTTGGTCGTATTTGTTCTAAATTTCAGGACTTTGCATCTCGAACCAAATTTTTATTTACAATAAACTTGAGTCAGGAAGATTCAAAGATGTACTTTTGATCAAATATTTCTACAAATTTTGCTGTAAATATCCGGAAATGGTTAGACAGTTTGGCTTCAATAATTTTAGAGATTTTAGACTTGCCTTTTTTTCCGACTTAATTTTATCTTTTCACATCATTCTGTTTTAATGTTCACCTTTCAAACATTTCAGGCTAGCTTGATTTCTCTTAGGTTAAACCCCCAGGGGCTATCGGTAGCGAGTAGCGGCCTACGACAGTTAGAAGCTTGCCTAATCGTACTTGATATCTGGTTAATATTTTCATTGCATTCTCTTGACTGAAATACAAATGACAATCGGTAGCAAGCAGCGGCCTACCACAGTAACATGTTTGCTTAATTGTACTCAAAATCCTGTTAAGAAAAATTGTTTTGATAACATGTTTATGGCATAAATGCTCATGACTTTTATTCTTTTCTGACATGCCTAAATGCACTTTTACTCAATGTTAAAAAATTACTCAAAAGTGACAGCATTTTTTCAAATATCACAAACCTGACACATTACGTTGATGCATTGACTCAGGGTTGGCAATGAAATAGAGCTTAATTGTTTGAGGAGTAGGTGTCATCATGGAGTTTGTTTTACATTTCTGGTGCAGGATGTACATTGTTGCAGTCATTGTTAGGATTTCCCTTGGTTTATACAGGTGGTCTACCTGCAACTGTTTATTTTACAATCACTGGGACTGAATATAATGCCCCAGCTTGTTTCCACTTCAGTTAAACACTGGCAGATGGTTTAACTAGAATAAGCTGTCCAGCTAGAAAGGGTACATATTGGTTCAGCGGTAAGTCAAATTGTTCTTAACTGAACCTGTACTACACAAATTTGGTAATTATAGTTTGTTTGCCAGGTATTCTTCTTTCATAATGAAGGTCTACAGGTATATGCAAAACTTTACGTATTTAGCTAATTAATCATTTGCCACGTTCATATTTATTCATTATTATGTGGGTTGTCTTTGCTGAATATTTAGCTTAGACAAGGAGCTGCTACTCAGAGAGACATGTACGGGTAAAAGGCTCCGAAACATGTTGAGTAGTTACTCGCCAAAGACCCTTTAAATTATTTCGGCTAAGACAGCCTATGTCAAAATTTTACAGGGGAACGTGTGCAATTTGGACAATAGTACTTTTATATGTATATAGGTTAGGCCGGGACAGGTTAGCTTATGGAGAGTAAAGAGTTCGGACTGCGGAATAGGGTAATGACTACTAGGAAGTGGTTTTGGACAAAAAGACACCAATACAACAGTCACATTCCTAACCCTAAAGTGTGGGATCCCAATGGTAACGGCTTGGAAATGTCTAATGATGGCTACCTCAAGCCTTCGATGTATACCAATGAGCTAGCCCCACTGGAAGTCCGCAACCTGACTCATATGTATTGCACCGATATTGAGTATACTGTCCCAAGAAAGTACCATTGCCTCCAGACAGGACTTAAATGCACAGAATTATGTGCATGCCTTGGACATGAGCGTGCAAATGACACTTTTGACACTGAAACAGACAGTGATGATGAGGAAGATGATGATTGAATCTTGGCGTAGAATCTCCAAACCGTGACCATCATTGATCAGCTTTCTATATTTGGTGTGTACATGTACTTATACTGTTTTCCTTTACTAAAAGGCATCTTGAATTATAGTTTGATGCCAGAGATACATTAGTTTTGTTGCAGGACTCCAAGGGATGGTTCACTGTAAATTACGTGTAGGTGTGAATACATGGTACAAAGTACTATCTTACTTTATCAGTTGTATTGGCAATTGTTATCACGGTTCCCTAAGCAAAGATGACATATGATAGCCATATTAGCATATTAAGTAATATGCATATGGTATACTCATATGAACATGATAAATAAAACTTGTATGAGTACTGTTCCTAATCATTTTGCCTTTTTTTAAATAAACAAAACTATATCTTAGTAAATATAGTATGTTATCCGTCGCACAATACTTAATTTCGATGTAAATTTCATATATTTGCATAAATTAACATATGATAATTAGGCACTTTGAGCAAACTCTGTATTTTTTTACTATATTTGAGCAATTGAGCACATTTTGATGTTTATTTAGCCTTTCCGCAAGCAGTATCACCAAAGTTATTATTTTTAAGGACAAATTTTAGTTGTCTCAGAAATGGCTTAGGTTGTCATGGAAACGGGTAGAAATATATATGATAAAACGCTTTTCAGATTCCACAACCTATTTTTTCATGAAGAGGACATATATACCTATGAGAAAATATAGGTTGTAACTTGTTATACCACGGGTTGGGGTATGACCCCTGAAGGGCCCTCTATGCCGCAGGTCTATAAGGGCCTGCACAAAATTGTGGTCATTTCTCGGGCCTATGCTTTCTCGCCAACACGCAAAAAGCTGCGTAACTCTCTCTCTCTCTCTCTCTCTCTCTCTCTCTCTCTCTCTCTCTCTCTCTCTCTCTCTCTCTCTCTCTCTCTCTCTCTCTCTCTCTCTCTCTCTCTCCAAAAGATTAGTGGGCCTACACTTTCTCAGGCGGAGGATGAGGGATTGGTAACGCAGAGCACTGGGTGAATGAATGACCTTTATTGCAACTGGACCATTTCATGCATATCCATAGTGCTTTGTTGATCGGTCTAAAACAAAAACAGTACAAACAGTCTGCATCATAAAGATACCCAATCAGCAAACCTATTGGGAGCGTAAACAACACTGACAAACAAATACAGATTAAGATGATAATGAGAATTGTATGTATATATATATATATATATATATATATATATATATATATATATATATATGTATATATATATACATATATATATATATGTATATATATATATATATATATATATACATATAAACAACATACAAACAGATGTGTACCGATTTGGACGAAAAAAAATACCTTTCCATCATAACTTTCCTCTGATTTTTACAGTTTCTGTTATAAAGTTTTCCAAATTCCAAATTACTTCCACGTCATCACATTTCATTAACTTAATAAATTTATCTCCTGGAGTTAAATATTCAAAATCAGCTAGAAATTCTGACATGTTATCAATTAGTTGTTTTCTGGCGTCACAGAACTTTTGACACATTAAGATTTAATGAAATTCCTCTTCTTATTCAGAATACAAGAGACAAAATCTGTCATCTACTGGCACTTTAACTGGCCTTTTTAGTCTCCTTTTTCAATATTTAAATTATGTGCACTGATTCTTAATCAGGTTAAGTTTCCTCTTTCATCTATATATTTCAATACCAGCAAGTAATTTTACATTTGAAACTTTGATTTAAATTTGGAATATGTTCTTAATTTTTTTTTTTGGAAAGGATTATCTAGAAAAGTCAATGTGCATTGAATAAGAAATTTCTCCTATCATAATTTTTGTATAATATTTGTCGAAAAATCTCCAAATTCATCGCCGCCATTGTTCCAAATATCTTCGCATTCGATTAATTTTAGGGTGTTTTTCCCAATGTTTAGCCATTTAGAGTTTGGACTTACATTTATGGGCATCATACAGCAATTTGTCATGGTTAGAGTTTATAGTTCGGTACCAGTCTTCAGTATTTTCAGAGAGTATTGGAATGCTCCGAGCTCACCAAACCACAACATTGCATGCTTTAGAGTTCACTCCTAGAGTATATTTCAAAAACCTGAAATATAACTTTTCGAATTCAGTCTTGAAATAACCTGATATATTGTGTTGACCGATGCAATTTATAGGAGAGAGCACATATGCACCTCATATTTTGCAACCATAAAGAAATATAGCCCTGGGCAAACGGTTTATCAAATAAATCCAAATATAAACAAATGTCACTTTTTCACCTGACAGGGTATGTTTAAGCGTCCAAGAGCCTTTTAAGCTCTGTTGACCAAAGTTCGCAGAGCTTATGAGACTGTTTATGTCTGTCCGTCCGTCTGTCAGTCTGTAAACTTTTGCTCGTTAACGCGATACTGTCCACAGTTTTCAAGTTAGCCCAATATAGCTTTCAGGACTCATAGAGTATATGAAAATCTAGGCCGAGTTCGATATTGGTGGCGCCACTTACATTATTATGTAATATAGGGGTCAAAATATGAAAGTCTTGTGAACTCTCTCCCATCTTTAATTGTTATACTAGTGGTGTCACCTATAATTTGACAGAAATTATGAGCCAAAATGTGTTTTAAGATGTAAAATTCCATATTTGGAAAAGTAATTGGATTAGACTTGCCAAATTTGTATGATATATTGACCATCGCCAAAGGTAGAACGCTATGTGATATCAGTGACCTTGACGTATTTTGGTGAGGTCACCATGCCGCTAAATTTGGAAAGGTGATTTTGTAATGGCCGGATGTAGCTTGGACATCAATGGCAAAGAGAAATGATCCTCCAGATCAAAATTGCACTTGATTACATGATACATAAGTGTACTTGGTGACCTGCTTTTTGGGTCACTGTGACACTGTAATTATGGAGTTTGGCATTTGTCCAAGTTTATTGTTTTTCCTCGATAACCCTAAAGGTTATGACCCGATTTGAACAAACAGACTATATATGGAAAGCTGGATGTTGGACGCATATGTTGAAGATAACAATTGGTGCAGGTGAGAACACCTGGGTCACTGAAGACATAAAGTTAAGGACTCGCTCAATGTTGTCTTGGCACATGCAACAATACCCATCGTGTGACCACAGTACTGTCCACAATTTTCAAATTAGCCCAATATAACTTCCAGGACTTTTTGGAGGTATAAAAATTTAGGTTCTTTTCGATATTGGTGGCACCACCTACAATATTATGCAATATAAGGGTAAAAATGTGAAAATATTGTGAACTCTCTAGCATCTTTATTTTTTGGCAGAACTTCACAAAATTTGGTGGGATTGTGTGGGAGGTCAAAGTCTAAGTTGGTAATGATACTAGTGGCGCCACCTACAATTTAATGAGAATTATGAGCAAAATGTGTTTTAAGATATAAAATTCCATATCTGGAAAAGTAATTGGATTAGACTTGCCAAATTTGTAGGATGTATAGACAATGTCCAAAGCTAGAATCATATATATCAGTGACCTTGACTTATTTTTGTGAGATCACTATTCCTGTAAAGTTGAAAGAGGTGATTGCGTAATGACAGGGTGTAGCTTGGACATCAATGACAATGTCAGGACAGCACCAGGCCTATAGGCCTCTTGTATTACATAATGTGGGTGACCTTGATATTCTGTCCCAAGGTCACTGAGGACATAAAGTTAAGAACTCACTAAATGCTGTCTTGGCACATGCAACAATATCCATCACAAGAATTGCACAAATAAACTATGATTACATGTGGAGCGAAGTGCCATCTGGTGGACAAACAAAATATGAAAATCACATAAGCTTTACATGTTCAGAAGCCACTTGAGGACTGGCAACTTTGAAATGAACAGGTGCAATATAGGGATAGGGCCAGCAGAGCATTTGGTCC
Organism: Hermodice carunculata; assembly: GCA_964020975.1. Taxonomy (NCBI): domain Eukaryota; kingdom Metazoa; phylum Annelida; class Polychaeta; order Eunicida; family Amphinomidae; genus Hermodice; species Hermodice carunculata. The sequence continues at coordinate 28,122,693 of OZ026620.1, forward strand.
ATGGGCCTCTAAATAGGTATATTTAAGGCCTGAAATTTTGCTGGTTTAAAGATTATACAGTTCGGGACGGTATGGAGGATATTGAAGGTCCGCAGCTGGGGTCCGCGTTTTAGCCTAGGCTCCGGGGTCCACATCCGCATCTGTGTCCGCATTATAGTATATACCTTTAAGACAATTCAGCAAGCTGTGGATTGCCCGTGCAACAAGAGACTGTCAACGTTACATTGCAGACTGGCCAATATAGAATGAAATACTGAATGTTGGTTGTCCCTTTCGTCCATTTTGTATTTTTGGTCTATCATTTTTTTAAAGCCTATTATCCTTTTTAATTTTTTTTGCGCGCCAAACAGTCCATATTAAAATATAGACTCATGTCCGAGATTTGTTAGTTTCTGATAACGTCGTCATGGGCCTCTGATGGTACGAAATTCTAAGCTGTTACACTTGGCACGCTAGGGTTCGAAACGTCACATTTTACCGATTGCGTGGACAAAATCGATTAAGTTTTTCAATTCCTTGTCTTTTTGAATTTTGTGGGAAAAACTGGGGTAGTTTTTGTGATTTTGTGTACAAAATTGAAAAACTTAACGATTCTGTGGACAGAATTGCATTATCTCTAGACTTCTGTGAACAAAACTGTTGTATTCTTACAATTGTGTGCACGAAATCGAGTAAGCTTTGGATTTTGTGAAATGTTCTTCCAATTTCGTGCACAAAATTGGATAACATGTGGATTACGTGACATGTTTTTCGATTTTGTGCCGAACATTTGATTAAAAAAATTGATTTTTTGGACAAAATTGGAAAGCTTTTTAGACTTTGTGGACGAAATTCAAAACCTTAACCAATTCTGTGGACGAAATTGATAAATGTAAGGATTCCGTGGGCAGAATTGATAAATCTAACGATGTCGTGGACGATATCGATATATATAACAATTTTGTAGATCCTAGATTTCAATTTCGAAGACGAAATCGATAAAAGCTTACACTTCTATGTACGAAATTGATAATATGATACGATTTTGTGCACAAAATTGATCAAGTATTACAATTCTGTGCACAGAATTCAACAAGCTTGTTGGATTTCGTAAAATATTTTCAGTTTTGTGATTTTTTTCTTCCAGTTTCGTCCACAAAATCGTAAGAGTAGTTTAATTTCGCAGTGGGACTTCGATTTTGTACTTTGCTCTTACAATTTTGTGAGTCCTGTTGCGAGTCCGTCTACGAAAACGATAAGTATTACAATTTTGTGCGCGAAATTGATGATGTTACACTTGACACCCCATAAAGACGGACTGATCTAGTTCCATACCCAGGTCTAGGGATGAACAGTCTATAACAGATTGAGTTAGGTGGCCACTGTAATGTGTATGTCCAATTACTATTACATATTGCGACGTGTTTAATCCCGTGACCAGATAACAATTGTTTTGGGTAGCTACCCGGGGATAGCTACCACATCTACGTAGCTGCTGCCAAGACCAGTGGTCAGCTGGCCTTTCATCTTTTTCAGTCATGTGCCACTCTTTGTGACAGTCCACCGCCAACTCCCAATAATAGGATGTGCAAATCCCGTCTTATTGTACTTCTGTCGTTCATATGGAACCAGGAAATAAGTCAGTCACAGGAAAATATTTAGCATTGTCACATAATGGATACGATCTGAAATAAAAGATTTTATTATAAACACGTGTACTGATGACAATGCATACGGAAACGTCAATTGCTGCCCTCCCTGGGGTCACTGCCGGCTGAGGAGTTCTGATATTGAAAGCTATTCACATACAAATTAAGTGCTTGTTAAGACATTTATATACCGTAGGTGTAGGCCGTAGCTGTTTCAGAGAATGCTAGAATTTGAAACACTACAAGCCCTGGCCCATCCTGACGCAAATTCCAATTTATTGCATTTATGCTTGCTCTTGTTCAATGAAATCTAGTATATGTTGATAGGAAATATCTCTTTTGCAACGAATTATCATTGTCCAGATGGCAAGTTGGGATCGTCTGGCTGAACCACGGCTGCACTCAATGCAGTACTGGTGATGGTAGGGTTCTGGGCGTCCCCTCATGTGTGTGAGGCTGAATGATCTTTTCCTCTGCTGCTTCAGCTTTTCTTATTAATTCTTCTTTATCGTCATCAGACCACGCACGTAAACAGGAAGGCTGTGTGAACAGCCCATGCTCAGCTGACCTATTATTTATCACACTTGTGCCTCTGTGAACTTTGTATTCGGTTTGGTCTCATCACTATCATTGAAAACTGTTGTCCGCGACTCTTTTCATGGAACTTTTATATATTTTACAATAATTAGGACTGTTTTACCTTTTGAACTTTATAGAACCATGGGCTAGCTGTACATTATGCTTGGCTGACTTGCAAATGACTTACAATGGCATACTACATTTTTTGGATTTTTAATTATTACCTTAATAAATGACTTAGATGACTTGTGGGATTCTATGCTTCCTTGAACATTACAATTTCCTTTCAAAAATACTTCTGGAAACCATACTTTAAATATGACTGCTATGCTTACAAATTTTGGCTATTGTAATGCAATTTGTGACTACGATTTTGTGTTTTGAGGCCTGATGTCACTTGTTTCTGGCTGACGTTTAACTTTGAACCAGTGTACTTGCAAACTCTGAAATGTATAGACCTTTCACCACTATGTTTGCACATTCACACACATTACTTTTTGAAATACTCTTAGTTTATCTCCTTTAAAACAAGAGCATGCTTTTAACTGCATGTCTGAAACACATCGAATTGTATAATCATGTCGTTCAGATTCTTGTTGATGGTCATTTTAGGCCTAGGGGGCTTTTCTAATGTACTGATTTCGGTGTTAGTGTCATTTGTGGACTTATATGGATGATGATCATTGTTGAGACGGTGGTTGCAACTAGTACCTTTTAAATACTGAATTTTATTGATATTTTCAACAAATTAGGAACCTGTGCTTGCAGATTCTCTGATGTGCTGCAAATTTTGGTCCCTTTTCATGAACTGTACGGTCCCATATGTACATGAATGATGCACCTGTTCAAGCCAATTTACAGAAAGAGGCCTATAATTTTCAATCAAACTTTTTGCATTCTGTCATGTTAAAACTAGACATGGCTTTTTTGACCCTATGGACCTTTGCATATACGTTTTGGACTCTTTTGGGTAAAGACGAACAATATATTTATGTGATTCAGCTATACATACCAAGGAACATTGCCTTTGGTCGGAATTGACTTGGATTTGTTCATTAGAACTACGGTTTGGATATGGTAATGATACTGTCTAATTGGGATAGTATCAAGGTCACTCATGTTCTGAGTAGGTCTGACCTTAATAGAAGAACATTAACATGTGCAACATCAAGGTCCCAGTTCAAGGAGTTTTCAAGTTATAGTGAAGAGTAAAATTCATGTATGTTGCGCTGTGACCCCAGAAACGAGGTCAAGGTCTTTCATGTACTGTCTAAGCATGACCTGCATGGAGAAACATTAACATGTGCAACATCAAGGTCCTAACCCAAAACAGATCTTAATTTATGAAGTGAACAGTAAATTTCATGTCAGTTGTCCTGTGACCTTGGGAATGCGGTCAAGCTCCAAACAACACCAGAGCCTGATCATTTGCACAAAATAGGTAGACACTTATAAAAGGTACATCCCTACCAAGTTTGGCACAAATGTGGCCAACATTTTTTAAGTTGTAACCATTACAAGAAATTCCCATGTTAAACTTTCCTATTAAAACTTTTTTGAAGATTTTTGAAAAAAAAATCATAAAAAGTCCAAAATCACTGGATCATGATCATTTAAACAAACTTGGCATAGTCCCACCCAAGGTACATTGTCACCAAGTTTGAAGTAAATCTGACAGGCAGTTTCTTCAGAGAAGTCCAAAATACGAATTACCATTAGAATGTCCATTTGGAAAAATGTAAGGTTTTTTGTGGCATCCAGACTGTCATCTGACACAAATGTCCCCAAATACCGATATAGCGCACACAACGCTATCTTTATAGTATGTTTCATTCAAAAATAATCTCTTGGGTGTTCAATTCATAAAACAGGCAATTTATAGACTGATAGGGGCCATGTTGGATTTTTCATTGAAAACAGTGCAACAGTCAGATTTTTAAGATTAACAAGATGTTGTATCTGTATGTCAGTAAACTACAATTAGTGTATTTTGGGGTTTGAAAAATATGTTTTGACACTATAAGACCTAACCTAGTATACAGATAAGCAAAACATAGGTTTTTAGGCTTGGACACAATCTTGGTGGCCATTTTGGATTTTCCCCAGAAGGGTTCTTGGAAAAAAATTGTCAACATGGATTTTCTTGTTCTATAAGCATAAGAGACCAATAATTGGTATTGTGCCAAATATTAACATTCAAGACACACGGGGCTCCCACTGGACTCTTTACAATATGTGTGAGAAATTGAATCTGGAGTTTCCAATTGCATAAGCTGGATTAAACTATATTCTTTCTGTGGAGCCTGTCTTTGGTTATAACAAAGCAGTGAAATATTGAAAATATAAATGTCTGTAATTTGTTTTCTGTAGCACGGTCATAAGGAATGTAAAATACATTTGACCATCTGTGTTGTGCTATTGGTGGGAAAAGTACTTTCAATCTTATTACACTGGTTGGAAGTCCTTGTTACCTATAAAGTAAGCTGTTAAATTATATTTGTCTTTCAGCTCTTCGTTAGTTAAAATGCTCCATCTGCATGTCTTGTGTAAACGTCATACTTTTTTCATACCACTGCTGATAATATGTAGATTTTTCTGCCCCTAGTAATAAAATCATTAAGCCATGTGGCCTCTATTCTCACCTCTTTGACATGTGTATGGTACAAAACAAGATTTTAAATCAGTTCGCACTTTTAAAAATTGTTTGTAAGGTAATGCTATTTGTTTCTTATTTATGTCAAACCAATGTCTACTCAAGAATAATCATCTAATAAAATGTTGGGAAAGCAAACTTGGAAGATAGATTACCACTAATTGGCATCTGGTTGGCTATAGATCCGCTTTATTTCAATTATTTGTAGTGTTTTCCTTTGCTATAAACCTTATTTTTCGAGGGTTAAACCTGGTAAGCTGACGCTTATTTTCGCTAGGGCCCTCTTCCCTGCGCCACTCAATCAACCACTCACAAACGTCTGTGCAGTGACCTGTCGTGACTGCATTTCTTATAGTGGCTACTACTGAGTCAATGGACTTGCAGCCTCTGTCATCACTGCTGACATAATCAGGCACAGGTACCCCAAACATGTCCCACTAAATCTTTGAACAGTTCAGTGGTCACTGCATGTGCAAAGCCAGCGACCAATCCCTTTAGATCGACCAGAAAGCTAAACCCCGTATCCCTCTCACACAATGCAAGGACCGTAAGCACTTGGCCACGGAGCTTTTGTTGTTGGAAATGGAGCAACTCCAAGCCTCCATCATTTATCTTCCTTTGCAGAATGTTATTCTGAGCCTTTATAGTAATACCACGCTTCCATATGAATATGTAGATGTTAGCTTGGACACCCTGCTAAAATGCTCCATGTATATGCAGCGTTGAGGTGGGGAACAATAATTTAGATGCACAATGTTTCTACTAATTATAAATAAATTTCTAGTTTTCAAAATCTTAACTATTTGTTCAACAGATTTCAACCTGGAAGTAAAGTGTCTTTTTGTCTTCAAGTTTTCATCTTCATGTAAATAATTACCCAAACCATAATTTCCTCATTGGTAAATCTCCATCCACATTGTTTTTGTTTGCTTCAGTCCATCTCATTACACTTATTCCAAGGTTGCATTTTAAACCACCACTTTTTTCAAGCTCTTTTAACACTTTTAGTAACAATTGATGGAGTACAATATGGCTGATAAGTTGACGCAGCTACTTCCAATATTCAGAATACTCCGTACGCCTACGTCAATACGTAATTCAGGTACCAAATGTCCATGGACATTGCCTCCTGGGGTTTCACGGCCTTCAGCAAGCGATCGTACTGTCTCTGATAGTGGCCCAAATACGTCACATGTACTAGATTTACCTGATGACTCCGATACGAAAAATGGGATGAATAATGATGTCGAGGAACCTTTCGGTTGCTATAAACACCCGAAGTCAACGCGTGGACTGGTACGATTATTGGTGAATCACTGAACTGTTATGAAAAGAAAATTTCGTTTCTTGGGACAAAAGTTCATGATATGAAATCCACATTTGAGCAGGTGTCAAAATAAGCTTGAGCTGACGGTAAAAGTTGCCAACAAATTAAAGAAGTGTAAACAAAGGGTTAATGTACTGTTATAAGACTGGGATGACCTACAACTATATGCACGCCGAAATTTATAGAGATTTTACTTCAAGCAAGGTGAAACTGAAAATATGGATACCGATAAGTTAGCCCTCCCTCTGATTGGAAGGCCTGGATGTTAAGTTGACCCGCTTGAAGCCTCGGCTTTTCTGAACTCTTGGATCAAAGGTGTTGATAGCGATTAGGTAAAGTATATATTTAGACGTAGATAGTGAGTGGATGGGATGTGAAGTGTAGAGAGATAAGATTATAATAATGATAATAATAATAATAATAATAATAATAATAATAATAATAATAATAATAATAATAATAATATTAATTATAATTATTACTATTATTATTATATTTACTATTATTATCATCATCATCATCATCATCATTATTATTAATTTTATTATTATTATTATTATTATTATTATTATTATTATTATTATTATTATTATTATTATTATTATTATTGAAAGTCATTTCCGGTTCGGTAAAGGTCACTTCCTACATAAGCATAGATTTCCAGTAGAGGGGACACTGTACAGATATACGTAGAGCCACCATCTAGATGTAACGGCTCATAAACCGGATATTTCTGGATTGATGATTCTTAATCACAAGTGAGATAAACAAAGATCTGATAATTCAAAGGAAAATCCCTGGGAAAGTCTAGATATTGTATACATAAGGATAGTTTAAGGTTTATTCAGGCAGAGAAGTCTCCAGACGATAGTCTAGTTCACGCTACAACTTAGTAAGACAAACGTGTGTGGACTTGTTCACAGAACGTTAACACTGGAGCGGGTTAAAGTATACGCCCAAGAGGACAGGGACAGGCGTGTTGTTAAAGATATGCATAGATTTACATGCAGACGCAGATTGTCTGTTATTTGACTCCAATTAAGACGCTGAAAGATGGGATGTGCGTACTAACGGGCGTCAGTACCGTTTGAAAAATTCATTGGAGATATAAAGCTAACGGATCAAAATTCTACATTTTGCAAACAAGGGGCGTAAAGCTCTTACCTTTACGTTTCATAATAATACCTTCTCACACTTGCTGTGCCATAGTCAGTAAATAATGTCACTTGTTTTGTTTTGTAGCCCAAAAATTATGCAATTCCGAAAAACGGATCAGACCTGGGTGTATCAAACAGGCTCATTCCCGCGGTGCCTGTTTACGTACTTCCACAGCTGGGTACCCTTTTCTCATCCCCCGAATTGGACTTTGACTGCAGTATGTACCGATGAGTCAACATGCTAAAGCCCCCTTGCAATAAGTGCCTTGTCATTTGTAGGTTTCTACAGCAATCGCCACTTGTGCCACCAGTCGAGATGCTGACCTGGGTTTAATGGGATGCGAGATTAGGGGTCAAATCAGCAGCCTCGTTCTCAGTTACATTGCTGGGCTTGTGTAAACAAAGACACATGGGAACATCTTAGTCCCTGCTATTTGGGAGTGTTGAGGTATTCATGGATCACATGAAATGGGTGTGATAAGTGATTTGCCACTTCCAGTAAAACCTCCCTATACCGAACACCCTTGGGACTTGAAAAAAGTGTTCGGTATGGGGAGGTGTTCAGTATAGAAAGGTTTGCTCACACTGGAAGTATACATTCGGGACCAAGAAATGGTGTACACTATAGAGAGGTATTAGGTATATGGAGGTGTTCGGTTGGAGAGGTTTTACTGTATATAACAGTCAGTGCATTTATTGGGTTACGATTAATGGTCATTTTACGAGCATCCTGTCTCCCGATACCCCACTGAGGATACAAGAGATGTCTGTTTGGAACACCCACCAACCAGATACTGCTCTGGCAATTTAATTTAAAGCAGATCCATGACTCTTTCACGCTGTAACTTGACCAACAAGTGTTCATGCTTTTCAAGAGGGTATAAATTTGGGCTGGGTTGGATAAATTTTCAAGATACAAGTGGTCCAATTTGAATAACAGAACAGTCCATTTTATCAGAATTAATGGGGGTTTAGAACAACTGATTAAATAATACCTTTTCTGTAATAACATAGATTAGGCTAAGTTTCATACTTACTGATATTTTAAGTTGTGAAAAAATATATTTGAGCATTCTAGGGCATATGTACAGATTTGATCAAAATTCAAAGGGCCCTACCCCCTAAATATGTTATTTTGGGGTCCTTCCTTTTTGGCTGAAAGGTGGACACAAGGTTGTCACAATCCCACCACTCCCATTGGATTATGGATCTGTATGCTTAGGCAGTGCATTCTTGGTGCAAATTGCCGGGAATAGACCCCATGTTAACAAAGTGGAGCTTTGTAGAAAACGTGGATCTTTTTGCAAAATGGCGGATTTTAGAGGTTGTAATTCAAAGAAAAGTCACAAGATTATTTCTTTGTAATTTGGACCTACATCTAACTGCTTGCATCAGGAAAGTATTTTTGCAGTAGATGGCAAAATATTTTGTCATCCTATTGCTTGTACAAAATTTGATCAAATTACATGTACATGACTTCTGTATACTTGGGTCAGCAATTGGCTGACAGATCAGAGATGAAATGGACATATTGGACTACCATGGCCCTATTATTAGATTGGAACAATACCAAAATGTGGATTTATATCTGTGAAAAGAGGACATATAAAGGTAAGGGATCGTAACACATCTTTTGTACCACTTTTTAAAAATTTCTTATTTGTATGTGATACCAGTTAATATCATGGCCGCCATGTTGGATTTTGTGTATCTTGCTGACGTCACAGCCTAAGGCTTAGCTTGGAACAGAGGCGTGCTGGTAGCCAATCAATCCTATTCATGTCTCAGCATTTCGACTGCACCCCACTGTATCAATCAAACGTGTACGAACAGTTGATGATGGCGACAAGGAAACAGCAGTCAGTTATCGCGTGAAAGCATAAAAGAACTTCCAATGAAATAAAAAGACGAATCAGCAACATCCTACTGTAGGGTATAACGTTACTGTTACTTCCTATGCAGCTTGTCTCGAAGCCACAGCCCCAAGATTAAAAAAACATCATGTCCTACAGGTGCCTGTGGATGCTTCAATTACAAGAAAGTCCTTGTCTATGTCATTTAATCTTAAGTGACATGAGCTAGTAGTCTTAATTCGTTCCCCTATAAGCCATGGCATGCAGGCCAAGAGTTATATTGCTTGGTGTGTGCAATACTAATAAAGGCCTGTGCAGAATACCTATTGTAAACTTTGCATAAATATTTGTAAAGAAATTGTTTGAAACTTGACTATTTTTGTGTGTGTTTCAGCCAGTTATTTCTTGTTCGTTCTCTGTGCGGAGCAATGCTAGAACTAGCTCTATTGCATAGCATTGGACAAAGAAGCTCACAATATGTAAAATATGTTGCCAGTAACAATACCATCTGTCCAAGAGACCAGGGGCACTGGGGACTATAATGCAGTGTCTGGAAAAACAGCTCAATATTTCTTGCTATTTCAGGCCATGCGTGAATCAGCTGCTTGACATATCTGATTTTTTGTGCACAATTCATTTCATAGTGCAACGCTGTGTAAAAGGTAGTTCTGATCTTTTATTTTTATCAGTGGTTTATTCTTAATCCATGGAGAATAAACCACTGGTGAGATATAAAAAAGCATTGTGAAATCTACCTTGTTTAAGCTATTTTGTTACTGTATGTTATTGGCAAAGGTCAGCAAAAAGTATATTAATGTTTGTCATGGCGATCTGCCGAATAGTTGCAATTTGTTATTGATTTTTGTCGAAGGTTTGAATTCGATACATGTCTGCGCATTTCTTCCTCACGGTTGTCATATTCTTAACATAAGAATAAATCTATTACAGTCTATTTTGGCTCTGCAGGGCTCCTCGTCAATTTTCAATTCAAAGATTGTATGCCAGTCACATGGACACACAGAAAAAAGTAAAATTAGGATAACTGATGTAACAGAGAGATAAAAGTAATCTATGTTTATACATGTCCAATACAGCCCAACGATTGCATTCCATCCAAGACGTAGTTCACTGGTGTGAGTCTGATTGTTGTTGAACAAAGTGCCCAATGTTGGGTGTGCACTTCCTGTGGGCTCTTTAAATTTCAGTGCAGTGGGAGCAAGACTGATTTGCAAGACTGTGTACAGTTTAAAAGCATTGGCTTTCAATTTCACTGTAAATCTGAGTTTTTGTGCTAAAACGCATTGTCGTTGTAAGATAAACATTTATGAGGTGTATGTCATGGGGCCTTTACATATAATGTCCTGTCAATATATTTATCCTCTATAAAATTATCTATATCTGTATCTTTTTCGGTCACATTCTACATTGACATCATAATTGACTGCAAGTTCATTGTCGAAAAGCAATTATCTTACCAATCCAGGATTTATTAATTCAATATCCTTGACCATAAGCCCATGTAAGTATCTGCTTTAATATTTGCACGTAACAAATAAAAATGCATCTTTTTTACAAAGCAGTACTTACATTAGGTAGCATTGACGTTTCATCCTTCGTCTCATTTTGCAATCTCTGTGGTCCCTTACCTAAAGTAAAAGCATTAATACGATGTTACAGGAATTCCTTGCTTTCTTTAGATACCATCATACAGTGGAAACGTTCCAGGTTCTGTCCTTCATAGGAATATGAACATGTGTACTTAGCACTTGGGTGTGGTATACACGTCACACATCAATAAGTGTGCAACAAAAGTATATTCCTGGTAACATATAACGGTTTGAAAAGGTTGATAAAAAACCTGTTTCGTCATGTTGCGAGAAAACGCTGTTGCGACTGTTTTAAAAGTATAGACACATTTGTTTTTTATGGATTATGAAAGAAGTCAAGTGTTGACTTATCGAATCACTCTCCATGCACAGATGTTGGCGTATACGTCCTACCTTGTCTGTGGTAGAGGAAACCGAAGAACTCGGAGAAAACCACCGTGCAGGGTTAAAGTGGTAGGAACTTATTCCACTTGCTGCCCAGGACGAGAATCGAACCTGGGTCGCAGAAGTGAAAGGCGAGCGTCTTACCGCTCATCCAACTGTGCACCCTACTTTGATGTGGGTTGTAGTTTGAATTTTAACATGTGCAATGAAATTGTATTTTGTAAATATAGAAGGCCAGAAAAGCACAATTATATTCCGTTCCAACCGATTTGCAAAAGATTGAATAACAATGTTGCCGAAAAGGGTCTGAAACGTTGATAGCGTCCCTGAAGCCGCATGGTGACATACATGTATTTAGTTTCACATTTCTGTTTTCAACGTCGAAATAATGACTTACAATTTTCGTATTCGGTCAATAATACACAATACACATATATGCTAGTTTCCTTTCTTGCCATTCAAGCCTTGGTTGTAGAACTGAAAAGTATCACGAAAAAGGCAAGAAAGGAAATAATATGGGGAATAGGAGCGGCTTGTTTTGAACCACTTTTCTGTCGGGTTCCTTCTTTTCCATACATGCTCCTTGTTCTAACATACAAATGTATAACCAAATAATAAAAATAACAATGATATATTTTTCTAGATAACTATAAAACAAACATTTCGAAGGGAGAGATCGATGTACTAACTCTTTTGCTGATGTATGTTATCGTCAGTAAACTACACAACTTGTAGTTGAACTGTACGAGGAGATTGAAAAAATCGATATTTTTATTCTGGTTACCTGAGTAAATTGTCAGTGAATGGGGTAAGGTTCGTGCTGTGTTGAACAACACATGGCCTAAGTGTACCAATGGCTATCTGTGGTGATAATGGCTGGGTTTTTTAATATTCAGATATATTTACAAAGCCATAAATTATCTCGTGACCCGATGTTTGTGACTCTTGTCAAATTTAGTCATGAATGGCTTCAAACAAGTCATGGACACATACTTGAAATAATTTAATGGACACAAAAAATTATCTGTGGTCAGTCTTTTCTAGTGAAATATGAGTAAACGGCGATATGTTTTGGGCACACCACATATGCACATATGTTAATTGATTGATAACAGTTACTGTTTTCACTTGAGTGAGCTACTGGTTATATGACAATTACTGACATATTTTGACCATCATAATTGCATGTTTTTTGAACTGGGAAATAATCAGAGAGGTACCAGAAAAAAATCACCAACAGGAGTTAAAAATTAAATTAAAAATTAGAATAAGGCTTAGTTTACCTGTTTCACCAGTAGCAGTTTGTGAGCCCTTCGTCTGTGGATGATCTGTTGGATATACCTGCAAAAAACAATTTTGCAATAAACTTGTGCCTCCCCCCCTTTGTTTTTTTGGAATGTAAAGAACCGGAGATATCATGTGAAAATGGAAGTGGGTGGATGAGATGTGAGCCTCGTTTCCAGCCTTTCTGTATGGGAACTCTGTATGACGACGTTGTAGTGCAAGTCCACCCAGCATCATCAGTCACGCGCCACTGATTGAATACACAGATGAATACACAATACGTTATTGCATATACGGCCCTCTGGATGGAGGGGTGGGAGCATTGCATGTACAGATGGTTTTGATCCAACCTCTCCTTGATTGACTACACATCACGAGTGTCTGTGCGTACAACCCCAAAAAAGAAAAGCAAAATCAACATTTGTTTCCACAGCTGACGCCAAGTTCTAACAAAACCTGGAAAATATCATTGACTGTGTCGACGTCCACAACTCAATTTTTGTCAGCAGTAACAAAACGAACATCACAAGAATCAATAATGTTACAATCAATACAATGACAAGAGCAACATGTACATCACATAGCCTAAGGTGTTTATAAATAAAATAATTGGAGTGTTACGTTTCAAGATCTGTCAGCCTTCACCTGTGTCAAACTGGGAAAACAAGCTTTAAATAACCCGAAAATGACTATTGTGTCTCTTGGTCCCAAAGATATATATATTCTTATGTTTGACATGGGAACAGCCAAATAATTAGAAACAAAGTAAACAGAGGTAGTTATAAATATTTTTCTCACGGTAACTGGAAACCATTTAAACAACATTGTACCTGTGTAACGATTTGATAAATATAGTTACATATAACACTCAGCCTACATTCAAGTGTTTTGCATATAAGAGTGTTATTTGCTTACAATTTGACATCTGTATTAGTTTTTCATAGGTAAGGTTACTACTTACCCGATATTGTGAAGAAAACCTTATTTTTTTTCTTACATTGTGTGCCTTTAACGCTTCCCTCATTGCTAATAATAGCACCGCTACATGTGGAACAGACTACGATTGTATGCATGTTTACATATCGCATTTATGCAACCAGAAAGCAAAGTTACTTTCACTCTTAGTTGAATGCATACAGGAGTCCAATGTACAAATTAGCAATATGTTTATCAAGATAGCCTGATCTTGCACCAAGCTGTACAACTGGAGAAACATAGTCTGCTGTGCTGACACATGTTCTGTAAGGAGGATATCATATTGCATATAAAATCCTGTTAGGTATGTCGATGTAACATGTGCCTGCACTGAAATCCATTCTTAATTTTGCTTCATCCACTCTAATATTAAGACAGGAGCATGACCCCCTTTGCCATGCTTTGCTAGTTTTGGACAAAGATCTGTATCTTAAATTAGCAGGTTCTTGCACTAAATCCTTCAATTATATGTCGAACAATTATACAATTGTAAAGGATGGCATGTATATCAACAGAAATGCACCTTTAGAAACATTTCTTTCTTAATGCTTTTCTGTACACTGTGTTCAGGGACCACTTGCCCTAAAAGATCATATTTCACAGGTTATGCGGGTGGTCCCTTAAGACAGGTTCAATATCCATAACAGCACAAAATGGAATCAAGGCATTGAGCCCAAATCGTTATACTCCATATATAATCAGGATTCGTCTGAGAGAGAGAGAGAGAGAGAGAGAGAGAGAGAGAGAGAGAGAGAGAGAGAGAGAGAGAGAGAGGAGAGAGAGAGAGATCCAATAGTTGAAGTGCAGAAAGAATGCCTTGAACTTTAACCTACATAAATGTGTCCCAAATCAGCATCACCCATGTTTGCACCAAGGGAACGTTATATCAGCCTTTGTACTGATGGGCAGGCAGGTCGTATCTCCGGTTCCATGTTCCTTTTTTGTGAAGATTTCATGACACTTTGGCTATCTTAAAAATAAAAAGAAGCAGAATGACAGCACAACCTCTTTAGATTGAGAGTGTCAACAAACCTGCTTAGAAGGCAATGATTAGTGCGTGACAGTTTATTTATGTAAGTTTATTTCAGTCTGGCAACCTGAACTTCAACAATTTCTACCGTCAGCCGAACACGACAATTAAAATTTTAGGGGTTCATGTCAATACGAGGCATGCATATTAATCTCCTGCCACATCTGCATACCTGGTTGTTGCAGTAACCATAGTCTCGTCTGGCGAGATACTGGCAGCTGTCTGTACGGGCAAGCAGAATGTTACCAATATTCAATTACAAATATTTAAGAATACTTAGTACAGGCAGATGGAAGTATGTACTTGTAATTCATTTTCAAACCACCAAATGAACACATAATTGTGGCATTTGTAAACTTAAATTTCTCTAAAAGTACTTAATTTTGTGAGAAATGGCCGTCACGCACTGTCTGTGACAGTGATATGCCCGTGTGTGCTCCGTGATTGACCAACATGAACCCGTGCTTTGCGGAGGGAAATTAACATGCATATCTCGTATCGGACGGATCCAGTGCTTCCAGAGTAGTGATTAGAATATGGCAGGGAGGCACGTTTTTATATGAACCAGCTTATGGCCCCTCTGATATATTGGTCTTTTACAATTGCAAAGGGTTTGTCTTAGAGTTGGACAGAGTGAACATTTAAACTTACGTGTGGACCAATTAAAATTGGGCTCGACAAATCAGAAGCAGATTATTTTCACATGTACACTAATGGTAGATGTAACACATTCTAATTGGTGTCAAGTGGTTTAATATATTCTCAGTAATATAGTTTTTTCATGCATTCTACGTGTTTATTAGGCAGCTTGTTTTCAGCTATGGTTGTTTCTCATTGACTCATAGCAACTCTAGCTCCCACTTGAATGAACAGTACGCGGACCTGACAAGTGTCACTAAGTAGGTCGTACAAGAAGATCTTCGTAGATATAAACGGATGGAAGTTCGCACTGCTGATTGGCTATCCCTGTATAAAGACCAATTAATGTCTTCTGAGGCAACGTATTGTGTCATTACAATTTACAAAATAAAGTTCCGTTGCATTCAATGTGAATGTGCATTGCTTCATTGCAGTGCATACGAAACACATTCCAGTGTAACATCAGTACGTGTTAAAATATAAACAAAATGTAAGACTCCTGGCCAAAAAAACTAGCTGTTGTGAGATGTATGACATTTCCTACTCGGGAAAGGTCATTGCAGACCTAAGCATGAAATTGCAAAGTCATCAAAACACATGATCATAAAGTTAACACATAGATACCAGTGTATAACATATGTGAATTAAGAGTGCGAGAAGCCACATTGATTACTATTTTTGGCACTGACAAATAATTTATTTGACCGAACCTTTATAAAAATGTCGCTCCAGTAAAAATGGTTTGTAAAGAAAAGGTACTAACAGGCATGATATAAGGGCCCAAAATATTTCTAAACATTCCGGATCATGAACATTCGAAAAAGTAGTGACATAGATCTTCTACCACTGGACCATACTTACACCAAGAGGAACCGCCCATATTTATTTTATATAGGTGTTGATTTATGTTCTTGCTGCAAATGAATACTCATACAGACTTCAAGTTGGAAAAGTGTTTTTGGAACGTACATATATCATTGATTGCCACAACTATTGGCTCCCAGTCTAGTAAATAATGACGATTGTGGGTCTATAAAATATGTAGTATGATCTGGTCAGCAAACGGGCATTTCAATGATTGATACCTATCCATTGATATGTGATATTGAGAAGTTAATGCAGCTATTCTCGCGATGCTTTTGTGCAAACAAAGTATGTCAATTGTTTGTAGGATATAACATAAAAACACACCAGCACTATACCAGAGTGTGAGGTATGCATACTTTCTCTTTTCTTTCTTTCTTTCTTTTTTGTTGCGCTGAGTTTTTGTAGTGTTATCTCACGGTATTGCAGAGGCCTCCTGCAATTATTTATAAAACCTACGTTTTTTCAATCAAATACGTATCTATTTTACATATGTATGTGTGTCTAAAAATTCATGTAAATTCATGTCTTTGTTGCTGAATCTTGGATTTTATGCACACACATGCGAGAATCTTTTGTAGATGGAGTAGTCTTCCTAGTTCCCCACCAAAAAATATACACCATCTTGATCTAAAATTAGATGTGTTGCTGTACCCTCATGTGGATCCAAAACTAAGTATAGGATTATACCAGCACCAAAATTATATCCCCATCAGAAATTATACCCCCGCCTGCATCTACAAATGGAAATGGAATTTTACCCCCACTGGTGATTAAAACATATAAAGCACTGGAGAGAAACTGGTTAACACTGGAAATGACACTATAATCAAATGTTGTGTTTTGACATCACATAAATTGTATACAAGATGGTTTATTTGAGGGTGGTGATCAGTTGTTCTAACCAGGTCCTATAGAACTCCAGCTACATGAACAAAACGCAGCCCTGAAGATGCCTACTACTACAATCCAGTGGGACAAGATGACACTGATGGAGGTATGACATGGCCACTATGAACCCCTGTGCTGCTTTAGGAAGAATCCAGGGGAACTCTACATGATGGGTGTTCCTGTCTACATTGGCCAGGGAGAACCTGGATATCCTTACACCATAGGTGGCATGCAGAGCTAAAGAAAGCACACACAGAGACGGATCTGCCTGCAATTCAATGGTCAAATGTTGCTGGCCATACCTACATTTGGTAAAAAAAGAAAAACAAATACTGCAGGGGTGCATAGTGTGAATACCCAAGGTCAGAAAGTCAGAAGCAAGGGCATCAATTTGAACTGAGAAGAATGATCTGGTCTGGTCTGATTAACAACATTCAGGGTGTGTGTCAATCATGCCATGAGTCAAATGCATGTGCAACCCCAAGGCCAGAAGAGATCTTAACCGACAGGTGTCAAGGAAGAAAAAGAACACACACACACATACAAAACCCCCCACAAAGTAAAACGACATGTCCTAACCTTACAGTATACTGATGGAAGAATGTGTGGATAAATCTAACTGGTGGTTCTGTAAGAAGTGTAGTCCACAAAGATGACACACATTTTTTCCACAGAAGCATGTCAGAAATATACTGATGGACCTCAAGCCAAGAATGAAGACTGGCTAGATGGGCCATTGATATTAAGACTGCCATGAAAAGTAGTACCGATGCCGTCTGAAACTGACTTCATCAAGTGGCTCTATTTATACCATCTCAAAAGAACATTGTCAGTCTGAAAGCCGAAAAAATATTACGCCTGTGAGTTGGACTTGCGTTGACAACATGATGTAAAGTGGTTGTCTGGGTGAATGGGAAGACAGTGTGGACATTTAGTTTGCCAACGCGAAGGTGTCAGTGTAATGCAGCAAACTGTTGGTGCATTGAAGGAAGCCACGCCTTTCATATACAAAACCTGACCACTGACCTGTAGCACTAACTTCCAGTATGTTGGAAGAGGAACTGATAAAAAACTTAAGGAAGAGTTTGAAAAGAATTGTGAAAGTTTTTACGGACACTTGGTGAAATTTGTTCTAATTTGAAAGAATGGACCATTTTCCTAGATCCAACCCATGGTGATGATGACTAAGCTTGTGACTGTGAATCGGAACTATCAGAAATTCTTTCCTAAAATATATACTTTTACACAAATAATGTCATATTACATTATAAAAATATGTACATTGAATTGCGTGTCTCTGTTAGCTGTATTAAAGGTGAGAATGCATGTGAGATATGAGTCACGAGTTTATAAATAAGGGAAGTGTCAACATGGTGCAGTAACCAAATGAAGTGTGAATGGCTCAATTCCAGTGCGCAATTTATTGAAATCGTGTTTTGTCTGTGTCCAGGATGTGGAGTTCAGCCCCCACAAACATAATTGTTACACCAGAGACTTAAAAAGATGGGAGGTTGTTGTATACTTTCCAAACACGATAAAAATCATATGCAATGAAGCTGTTGCTAATATAACAGAATCCAAGAAAAACGTGAGATGCTATGCCAGCCTGATCCATAAAACTGGCTATCCATAACACATCTCTACCATTCAACCAGTGACCATGTTAGAAGTGCATAGCGTGAGTAAATCACTGAACAAGATACAAGTGACCAACAGCCATAAAACCATTTTTGAGACAGACCTATTTCATGCACCCTGTTCAAGAGTAAACGAGTGCAGTTTAACTGTTTTAGATCAGAAAAAAAATCTTGACTGGTATCAAACAACTATCTCAAGCAGAAAAGACACTCCTTCCATACCTCTTACACATAAAGCTACTGTGATTATTTATCAGTAGAATAATTATTCATATGTAAAATGTATTCTACATATGTGTACTTCCACCATGAAGCCGTATACATTATTGTTGAACATCAGCTTGGTAAAAACCTATTATATTCAACCAGGACAGGTTTATGCAACAGTTTCAGACAGCAGACTTGAGCTTGATGCACCACCACCATCACCACCACCACATCCACTACCACTACTAGCACATCCACTTCAATATAAGTAGTTGAGTGCTCAATAAGTGCAAGAGATAGGGATCACAGGTGAAGAAGGCACACGATTATCAAATATGTGAAAACATATTTAATTGGCTTGACAGCCTTAAAAGACATCAGATGTCTATAAATCAACACATATCACACAATTCTGAACTTAGTGCACTTCAGTCATTTTAGCCCTCTCAATATCTCCCGCCCCAATATGCAAATCACATGACCATGGACGACCATCAGTAGCCACCTTTTAAACAGCTGAGGAGGAAGTCAGATAAAAGTTTTAAACTGAAGCACTCATTTACCATGGTCATTACTGCTCCAACAGGTTTCAGTAAATCAGTTTTCACCAAAAAGCTTTTGGAAGAGAACCTGATTGATCCACTACCTCCCAGAATAATCTGGCTTTGTGGACCATGGCAGCCACTGGATGCAGAAATACATAAAAACATGTCTGCAATTGAATGTGTCCAAGTTAAACCTCTACTTTTGGAGATTGGCATTTTCCTCGATAGAAGGAGAAATGTGGTGGTGTTTGATGACATGTTAAGTCAGAAAAGACACACAATTTGCAGATTCATTTGCCAAATGAAGCAGCCATCTGAATCGGAGTGTCATTGAATTGATATAAAACGACTACGAGCCAAAAAAACAGTAAATGTTAGAAGAAATTATCATGTTCTTGCTTTACTTAATATGCCAGCTGAACATGATCGAATGAAAACAAATATTCAACTAGAAAACAGAGAAACAACCAAGAGCAGATGACAAAGCAAGGTCGTCTACACACCCATGATATCCTGTGATTATTGTGCAGGAACCACAACGGAATGCAGCATCTACCATTACGGTAAGCTAGTTGTCAAATGCATTGCTTCATCGAAAGAAAAACACACATTTTAATTTTATAAAGCCTATAATATCAATATTTGGTCTTACACGCTTTTTGTTTTATACAGAATGATGCCCGGGTGAATGAGTAAAATGTGTTTTTTTCTGCATCATGATGCTTTTCCTCGTCGCTGCTAATGCTATTATCAACTTCTTCAGCCATTGTAACGGTCGCGCATGTCCAATGCTTGTCCTGGTGCGGACCCATGGCCATGACACTTCCTCTTACTTGTATCAGGATATCCCTGAAAATAAATTTATTTTTTCTCATATACACTTTTATTTTGTGTCTAAAATATATTGTATATGCATATGCGCTTTAATTCTTTTAGTGACGAGATTAGACTGAGCTAACAGCTTCCCTCGGTGTCGACAAAAGCGTTTGACTTTTAAATATCATCTGGAACTATAGACATGTTGTTACTTAAATAAAAGGTTATTTAGCGTAAATATGAATATACCTTTCTTCTTCAGATTCAGGGCAGTCCTTTCTAAGTTTTTCGACCTAAGTCGCAGTTATCACTGCTTATATAACGCTTGTATCGCCGACCTAACCTCGCGGTAAATTTGCATTATATAATCTGAAACCAGGTCTGCTACACATAATATATATGATGAATATGAATAGGTTTTATTATTCTTGCACTTCAAGTAAGAATGAAGTAATCGAATTGGTTATCAGCTGTGTGACATTCGATGTGGCACCACGAGTACCCCTGATGACGGATTATCATTAGTATCATTATTATTGTGATTAGGATGATGATGATGATGATGATGATGATGATGATGATGATGATTGTGATGATGATGATTAATTTTACTTAAGCCTTGAACTGTATATTATCTCAGTATTTTATTTAGCCTTATTCTGTAGTTTGTGTATTTTTTTTACCATTGAGTGAGTCATATGAGACATTCTTACACCATTTCTTCATGAATTATATTGTCCTTCTTCAATTTGAGTTTGAACACTCTATCCCTAACTCTTCTTGCCGAGCGCTTGATAGGTTTGCCCTGGCACAGTTGTTTTGCGTCGTCCGACAAATCTCCCATAGCTTAGAGTAGTTCCAACACCTTAATCCAATTGGCAGCATGCTCAAGTGGTGCACTTAGAATGGACTTGCTTTGTTTTGGGCCATGAGGCAACCTGGGCCGTTTGACTAAAAAAAAAAAAAGAAAAAGAAAAAAGGACTAAAGAAAAATATTTGATTCTGATGGAAGCTATATTAACGTTTTAGCACTCTGTTTTCCCATGCAAGACCCCCCAGGCTTCAGTGGCAAGTCATCACTTAGAACGTACCATAATATTATATATAACTAGAACAGTTAGATTTTAAAACGTCAGTCTGTGTGTTATCATAATACTTTGGCATACTGCCCATTGAAGAAGTTATACCATAATACCACAAAGCTATAAAAAGAAATTGGAATGGTGCCTCTAGCTATAAACCAATTGAAGACATTCAAGATTTATATTTTCTGTATTGGCCTAATTTGCATAAATTGAAATGTTGCAACTTCAGTTTGCTTTTCATTCAAAGCGTGTATGTCACAGACTTATAAGCTGAAGTTGAAAAAGCACCTCTCTCTGCAGTATCATTGCAGATATTGACAATTTCAATTTTGCATGTTTGGATAATTTTCATACATTACAATGTTACGGCTTTGCTATCCTGTTCATTTAATGCAGTTACATTGTAATATCGCAAAGACATAAATTAAATTTGCAATGGTCCTTTCATCTATACTAGAATGAGAGATATATATTTTGTAAAAAATTGAAATACAACTTTAGTGTACCTTTCGTTGAATTCGGCTGCATGCCAAAACTATAAAATCTAAATTGGAATGGTATCTTTATCTATATTAGTTTTGAAGTTGTTATGTAATTTTTGAACAATCAGAATTTGCATTTTTTTTTTGGCAAAACCAAGTGCACAACTTCATTGCTGCACTATATCTATGCACTATTTCAGAGTTCTAGCACTTGGGGTGTCTGAGACAAACGCGCAACAAAACGTTGGCAGAAATAAATAAAGACATAGAGAATGATGTTAACAACAGGAAGAACTGTTTAAATCTTTGGCCAACACCGGGAGAGGGCGTCGCCCTTTACAATTCTTGAGGAGCAAATGCAATCGTCTGCTCTTTCGTTTCTGTTTTTTATAATTATAAGGAAACAGTTTGTGATTCTAAGATGGAGTTATGTGTCATTTATATGTATATACAGTTACGCTCGCGTTCAAGTTAACAAACGGCAAACGCACCAACGTTTCCCAAACACTTTCAGTGAAAGTCAAACGTTTTGCAAACGCGTAGCAAACACTTTCCAAACACTTTCCAAACCCTTTACAAACACTTTGCCAAACGCTTTCAAACACTGTTCCAAACGCTTTCAAACACTTTGCCGAACGCGTTTGGTGAAAGATGAGCGTTTTTAAACATTTTTCCAAACGCTTTCAAACACTTTACACTTTGCACCAAACGTATGTGATACATGTACAGTTACGCTCGCGTTCAAGTAAACAAACGCCAAACGCACCAACGTTTCCCAAACGTTTCCCAAACACTTTCAGTGAAAGTCAAACGTTTTGCAAACGCGTAGCAAACACTTTCCAAACACTTTCCAAACCCTTTACAAACACTTTGCCAAACGCTTTCAAACACTGTTCCAAACGCTTTCAAACACTTTGCCGAACGCGTTTGGTGAAAGCCGAACGTTTTCAAACACTTTTCCAAACGCTTTCAAACACTTTACACTTTGCACCAAACGTATGCGATACATGTACATGTACACTTGGTAATCTAATTCTAATGACAGGAATATTTTTTAACAAGTGTCTAAAAAGCTTATCAGCACCTAAAAATCCCAACAACATGTGCACGCCTTCATTTATGGATAAGCCAAAAAGCTCTACTATGTATATTTCACAATGAAGTTGAAATTATGCTTTTTCAAAAAAATCAGTTCTATCTAACAGTTTGTACATGTATCACTTACAATGCATGTGTATATATTGTAGGCTAAATAATTGTTTTCTTGTTTGCGTGACAAATTGCAACTGGTTTATGCCTGTGATACAGTGGAAAACGCAACAAAAGCTACCTTCTAAGATGTACGTGCCACTACCCACTGAATTTGCTTCAGTGGACGTAAACTAATTTCAGCCAGTCAACAGCTTTTATCGGCGCGCTCTGGACGCCGGCGCCCAGAGCGGGCCGATGAAAGCTGTTGACTCAGACTAGAAAGTGTTAAAGCCTCAGATATACTGGCTTCAAGGGCGGATCCAGAATTTTTCGGGGGAGCGGGGTGTTAGCGACTTGTGGGTGAAGCTCGAATGCGAGTGCCGACGGCACGAAGCTTTTTTTTTTTGGGGGGGGGGGGGGGGGTCTAGGAAATGAAATGAAGAAAAGAAAAAAATGAGTCAGTGACAAATAATTGCTGGAAATATGTATTTGTCACCTTTACCTGCTAATATTTATATTGTTACTGGTAATCAACAATTTTTTGACATGGTCATACCTAATTAAGGAAGAAAATAAGTATAGGCAGAAGAAAACAATTAATATGCCTACATTAACAGATTTAACACTTCATTTATTATAAAGTTACAGATCTTTCAGTAGCAAGTATACCCAGTCACTATCATACTTTTTCTGAAAGTGAAGTTCTAGAAAAAAAGGCTCTCTTTTAAACTTTCGAATGGAAATACAGAAGCAGCTCAATTTAAGTATTGTTTGGCTTACTAAGCCAAGCAATAGAATTAGCTCCAGTGGAGAAAGCCAGGCGATACTCCATTGGTCCTTGGAGTAATTATATATATCTTAATTGAAAATTAGGAACTATTTCGGAGTAAATTTATAGGCAATGTCATGATCAGATCATGACTCATGATCTGATCATGATATTGCCTATGGATTTACTCCGAAACAGTTTTTTGAAAGATGAAGTATTCATGACATCTTAAATGAAGAATTAAGTCTTTAATTAATTTTAGTTGAATAAGACACTTGGCTAAACGTATTTGGATCTTGTTTTATATAAATATATACAACCTATACTGCTGGATAAGTTCACATTTACATATAGGTACATCATATATTGCTGGACCTGTTGAAAATACGTTTGGAGATTCTTCATCATTTAAATTAAAGTGTTTGAAATGCATAGTGTTTGAATGCGTTTGTGAAAGTGTTCGAAATCGTTTGGGTAATTGTTCAACGCGTTTGGAGAAGTGTTCGGTAGCTTAGTGAAAGTGTTCGAACGTTTTGTAAAAGTGTTTGAGATTTTTCCCAAACGCTTTCCAAACACATTCCAAACACTTTCCAAACACATTCCAAACGTTTTCAAACGTTTCCAAACAAAAGCCAAACACCAGCAAAACGCGAAAAAAGCGTTAGGCTGTTAACTTTTAGCCGGGCGTAACTGTACTTGTACACTTGGTAATCTAATTCTAATGACAGGAATATTTTTAACAAGTGTCTAAAAAGCTTATCAGCACCTAAAAATCCCAACAACATGTGCATGCGTTCATTTTTGGATAAGCCAAAAAGCTCAACTATGTATATTTCACAATAAAGTTGAATTATGCTTCTTCAAAAAAATTAGTTCTATCTAACAGTTAGAGGGAATAATGTTGAAGACTTAAGTATTGTGATGGTACAAGGCTTTGGACTGTGTAGTGTAGGTCACACATATTTTTAATGATGAACTTTCCGTTTGTGAACGGTAGTGTACACCTGTTATCGCACCGAAGGATTAGGGGCCGTATAGGTCAATTAAGGATGTTGTTAATTATTTCTTTTTAGTTATTGTCACTTATTGTAAAATTTCTGACATAACTTAGCGAGGACTTGACATACATGTATATCGTTTTTTCTATCTTGCAAACAGAAGTGTGTTGCGAACTGAAGGACTGTGTGTCGTATAGACCAACCTAGCATGGTTACATTATTTCTTTCAGTTGGATGTTAGTAGTAGTAAATTTTCGTAGGATGTGACGAGGATTGGAAAAATAGTCGCCAACATGAATTATTAGTTCCTCTTCTCTCTTTCAAGCTGTTTTTAAAATATGAACAGGTAATGTTTTTATAGCCAAATAAAAAGATGAATTACAGAGTCAACTTTGATTTTCCCTATACAGTTCATAGGTTTTTCTCTGCGAAGGATCTGTTAATCAAATTAAGCTAATTGGGATCAGTGTAAGCTACAGTAACAAATGGGCTGTTCATACCTGAGTGCTCGATACGAATTGAATCAATAAAATTCGAATTGGAAGAAGAAAATATGTCCTGTAGGTCACGGGAAAGTGGCAAATGGGTCGGCAAGTGATATTTTGGAACATACCACATATAGTATCACCTAAAAATGTTGCTCGATAACCAGTTTGTGTTGTTTTTTAAAATGTCGCAATTCCAGTCAATTCGATTTGAATTTAGGTGTGAGCAGCCCATAAGTTATTTTATTGTTTGGCGGGGACATAAAATTAACACTTTGCAGTCTGAGTCCACATATATGCGGACTCATACAGATGTTATACTATCAATAGATTTCATATTCGAATTCCTCATCAAAAGACATTTCCAACGAATACCAACATGTCATATCTGCCATTAGCGACTAGTCAACAGCTTTTATCGGCGCCCAGAGCGGGCCGAGGAAAGCTGTTGACTCAGACTAGAAAGTGTTAAAGCCTCAGATATACTGGCTTCAAGGGCCGATCCAGAATTTTTCGGGGGGGGGGGGGGGGTGTCAGCGACTTGAGGGCGAAGCCCGAATGCGAGTGCCGACGGCAGGAAGCTTTTGGAGGGGGTTTGGGGGGCCTCCCCCAGAAAATTATCAAAAATAGATGCTCTCATATGCGTTTTCCTGGCATTTGCAACTGCATTTTCATACGGACTATATGGATTTTCAGGGATGCAAACTTCACTAATCTGGGCTCCACAAATCAAATTCCGCCTTATATCTGATTCGAACTAACATGAAATGAAGAAAAGAAAAAAATGAGTCAGTGACAAATAATTCTTGGAAGTATGTATTTGTCACCTTTACCTGCTAATATTTATAATGTTACTGGTAATCAACAATATTTAGACATGGTCATACCTAATTAAGGAAGAAAATAAGTATAGGTAGAAAACAAATAATATGCCTACATTAACAGGTTTAACACTTCATTTATGATAAAGTTATAGATCTTTCAGTAGCAAGTATACCCAGTCGCTATCATACTTTTTCTGAAAGTGAAGTTCTTGAAAAAAGGTTAACTTTTAAAATTTCGAATGGAAATACAGAAGCAGCTCGATTTAAGTATTGTTTGGCTTACTAAGCCAAGCAATAGAATTAGCTCCAGTGGAGAAAGCCAGGCGATACGCTCCAGTGGAGAAAGCCAGGCGATACTCTATTGGTCCTTGGAGTAATTATATATATATATTTAAATTGAAAATTAGGAACTATTTTGGAGTAAATTTATAGGCAATATCATGATCAGATCATGAATCATGATCTGATCATGATATTGCCTATGCATTTACTCCGAAACGGTTTTTGAAAGATGAAGTATTCATGACATCGTAAATGAAGAATTAAGTCTTTAATTCATTTTAGTTGAATTAAACACTTGGGTAAACGCATTTGGATCGTGTTTTATATAAATATATACAACCTATAATGCTGGACAAGTGCACATGTAAATGTAGGTACATCATATATCGCTGGACCTGTTGAAAATACGTTTGGAGATTCTTCATTATTTAAATGGAAATGTTTGAAATGCATAGTGTTTCAATGCGTTTGTGAAAGTGTTTGAAATCGTTCGGGTAATTGTTCAACGCGTTTGGAAAGTGTTTGAACGCGTTTGGAGAAGTGTTCGGTAGCTTTGTAAAAGTGTGTGAGATTTTTCCCAAACGCTTTCCAAACGCTTACCAAACACATTCCAAACACTTTCCAAACACATTCCAAACGTTTTCAAACGTTTCCAAACAAAAGCCAAACACCAGCAAAACGCGAAAAAAGCGTTTGGCTGTTAACTTTAAGCCGGGCGTATCTGTATATATACATATATATATATATATATATATATATATATATATATATATATATATATATATATATATATATATATATATATATATATATACATACAAATATATATATATATATATATATATATATATATATATATATATATATGTGTATGTATATGAATAAATGCCATGTAACTATGAATGTTGCTTACCTTTCGGCTGTAGAGATTCTGCAATCCTGCGTAAGATCCGATAAGACAGGCGAGACAACACAGTTATAGGCGGTGAAGTGAACATGCACACTCACCCGTCACGTGCTAGATTTAAGCTTGATGCAGAATAGTGTACTAAATCTGCGGCGAACATCGACTTTAATTAATTTCGATGTAGATCGAAAATGTTATAACAATAATGGCAGTCTTGGCATGTGAAACCCTGTACGGCGGGCATATTATTTAATTTATTTAACTTCAAGTTTTGGCAACAAACAAATTGAACATTTCGAAAACAGCTAAGAGATTGTATCTCCCATATTTCCATTTACAAATCAGAATTTGCACAGACATCGATTCAGAAGATTGTTCCTGTCAACGGTAACAATTTTGGACAACACAAGACACCTGTCTCAACTGATATTGTTGTATAACGTCTGCACGCAAAACAGCTGTGACAAGAGGACTGTGACAGTTTTGTGCTCAGATGACCTAATATGTACAGACAAAGGTGGTCTTGTGAATTGTGATATCAAGGTCACCCCTGTTTGAGACCATCGTCGCTGTTTCCAATAGTGCATACCCCCTTGCCGATCGTAAAAGAAAACAAACAAACAAACAACAAAGAAACAAACAAAAGGGAGAAAAAAAGAGAAAAATCGCAGCACTACCTTTTAACAAATTAGGGTCTAGGAATCTCCAAAAGTGTTCCGATGTAATTTCGAAGCAATCGGCTGGACTGTCTCCTAGAGTATATTCTAGCATTGCCAAAATAATATATTAACAAAAAAAAATCCATCACTTGAACAAACCAGGTAGAGACTCAGCCAAAATACACCCCCACCAAGTTTCAAGTGAATCTGCTAGATGGTTCTGAGGAACAAGTAAAAAAATGTGAATTCCTATTGAAATCTCCATTCACTTACATAGTATTCAATAGGAATGCAGACATCAACCGACAAGCAACCGAACTGAAAAATTCGTTAAAAACCAGGAATCAAGAGTACCTTCGCCTAGTGGAAAGAATTGTTTACCCCTGATTCAAGCTCCATTTCCATCAGAACAATCTGAGTGACGGTTTTGGAGTTCAAGTGACACACACACACACACACACACACACACACACACACACACACACACACACACACACACACACACACACACACGCACGCGGTTTGGAACAGGAAGTTTTTTTAAAGATTTGGCCCCAAAATTTAAAAAAAAAAAAAAAAAAACGAAAAAAACCCGAAACAAAACAAAGCAAAAAAAAAAAAAAAAAAAAAAAAAAAAAATTCAACGGGATGTGACCACTAGAATAAAATTGGTAGTATAGAGAAACACCAGAGGAGCTATGCCAAAAGGAAGAATTTAATCTGGGGGACCGTTTTGAAGATGAAGTCCAAAACGTGAACATGCATTAGATGTCAATTGAATAAGGTAGTTAACAGGAGGAATGTATGTAGTTACCGATAAGTACGCAAAATGAAAAAAAATTGTTGAAATCAGGATAGTAACCCCACTTACTGAACAAACTTGTTTGGCCTTCCCACAAGGAGCATTCGTGCAGCCTTTCAGCAAAATTTGAAAGACATTTTGGAGAATAAGTCAAAAATAACAAAAAATCGGACTAAAAATTATAAAAATAGTAGAAAAAAGGCAGCGCCACCTACGAATAAAGGTAACAGAAATGGTCCAAATAAAAGGTATAAATGACAATATATGAAAATAGTCATTAATCCCAGTTGTGTCAAATATGTGTCGCTGGTGGTTAACATGACTAGAAATAAAAGAAGTTGACAATATATTGATTTGTTATACCGCTGGAAGTAAACGTTGGAATATTTATAATGTGTACATAGTTCTGGGAAAAACACTCTGCTTGATGAGAACAACAAAAGAAAAGAAAAAAGAAAAGTGAAATAGTACATAAGGAATGTAAGAGATCTATACTCTGAACCAATGAAGTTCAGTACAAATATATCAAAGCTAGAATAAAGATTATATTGAAGATAAACATATGTAGTTATGAACCAATGAAGGTCAAAACAATTGTGCATGGTATGCAAACTGATTGTCATGTGTAGCTTTGGGACAGCTTATTGTGTAGCATCAGGGCAGCTAATTTACAAATCTGGCCAAGTCCCTTTCATGTGTAATGGGAACAATCTTGTTCTGTTTGTCTTTTATGAGGATACGGCCATCATATGACCATGTGTCATTTATCTGGTTAGCACGTTTCAAGGTTCAGGCATAGAAGATTCAAGTCCACGAGTTTCAACTAACACAATTATTTTATATTTAGATTTCTTGTTACGGTCTGACCTTGATGTACCTTTGGTTTAAACATAAACATTGCTTCCAGAGTACATTAAACAGTAAATTATACGATTCGAAAAGGGGCTTTGCCCTATTGGCATCCATCTCCTGGAAGAAAGAGCATCAATCCGACTGAATAACATGTGCTAGGCCTACCTTGGTATGACATATATTTAATCATGGTTTAGTCGATAAAGGCCATTACTCGACACAATAAAGAACAATATCTTGATCTTTGCCAATGTAAATAAACCAGCTATTTACACGTTAACCAATGCCAGAAGTTCCATGGATGGCGTCAGTAATGCCGTTATTAGCTTTTGGGTATTCCGATCAACAGAACTGTAAAGAACACTCATAACAGTCTCTATAAACACGGCAGAATCATAGTACAAAGTTTACATCGACGAACAATACATTTGGGCCCATGAAAGAAACAATGCAATGTCCTTTTTAGGTGTCGAATGAACATTTAGGTATTTAGAGTGAGTCATCAATACTTAATAATCTAACTTTAATTTACTTGCACCCAAATGTAAGCACGTGTGAAGAATAGCGTCATACATTTCATCAAATTCATAATAATTAAATATCTGTATAGATTTAGGAATTTGGTAGGTCCGTTACTGCCCTCCATATTTTTTGTGTTTAAACGTTGAAAGTAATTCTGAGGTCCTTGCATCGGCGGGCAATTCTTTCTACAGTCCAGTCGTACATTTAAAGGAACGTCTCAACCGTAAATTGGAATTTTAACATGGGGCAAGCAGGATTGCCAATGCTTTTAGGAGAAGCAATGTGGTTCTAGAAATTTTCCCGCGTGCTTTATTTCGCGCAAACTAAATTTTCCTTTAATTACAGATTTTTTGCGCATTTGAATTTCGTGCAATCCAATGCTATACAATTAAGTGAAATACAATGCAACTTATTTTCGCGCATTTTAATTTTGCTTTTTTGAGTGGTGGCGCGAAAAGCACGAAATTAAATCGACCGCGACAATTTCAAGAATTGCAGTATCCATTGAGGTTATACACGGTATTTTTTAAGTACGCTACTTGGTAAATGTGTCTCATTTGCAACAAGCACATAATTTAATGGCACAATGTCGTTTTTGACATGCGTGATACGGAGATATCATTCTTGTCATACATGTAGTTAAAAATGTTTCCTTTTGACGAGCATGTCATACGAAAGCAAGGTCTGGTTCCCAACAACAAGGAAAAAGGAGACAATATGTCATTTGCAAAAGGCAATTTCGGTAAAGCATTTCACATATAGTTCTAGTATGAGTGAAGTAGCTGAAAAGACCCGTTTTTCGTATGAAGAGGACTGATGTAAGATGTGGTGAAGTTGCAGTTCAACAAATACCCCCCCCCCCCCCAAAAAAAAGGCAAAAGCATGATGTAGTTGCCCCGTTGTAAAAGACTGGTTATGATATAAGACGAAGTCCATACCGTTTCCTGTCATGTTATTGCAGTTACACGCCCTGTATTATCCCATGAAGGATATCAGCTACACGCAGAATAACTCAATACATACATACATACATACATACATACATACATACATACATACACAAATCGATGTTTCAGTTGTGAAATACCTTTGCTGGTGTATCATGCATACTATTACTACTCGTAAGGGAATTAACATCATCCGCCTAAAGCTGTGCTTGAAAGAGAATATGGAACTCTTGATTTCCATTTTTGTCTGCACAATGCTTTCAGAAATCTTTTCATATTCCTATGACTTCCTGTCAATTATAAAGTACAATGTACGAAAGACAGACCTTGCAATGGATGCAACAGATGGTATACTTTGAATTGTTCATTTTTTCTAATGCTAAATATCAATTATCTTGCCCAATGCAGTAATACATGTATAAGAATTCGCACATGAATGAATCTGTAACAGGTGGTGGCTACCGGCACCCAGGGCATCTACCACTCTGCACTGAAACTGCTGCAGTCAACTATTAATCAATCAATCACGACATGTTTATATACGGAAATATTTCTGTTTAGTAAAAGTAGAAAATGCGTAAATTTGATAATTACTAAACCATGGATTGAGTATATATATATATATATATATATATATATATATATATATATATATATATATATATATATATATATAATACAAAACACAATAATATAATGCATTTTTTCAACATTTTCATGAAACCCAAATATAATTTTTACTCCTTGGTTGAAAAACAAAACTTTATGCATGTAACTATTCCAAAAAGTGAAAACCTGTTTCAGTGTGTGATCCAGACGTTTCATAAATGTTATCAGTAGCAATACCACTGGAAATTTACATAACCAATATTTCTTAACAAATACACAATTTAAACTTTAAAATAAGAAGCCCGTATTTTTTTTACTTTTTAGAGTATTTTAAAATGATAATTAATTATCTTGGCCCTAAAACAGTGCAGCTGTATATAGTTGAATCCACTTTTTAATACATGTAGGTGCAACTGCAATCCCATCAACAAATACCCAATAC
The DNA here is from genome assembly GCA_964020975.1 of Hermodice carunculata. Classification (NCBI taxonomy): domain Eukaryota; kingdom Metazoa; phylum Annelida; class Polychaeta; order Eunicida; family Amphinomidae; genus Hermodice; species Hermodice carunculata. The sequence continues at coordinate 28,154,625 of OZ026620.1, forward strand.
ACCGTAATTCCTTAATCTGTTTCTAATTTACATTAGTACAAAATATCAGTGAAATATTTTTGAGACATTCAGTAGCTCCACTTTGTTATATTATTCCCAATTATATACAACATTATTATCTATATGTACATATTCTCGGAATTTTGGTTGCAAACTAAATTTAAAATTCACCTCTTGAAGAGTAAGACACTCTCCATTTCCATCGACAATATCACTGATAAATTTATGCGTTTATTATATGCTTACTATAAACTATAGGGTCCTTCTGCACTAGGGTATGCTCACTAAACCACATTTTAGTGCGAGTTGAGCCTGGAAATTGGCTGATATGCATTCCAGTCTTGTATAATTATAGTCTGAAATCATAAAATCACGGGCCAAACTGAACCAGCAAAATAGCTTCGAAATAAATCACGAATTTTGCACTGGGAAAGAAATGTTATATAATATATTCCCGTTTAGCTTGGTTTTGACTCAAATAGTAGAAAAACATGATCCATATTCATTAATTCCAAACCCAACAATGACAGCAAAGACATTCCAGACTTGCCAAAGTATCAACATTTCTCTTCCAATACCAATGTGAAGAAACAAATTTCACTCCTGACTTGAGACAGGCAGTCACCCATAAAAGGCAACTGGTGGTTTTAAACCGGTCCTCTCAACCTTAGAAATATTCATCATTAACTGCAGACACTAGTTCTTTTCCAAAATGTATAGGCCTAACCACCCAAGACACAAATTTCATTACTTCTGCCTAAAATGAAAAGAGACCTGTTAGGCCTATCACCTTTTAGTGCTCCCGACTTGTCAGTCAGCTAAGTTTACAGCAAAAAGTAAAGTAGGCCTACATCGTTTTTGTGATATTTATGAATCTGGAACATTATAAACACACTCTACCTCCAATATAACTATGAGTCGGAGAACAAAGCCCACAGCACAACATAGCCAATGAAGTAATTTTCAAATAGTAGAAAAACATGATCCATATTCATTAATTCCAAACCCAAAAAGTACAGTTAACGTTATGAAATAACTAATGATTTGAAATTTCCCTATAGTTAGTAACATTTAAGCCACCAAGACAGATCAGTTTTGGCACATAGCAGCTCTTTTCACTTTTGAGTAGCGCTGCCTCTGATAAACATATCAATTCTTTTTGGAACGATTTTAATTTTATCCGAAGTAAGAGGTACTGTTGAAGCATTACATATTAATTTGACATGCCTAAAGCTTTAACCATCACAATTTTACAAATTAAACACATGCCTCTCAGTTTCAAAATATTGGAAGTTCCATGCATGAACTCAACTTTAGCTTCATCATTCTTTGACAGCAAGTGCTGCTCATTTGTAAGGAATATCCCACCTAAATAGAGAAGTCTGCAGTGCTCCATTTCGCAGGTATGTTATCAGGCCGTTTTCCAGTGTTGCTATGTTTTGATTCCGTTTTGTCTCAATCAACTTTAACTTTTTTCTTCTTTTTTTTTGAGGGGGTGAGGATAATTACTTCCCGTCTTTGATGTACAGAAAGTAATTCTTTGTCAACCGCATAATAAAAGCTCTCTTAGGTTCTTTATACGTCCAAACAAAAATTGTAAACTTTTGACACAAAAGCCATCACTGCAAGGCCTTGTTTTTAAACAATGTGAAGCACTTGCACATTTACCCCTATTTATAAGACTCTTGCAGTTTTGTTTCTCTTCCCAACATATAAAGCAGGGATATATTTGGGTATTGAAGGCAAGACTCTATTGAATATCATCCACCATGCAGCGATCTCTATTAGAATAAGTATTTCATGGTAGTGTTCTCTTATACCATAATACCCTCCAATTCGTCCATATTTTTGTTATCAGCATTACTGTTTTGTAACGGATTCAGATTTAATATTTTGTTTTTTGGAAAGAAAAGAAATACTTGATTCTCTTTTCATCCTGCTCATACCAACTTGCATGCGACTGACAAATAACTCCGTCTACCTGCCGATTATCAATTATAATCCTTCAACGTTTAACTATTCTTGGACATTATCTTTTTTTTAGCTTTAATTTCATCTTGGGTAATGAGCCAAATCTTTATGTTAAATGTCCACTCGTATTTAAACACTCTTTTTCCTTTCCATCTCTCAATTTCACGTGCTTTTCTTTGTGAAATAAAAGGCTGTAAGTCCTTGCAGCTCACACAATCGATGGCACTCCATTTCATGTTTTTGTTCTTAAACTCTGAATATGTATCAACTTGTTCCTTTATCAAATATTTAATTCCTGCAAAGTAAATGTCATCCCCCAGTAAACAACTGTTGAACTTCAAAAACACAGGACCTATGTTCTTAAACGAAGAACCATTGAACTGCCAACTAATTAAGCTGTGGTCTTTTTTAATTAAATGTTAAGTTTTGAAAGATGAAACTAGTGGACTGAAACATCTGGATATTATCCAAACATCCAATCGACATTGGATTGATGGTTATTTAGGCATCCAAGTATAAATTAATGTTTCAGTAGTTCTGTATTCTCCCGATATCTTCTAACTTCAATTCATGTATAAAAGCTAATAAATTGGTGCAATATGTGGAAACATTTTCCTCTCCTCCACTTATCGTATCTACTGAAGGAGACAATTGTAACCAAGCCCCTCGATTGTGACTCTGGTTAGACCATCCATATGACGTAATGTAGAATTGTACTTCTCGTTATGTAAATGATTAAATTCAATGAAAATTCAACACTTCAGCTGTTTGATGCTCTTATATGGTAGTCCAAGGTTCGCACAGGTTTGATAGTGATTTATAAGGCAGATCATTCCACTCTGACGAGATCAAGGTGCGGTTTGTTTTTTCATGAAGGCTTCGGAAAGTAAGGACATTACCAAATAAGGAAGAAACATATTAAAAATAGTTTGGTTGCGTACATCAGGTGATGTTCCAAGATTAAAGAGGGGACATTTGTGAGGCAGGTTTTTGGGATGGACAAATATACAACAATTCTTTTAGCATAAATTAAGTGATCTCGTCAGATAATTCTTATTAAAACCAAAAAAATTAAAATCAAAACAATTAGAGAAAGAAAATTACTTAATAGATTACAGATGCCCATCGCCCAGAAAGGCACATTAGGACCATTAATGGGCCATTAGTAAATGTCCGTTCATCAAAGTGCATCTGTAATAATCTTATAGTTCATTGCCAATAATCAGGTATTTAAAATAAGGTAATGTCCAGTAAATGATGAACCAGCGTAAATGAGTAAAATGCTCATTAAATGCATGATTCGACTTATTAAAGTCCATGTATTAATGATCTTGTTTATGTTGCCGTTGTCTCACTGCATGTGCTCATGTGTTTCCGTTATTTTACGTAAAACAATGTATCCAAGATGGCAAAAATTGTAAAATAATTGTATCCAATTTTTGCCATCTTATTATGGGCTTAAATGTCGCACAATTAGGAAAATAACTGATTAAAGTGATGTAAATTGGCAAAAATTAGTGTCCGGCGTTATGAATATATACAAGAGGAAATGAGCACAGAATCATCAATCATAAGCCAGTGTAATGCATGATTCGGTTGAGTGTTGAGTGTCTATAGGGACCACAGGAAGGCAGACATGGATACAGATGATGAAATTCTGTACATCCATAGCCAGGTAGATAATCCACCAAAGGAGCAATACACGCGGAGGGCCCCATCAGCTGGTCGCTGATACCAGACCTGCATAGTGACAGTAATCCCTGTAGTGTGAAGTACTGCTGTGTCTACAACTGAATTAATTTATCATCCAGACATGTGAATGTGTGGGGGATCCAGGTTCTGGCGGGCCGGGCCCCATGTTCCATGTCAAAATAGTCATAGTGACGTATGTAAAATTGTTCAGCAACAGCGTAAAGTGACCAGCGTGACCACAATACAGTGTCCTGAAAGCAGTTTATAGAGACACAGTTTTGTGCAGCACAGGGTAGTAAAACCAACAGTTCCTCCTCAGTGTGCAATAACTGTCCAGAATATAGGAAAGAGCAGATCAATGAAAGGTAACATAATAGTAGGTATATGGTGGGCTGGTCGACACAACGAGATAATCCATCCAGACTATTTAACTTTCCATTTCTGTTTGAAGTTTCGTCTCCTGTTTGATGTTTTTGTCTTGTATTATTCCACTGTAATAATAAGTCTGTCAAATATGTCCTTTTTTTCAAAATCCTGCGAACGGCACCATTTGTAACCAAGTCCCTCTATTGTTACTCTTGTTAGACCATGCATATGACGTGCATGTGGAATTGTACTTCTTTTCGTGCAAATGAATAAAGTCAATGAGGATTCAACACTTCAGGTGGTTGATGCTCTTATATTGTAGTCCAAGGTTCGTACAGGTTTGATAGTGATACATAAGACAGATCGATCCACTCTGACGAGATCAAGGTGCGGGCCAATGTAAAAAACCCAAAAGCTGGAGATGGCGTAGATAGGAATGTTTGACGTAGCGTGCAATTAAAGTTGTAATGTTTTTCATGAAGGATTCGGAAGGTAGGGAGATTACCAAATATGGCAGAAACATATTAAGAATAATTTGGTTGCGTACATCAGGTGATGTTCCAAGATGGGGAAATTTGTGAGGGCAGGTTTTTGGGGGTGGACAAATTTACAACAATTCTTTGAGCATTAATTTACTGAACTCGTCAGATAATTCTTATTAAAACCCAAAAATTAAAATCAGAACAGTTTAAGAAAGAAAATTACTTGATAGATTAAATAATATAGTGTTGAAGTCACCCCCAAGTATAAAACTGCTGTCAAAATCATCTAATCAATAATACCACAAAAATTATACTTGTTCAGTCACATGATCTTTTGTGCGTGCATGAAGGTTGATTGAAGTTCATTTTCCATTGTCCATCTTAGTCTTAAGAATAAAGAAACCACCATTGAATCATGAATAGAATGCTCTTCAGGTCAATAAATTTCATCAGAAAATAGTATAGCTGTTCCTCGGCTACATGTCAGACCATCAGAAAATATTACACTGGCCTCCACTGTTTCTTTCAGAAAGTGCCATCGTCTATACAGCTTTTTCCCAAAAATGTTTTACCATTATGAAAATTCTAAAGCCAATAAAATATAGATACGCGTTTCTTCGTATCAAGTAGCCTTCGCACGTGCAGCGAGTGTAAGTTTAAGGAATATGTTTTTGACATCATTAAATAAAAAGGGTAAGCATATGCAGTATATCAGAATCATCCATATGACTATGGTTGATCTCACCGTCAAATAAATAAATGAAGATCATCTTTGGCATACATACAAGAGTCCTCTATTTTCATGTTTGAAATAAAAGGAAACAGGTCTGGACGAACCGTTTTCCGATTAATACGGATGAAAACAATGACAAACTCAGTATCACATGTTGAGGTCTTCAAATATGTACGCAATAGTCTAGTAACTAAAGGTGTGCTGAGCCCAAGCAATATTTCCAGAAAACAAGAAACGTCAAGCCCGGATTTTAAAGTCAACATAAAAGCTTATAAAGAATCACATCCTTTGATATTAAACGATTTTCTCCAGAGTAATATATTATGACAACTTCTATTTAATAAATATAAATAACATTAATGAAATGGATTGTATAATAATGATATAAAGTGTCAATATTCCCTCGCCTGCAATCATGTAAACCTTTATTGCTCCATCCGTGTCCTCATTTAAACTTTCCAGGCAGGCACGGTGATTTTGCAAGTATGCTGCCTACTGATCATACCAGAATCCATGCTCTCTACTCCCACAGGAGATAGAGCACGCTGCGCCTAGTGTAAACAGACGCACCCTCACAGGCACAACTAAGTGGAGAGGCTTCAAACCTTTCTGCAAATAAAGATTCACTTGTGTGGAGTGTAATGGTGAAAATAAGTACCTTTCCAAGATGTTTCATTAAACCACCATTTGTTTACATATGTATTCAGGAACAGCATGTTAAATTTAGTAGCATAAAGATTAGTAAAATACGGAGACACTTTTACTATGTCGTTTTCTTTTGAAATATATAATGTATTAAAACTGAGTATATAATGATCCCAAGTGTGTATATATCTATTCCCACAAACATACAGACCCATGTTGCACGGTCCATGGCCAACTTTAAATGTAACATCCATGAACAAGCCCAGCAGGACCAGAAAGCAAGATGAAGGGATCATGACATAAAACGTTGACATAAATAACGATTTACAAACATGAAGTAAAATAAGGAGATACAAACATGAAGTAAAATAAGGAGAAGCAAACTATTAAAGAAAACCAACAGTTTTTACTTAGACAAATGGTGTACCCTTTGGGGGTAACTTGAATACATTACAACAAATACAAAAGCAAGTGGCAAGCTGCACTGTCAGAAGCAAACACTTTAAAGATATAATATACATGTATGCCATTCCAATGCAGTATATGCACGCATATAGGTCAGTGGTGACTCCAAAGTAAGGTTATATTATAAAAACCATTACACGGTACCCCAGTATGATTTGGTAGTAATATGTGCCAGTTGGTGGTGGTGGTGGTGGTGGTTGTGTGTGTGTGTGGGGGGGGGGGTCATTTTGTAATTTGGTAAGAATATGAATCTATATATGGTCTATTAGAAATGTGGTACTCCGTTGAATAGTTTGACTAAATACACTGTATGCGAATGCAGGATCCAGCTCAATAATTATGTGGTAAAATGTGCTATTTACAGGAGATCCTCTAGACAATATATATACAAACGCAAGCGAGTGGGGAGACCTAAATGGTAAATAAGATATGTAGGGATTATTATACTATATTTAACAGTATATCATAAATTGCGTAGGCATAGTCATTTACATGTGGAAAAACTAGATGTACGCGTATACAAGTGATGCACACAATAAAGCCTCACCCTATTACTCAGTCCTACAAACTAGAATCGGTGATGTAGTTGCCTATCACCTAATAGAAGAATGGGAAAACTTCCAGCATTATAATCCAACTTCTACATCTCTCTGGCCTGACCCACTACAATACTTTAGCTTTGCAATACAAATGCTCATGAAAAGTGATAACTAAACGTCTGATTCAAAACAACTTTCAGTGTTAACATCTCTGAATGACTATACATATAGTATAATATCATGTTCAGCTATACTTATGATTGCCAGTGGACAATGGCGGCCATGGCATTGTCGACAATTGACAGCAGTAGATTAAAACTTGTCCACAGAGGAACACACTGGTCATCAGGCTGCTGAGGTTTTCGAAAACACAATCCATGTCTTTGGTCTTTGCTTCATTTGTTACAACCAGATCAGGCTTGTACAATGTTCTTTGAACAGGCATTTGGAATGACGGTCCACGTTTATTCTTACCAATGTCAGACTGCACGATGGCTTGTAAATCATCAAGGAGTGTCATAGAGCTTGCTGGTGTGGGATCAATATTCACATGAGGTGCCACCTCTGTACAACTATTACTGCAGAAAGGACAGTCTGTGACACTTGAAAGTTTCCCCTTCCATGAAGATTCCCTCAATGATATCAATTTTATCAAATGTACATACCCAGAGTACTGAGAATGAAGGAAGCTACGCATGGAATCACTGTATTTCCTTGGTCCTTTTATTGTTCCAGTACTGTATTTGCAAGTCCTGTGTCAGCTCCAACAACAGAATCAAAGCTAACACAGTGTTCTGCTGCATGAAGAAGCAGCACAAACTCTTCAGACCTTGTTGCTTAGTAAATAGGAAGGCCAAGTCCCAAACGCTTTGGAGTTTGATTCTAGGCTCCAGAGGCCTGATACACAACATCTTGATCATTATCAAGCAGCTTGGTATCTGCACCATTTGATTGATTCTCCTCTGTTCTGCCAGTAGCATAGCAAAGTGAAGGAGGAAATAGATACAAACTCGCAGAGACCGCTCTCTGTACATTGTCTTTGTTGATGACCCAAACAATACTATGTGCAGCCAATTGTTTGTTATCGGCTCTTACCTCCATGGAGACACGGTATTGGTAAGTAGCTCACGATGTACACCGATGTAATCGTGTGAGTCTTCATCAGAGGGTACATCAGCATAGTTTTTGTGGGAACATTCGCCTTGAACTTCTCTGAAATTTTGAATGGCAGCTCCAGTTGCTACAGCAAGAAAAGACAAGAAGAGACTGATTTAAGGTGGTGGATTTTTAACCACTCTGCAGTGAGACTGGCAATTTTGGATCAATCTTACCTATTCAATTTATTCCCCGGTACAGTAAATCTATATATTGTCTGATTACTTTACATCCATAGATTTGTATCCATGGTGTTTTTGCGGCATTGGAAGTGTTTTTTAGATTTTATAGCATTCTTTCTGACTTAGTAGGATTTTCACTTTTTTCGAACAGAAGTCACACACACACAGACACATATATATATACACACACACACACACACATATATATATATATATATATATATACATATATATATATACATATATATATATATACATATATATATATACATATACATATATATATACATATATATATATATATATATATATATATATATATATATATATATATATATATATATATATATATATCCAGGATAGAATCCAATGGTGAGTCCTGAAATAGCATAAATAAAAAGTGTAAGGATCCTTACAGTTGATCCTGACAGGTTGTTCATTTTTCTAGAAATTCCAACAAAAGTCACAGAAGGGATTGTCAGAGAAACATTCCTTGAAACCGCCCCTGGATATATTGATCTTTTGATGTCTGTTGATATCAATGTGATATGGCAATTCGTTTTTTTGTGAGGCGATATGAAAATTGCATAGGTTGTGCAAAAACGTTTGCGGATTGTGTTAATTTGTTATGCCATCAATAGAGAATTTTGATGTAGTCAGAAAAATGGTTGGAATTAGTCTGAACTGGACCATTATTCTCTGCATGGCTAATGGTTTGCTGTTCTCCAAGAGTGAACATAGTCAGTTGATCACCTGGTTTTCAGGGGTCATGGACTAACCACTGTGCACGCAATGACACGGTTCATAATCATGCCCATGGAACCAAACCCCATGTGGTCAGCACTGCTGAAACTCTTCAGTATAAACAAAAGTTCTCAAATAAACTTTATGGTCACACATCTGAGTTTTGGGAGCATGTAGTTGAAGTACCGAACTATCCAAAATATTAAAGAAGTGATTTGAGGTTATCCAAAGGTGCTGGCTTTAGATCTTCGACCTTAGTGGCCACCAAAAAAAAAACAAAAAACAAAAAACAAAAAAACCGAGTAGCTTTGTTATTTTCTGCTAAAAATGGGCGCCACTGACAGTTTTTTTTCTACTATGGCGAAGTACGTTTTTAGAAGATTATTGTGGTGTTCCCATATTGTTATCAATGAACGCACATTTCCCCTGGATACCCTTCCGTATCTCCCCAACCATGTTCCCTAAACACATGTCAACGGGATGGACATCTTTAGTCTTACTGACACCTTTTGGTATCTTCACAAAACGTGTGTAGCATTTCAAATGTTAGTTTGCTTGTGCAACAATAAAAGCGCGAACACCTGCCAATTACTCCTGGTGGAAGGCATCCATTTAAGCCAGATGGTGGATCCTATCAGATGTTTTTAATGTTGATACATTTTTCCATTTTGCCTCCAGAAACTTCTTGAGAAAAGATGCATTTTCCCCTGAATGCCTTGGTGACAATAATGAACTCCTCAATGAACCAGAAGGTGACATGTCATCTGAATTATGATATTAAGTTATTGGCTATCCTGCATGCAATGAATCGATTGTACCTTTCTTCAATCAAGAGCGAACTCAGTGAATGCGAGTCACGTGCATTAACTGGGAATGGCTTGAGCATGATCTGCCCTACTTTATAGATGGGCTACGTTCTTAAATCTATAGGGTCTGAACCTTGTCTACGGGTCTATGAATTCATGATCATGATAACTCATTCTTTATTCATCACACTTTTTAAACTGTTCAAGGTCGTCTACTGTTGCTTGGTATTTGCTGGCAACATAATTGACCTCTTCACATGTGAAACAATCTAGCCCAGTCAATATCTATATCTCTGCTTCACAGTCTACCAAGATTTGCAACAGGTTCCGTTTTTCAATGCCTGACAGAGAGCAGTACAGAAAAATAATAAGAAAGACCAAATAACTATCAAGTCTGGGATCACTGCAACATGACAGAAAGCCGCAAATGAAAACAGTACAAAGGCCAGCCCATTAGGAAAGCTGAGATCACCTGCTAAGGTTCCTTAACAGAAAGCAGCACACACATACAGAAGTAAAAACTGATCAACCAGTTCACTCCGCATGATACAGTACAATTGTTGGACAAACTAGCAAACAGAAAGCAACCCTATTATTAAATCTAATGAAATAAGTGGCATTATAGCTTTGCCATATTGATAATGAAAGAGGGGTTCCAAAAAGAAGTGCAGTAAGACCGCTTTGAAATCTTTTGCCAAATTTTACCAGTCTACAATTATCAAAAGGAAGTTGTTTAATGATCTCAAAAAATGATTATAATTAAAATTGAAAAAAAAAAAAAAAAAAAAAAACAAAAAAAAAAAAAAAAAAAAAAAAAAACAACCAAAAAAACAACCAAAAAAAAAAAAAAAAAAACAACCAAAAAAAAAAAAAAAAAAAAAAAAAAAAAAAACAAAACAGATTTATATTTACACTAGTAGACAGGTACTACTATATATTTTGTATTATTCTTTATGTTTAAGCTTCATAAATGTGCATTAATATTGCAATTTTAAGCAATATTAAGTATTTTTCGTTTTTCTTATATCTTCAAAACTTGACATCACAGGAACAGCAATCAAAGTACTTAAACAAGCACACCTGAACATCTTGTTGGACATTTAAATCAGGCTGTTTAAGTTATTGATGCGTATTTGGTTCCTTAATGTATAAAGTTGATTTCTGGTCAGAATTTTACAACCCTTGGAATACATAAGGTCAATGCAGTGCATTTTGCTTTTGAAGATGATAAATAGATTTGAAGAAAAACTGAATATTGAAGTTCCAAATATAAAAGAAATAACGTGGTGATTCTAAGTTAAGTTACATAAAATGGAGAAGACAAATTTGCACCTGATTCTGTACAGTTCTTTTGTTCTACTTGAAGGTATAAAAACACCAAATTGACAAGTACTTCGTTCTGATTAAATCAACAGCTTCATTAGCCAACAAAAACATGGGACCCCCCCCCCCCCCAATTTCTCAAACAATCAGTGAAATCAGTAAACTTAATGCACGCAAATCCCAAAACGTAATTCACAATTTGGTGATTTTGGGCTGAAGCTCGAGATTTGACTTCCCGTTTCAAAGTCGATTGCAACTCAGACACTGTTAATCGACCAATGCTGCAAAACCACTTTTCTAATGGCAAGTATTTTTTCCTGGAAATGATGTATGTTGCCAGCTTGTACCCCGAAATGACCACAAAATTATTATGTTTTCAACTGCTGCATCCTGCTATAAATAAACAAGAAGTACAACCGTAGTTGTTATGCTGCAACAACTACACCCACCGAATTGGGTGGGTGGATACTGTATGGGGGTAGGGTTTCGGTACTGTCCTGACCTTAGCTTGTCTGGGCTGTATTTCCTATACCATACCAACTTGAACTACTAAATTTGGTGTGTGGATAAGGGCGTGTCGGGCACCAAACTTGGATCACTGTTACCTTTGACCAAAAGTGGGAGAGAGTGCTTGGAAATTCAATGGTGCTGAATGCATATCGAATGTACCATTGTAGGGCAGTTGGCCAGTGTTGACGGTGCCTCGTAAGGGAGGGATCAAATCTTATCAAGAATTCATACTATTCATTGTTTTCACACACACACACACACACACACACACACACACACACACACACACACACACACACACACACACACACACACACACACACACAAGAGGATTGCCACATTCCTGTGCTCAGTGGCCCTCCATCCATGCATGTAGTCGCGTGAGCGTCAGATGGACATGAAGGTCATCTTCGTTTAAAACCCCCATCACTGTTGCTCACATGTACATATTCCCTTACCTAAGTTTCCTTTATTTAAAAAAAAGTGTGCAAAACCGGTACATGAAAGCATGGCATGCCATGTGTCGCACAAACAAAAAAACAAAAAACAAAAAAACAAAACAAACCACAAATATTTTCTTCAACAAAGGAAAAAAACAAAAAAGCAGAGGGCCCTGTGGTCAGCCCGTGCTCAGCTTAATTAAGCTTGTTCTCGAAGTCACAAGTTGCAACTGAATAGACCTGTGACCATTTCGCAAGGCAATTGGGTGAGTGGTTTTGGAGAACAGGTTTTTAATGATTTGCCACCAAAAGAAACAACAAAATAAATAAATAAATAAATAAATAAATAAATAAATAAATAAATAAATAAATAAATAAATAAATAAATAAATAAATAAATAAATAAATAAATAAATAAATAAATAAATAAATAAATAAATAAATAAATAAATAAATAAATAAATAAATAAATAAATAAATAAATAAATAAATAAATAAATAAATAAATAAATAAATAAATAAATAAATAAATAAATAAATAAATAAATAAATAAATAAATAAATAAATAAATAAATAAATAAATAAATAAATAAATAAATAAATAAATAACAAACATAAAAATAAAAATAAATATAAAATAAACTTAAATAAAATAAATAAAAAATAAAAGTAAAAAGTCCAATCGCTGGAGCATGACCATTTGAACAAACTTGGTAGAGACGCACACAAGGTAAAATGGCATCAATTTGACATGAATCTGGCCAACAGTTTTGGAGATGTTGAAAATGTGATTGTGAACGGACAATAGACGACAGATGCGGACAACTGAGCCTCCTTAAAGGTCAACCTGACTGGCAAGTCAGCTCAGCTGAAGACACACACAGCTGCGACACTTATTAAAAAAATGTCTAGGTGGCTTCAGAAGTTTTCCTTTGCAATTGCAAAGCAACTGGTCAAGCCGTCTCCGAGAAGATTATTCTTAACACCCCCCCCCCGCGGAAAAAAACAAAGAAAATGGTCTAGCGACCACCAGTGCATGGCTATTTAGACAAACCTGGAGGAGAGTCACCTTAGGTACGTTCCTGCTCAGGTTGAAGTGAATCATATTTTGGAGAAGAGTTCAGAAATGCAAACTACCGATGTAATCCCCACTTACTTACATGGTAGTCAATGTGAATGCATGCATTGACAGAAAAGTACTTGAATTAAAAAAAATCCTCAATAATCAGAGATAAAAAGTTAGGTTCCTATCGTTATTTGTGGCGCCATCTGGTGAATTACGTTGTACAGAGACCAAAAAGTGAAAGCAAATAAATAAATAATGATGAAAAAATGTTTTGGTATATTTACTTTTTCAATGGCTCGTTATTAAACTTGGTGGAAATGTTCTTATGTATAATCTAAACAATACTAAGGGTGTCACCGGTAAGTGAACGGGAAATATGGCTTATTATTCATCAAAATTTTTGAACTCGTTATATTGAGAAAATATGTTAATTTCGCCAAATGTACATCAAATGTGTATCATGTGTGGAAGCTGTGTATAACATATGTTTGACTTTGACCTACTTTCTCAAGGTCAGAGGGGAAATACATGTCTGCAAATGACATTTTTGTGATGGTCATTAAACGCTAATTTGTCGACACACATCAATATAGTAGTGCAGGAATATGTTTGGTTGACATGGGTTTTCTTGGGTTTATCTTGTAAAGATAGACACTGCAAATAGAAGGAAGCATTTTGTTGGATTATCTATTGAAACGTTTTAAAGTTCGCTGTCATGATCTAAGGTACGCATGTGTGCCATTCATAGAGTTCACTGGAGAACCTGGTCTAGAATTTTATCCTGTTTTTACTAAGACTTTTGACAGCAAACTGGAATAACAGTGATATGACGTGCCAGAGGTCATGCTGGACGAGTCTTGCTGATATTTGTGCAAAACTGGTCATTTTTGACATTTCTGGTTTCCAGCATGGTGTTCCATTCCTCTTGACAGTGACCAGTATAGCGTGTCCACTGCAACACAGTTCAAACACAGCTGTCATTGTGTGATAGTGTGACATCATAGCCAAAATAGCGCCGACCAGTCCCGATAAACACAAACATGTGTCAGCTGAAGACCAAGAAAGTGAACACTCAACCAAGGAAACTCTGTTTAATAGCCTGGGTGAGTTGGATAATGTAGATAAGAAACTTTTTCGGTGGTATTCATGATAAATATGCTATGATTTTTCATTATAACAAAACATATGTCAAAAAAGTGCCTGCAGGGAAAGAGGATGGACACCCTGAGTGCCCTTCATGATTTGTTATGTGAGGAAATAAAAAGACGGTTTCCACATATGAAAGATAAGAGACCTGCCAATCGAATGATGAAGCATAATATTGTTGCTGACATTTATAACATTGGTTATAGTCTAGCTAATTAATTCCTTACCAAAGACACAGAAAGAATTTTCAGCCATAAAGGAAAAAAAGATGATATAAGTGTTCCTGTAGCCAGCACCCCCCCCCCCCCGTCAGATATGAATCAAGAGGATCACCATCAGCTTCTACGAAGAATTGCTAACTTAAGAGTTACATTGACTAAGGTGGAGAATACCTCACAGGATCATATTGATAGATTGGCATTTTTGTAGCAGGAAAATACACATTTGCAGAGTGAGTTAAGTGCCCTTAGAGAACAGGTAGGGGAGATGATAGGGGGCATGGCAAAGTGCTCTGCCTCAGCTAGTGAAATGTCATCTGGGCCAAGTAACGAGAATCAGAGTATAGCTTCTGTAATCTCAAGTACTATGGAAAGCAGTTCTATAGAGATTATAGAGGCTAATGTAGACAATAGTCTTGGGTCAGTAAGAGTCCTTGTAGCAGGGAGAACTAAGAGCAGTGGAAATGGGCGTACCGATGATGCTACTGCTAGAATGGTAAACAGTGGGCATCATGATGCCAGTAAACTTTCCACTGTTCAAAGGCTTACTAGCAATATAGAAAAGCCAGGTGTTGAACGTAACCAGCA
The DNA here is from genome assembly GCA_964020975.1 of Hermodice carunculata. NCBI lineage: Eukaryota > Metazoa > Annelida > Polychaeta > Eunicida > Amphinomidae > Hermodice > Hermodice carunculata. The sequence goes on from OZ026620.1 coordinate 28,169,697, forward strand.
TTCTGGTGACTGTGAGGAACCACAAAGTACTGATAGCGAAATTGTAATAGACACTGAAGTAATAAAGGCCAAATTGCCCCCCCCCCCAAATTGGCCAAGGTAGCCAAAGGAAGAAAAAGGAAAGGGGATAGAAATATAGACTAGACGCAGGTCACAGGTATACCTAATAAGCACAGTCAGCAGCCTCTACGAGTGATACATACATCCAGCTCTCAGAATATAAAGCAGACAATCAGTCATGAGAATGGCAGAATAGGGACTTTTCACACAGCATATACGGTGAGAGATATTTATGTTGGGGCTGTAGACACTAAATTCACAGCTAATGACATTAAACATCACATAACCAAATCATGTCCTAATCTGGCTTAACCAGAATCTATCAAAGTCAAGGACTTAGTAAACAGACTTAACTGGGGGTTGTTTCAAATGAGGGTGACAAACCCAGATTATGATATAGTCTTGAACGAGAAAATATGGCCAAAACGGTTAATTGTACGCCCTTTCCAAAGGAGTGTTGATAGACGTGCTGGAAGAAAGTACACTGCCAAATCGAGAGAATCCCCTGATGAACAATGCTGGCAAGATGATGAACAGTTGCGCCTATGCCATCCCTGGCAGGGCAGCGAAAACAACAGACTGTACTGCCCCAGCGGTGACCACGGAAATGTCTATCAGCACCCAAGATACCTCTCGAGGCGCTGATACGGAGAGGCACATTACCGAGGAGGGGAGCAGACAAAGCAATACGATGAACAGCACTATAACCCAAGGCAGTGGCTACAGCAGTAGCAAACGAGGACAATACTATGAATGTTAACGAACAGTTGCAGCATTGCGTTGATGCTTAAAAATGTAGCTCAACACCGAGAGTTTTAAAATGTGAAAGTTTTGACTGGAAGGGATTTAAGCTGTCATATGACTATATCCTTGAACGCCTATCAGAAAATGATATCTTATGTCTCTGTGAAACATGGCAGACCCCTGATGAGGACAATCTGATTGCCCAGACACTAAATGAATGGGTAAATCCTACAGATGATAAGTTTGATGTATTCTGCACGTCAGGCATGTTAGGTACAGAACCTTACTATAGGAGGTGCCTCTTTGGAGGAGATGGGGTCATATGTAAACATATAAAGGACATGTTTTTTCACCAGCTGGACACTTTTCATGACAGATTGGTAGCTGTCGTGGTATATTCTAATGCTTGTAATGCGATCCAAATACTTGTGTGGGCTTATATGCCATTCCTTTACAATGCTAATGAGCAACAAATGGATCAATTTATTGTAAGGGTGGATGCACTTCAAGCTACAGTGGACAACTATGCCTTGCTTGCTCAACTGAAAATTATGGGCGATTTTAATACACAACCTCCTAGAAAGCCTTCTCTCAATAAATATTGGTATAAGCAGACAGGCTTAATTCCATATAATAACAATCTGTATGACTTTATGCATGCTAATAACTTTATAGCCATACAACAAAGCCAAACAGTTTTGTATACCTATTTTTCACATACTCTCAATCATTACACCTGGATTGATCATGTGTCTGTTCAAGATTTTGATACAGACAGAGTAAAACGGTGTGACATTGTACCTTTGGCTGCTGGAAACAAAAGTGAGCATCTTTCTTTTCAACTTGAGATGAAATTATTGCCCAGAACTACTACGATAAATCTACGAGTCGCCCTCAGCCTAAAGTACCCGGTATAAGTCATTACTGTACATTCAACTAGAGTAACCAGGATCTTAACGAGAGCTACAGATCAAAGCCCTTTGACTTGTTATGTAGTCTTGATACACTTAACCTGGACAATAGTACTACTAAGCAAGATGATATTGATATTTATATGGAGACATTTTGTGATTGTATTCATTTTGCACAGGATGTGCCTCAAAGAAATATTTTATACCTAAGCCATTTTGGTGCCCTGATTTAGCCCATGTCAGTGGGACATGCTTCTGATGGCATCTATGGGAATGTAATGGTTCATCTTGTACTGGGATAGTCTATGAGTGCTACCATGGAGTTAAAAAGTTATTCAGACACAAATGTAGACACAATATTACGACAGTGCCCCAGAATGAGTATAATAATCTGAGCAAAATGTACAAATCAAGAAGTGTTACTTCATTCTGGAATGCAATAAGGGAAAAGCAGCGTAAAAAAAGTAATTTAACTTTGAAACCAGATGATTTTGCTGAATATTATTGATCGATTATGAAAGATACAGGACGTCATGTTTCAGATCAGACGGCAGCACTTGAGTTGAGTATATATATGATACAAACAATATAGAACCACAAGCAGAACCTAGTATACTTCCTTGATCTAAGGACATTGACAGACACATTGATGCTTAAAAGACTAACTGTTCCCCTGGTGCAGACGGTATAACTACAGAACATTTATTACATGGCAAATTTGATATCTGACGCAATCATTTGTTGTCATTTTATGGAAACATTTTAAAACATAAAGTCATACCTAGAGTTTTCACCCTGGCAACAATTATACCAGTCCCAAAGAAGCCATCATTGAAGGCTAATGGGACAAATAACTATCATCCGATCAGCTCAACCTTTGCAAAGCTTATGGAACTTCTGATTACCCCCGACGAAGATATAAGGGAAAACCAGCTGGGTTTTTGCCCACAAACGAGCACTGCATTTGAATGTACGCTATTAAATAACATTATACGCTACTATACAGCTAACAGTTCCCCCTTATTTGTTTGTGCATGTGATGCACAAAAGTGCTTCGATTCCATTTGGTACCCAGGATCGTTCCTGAAGTTGTAGCCAAAAATACATTAACATTTTTTGGATATTTATGTTTAACTGGTATAAAAAACAACTGTGCAGTTGTGAGATGGAATGGTAACTACAGTTTTCAATTTGATATATAACGAAACGAACTCATCAGGAAAGTCTTCTGTTTCCATTTTTCTTTAATATTTTCCTGGATGACTTACTACAACAACTAAGTGCGTCTGCTAATGGAGCCAGAATTGGAAATCATGTAAGCAACTCATTTGCCTTCGCTGACGACTTAAATTTGGTCTGTCCTACTGTGCCTGGATTACAATCTTTTATTGATATCTGTGTGGCCTATGTCAAAGCATGGAGGTTTAATTTTGTCATTGAAAAATCAAAGTGTATGGTGGCTGGTTCCAACCCATTTCATATTACACCACGTTGGAAATTAAATGGTGCTTACATGGACACAGTGACGGAATTTGAAGTTTTAGGCTGCATTTATAATTCTTATGGTAAAAGCTCATCCCACGTCGATAAGTAAACGCAAAATTGCCGACAAGCCTTGTATGGTCTGAGAAATATTGGTATGTTTTACCCTGGATTAAACACCGAGGTTAAAACTTATCAGTGGCGAACTTTGTGTGTCCCAGGGCTTATATATGGCATGGACAGTATCAAATTAACAATGGTGGACTTTCAAAGGCTAGACAGTCTTCAGTGCTCCCTCATTGAAAATTCCTTGGGTCTCGGCAAACGTTCTAATCATAGTAACATCTTAAAAGCCCTTAAGCTGCATTCTGTCAGCGATATTATAAAAGACAGAAAACGTAGTTTAGTTTATCGTGTATTTTTAGTGGACTATCCTCTACGTAAGCTTACTGCCTTTCTAATGGCTAAATATTTATACAGTGGTGTCCTATATGAATGTACTATCGTGGATCGCTTCGTTAAAACAGGCATTTTCCCCATTAATGCGGCTTTAACTCGCCTAGTGAGCAATTTAGCACGTTACTCGGAAAGTGGTCTGATGGAATCTCTAAAATTGCTATTATTTGATGATAATTTTATCAATCCCTGGTCGGTGGAGCATTTATTAACTGACTAAGACCGACCATGTCAGAAGGCTTTACTCAAGAGGGCTTTTACACACGTTGGAAACAGGACAGACAGTTATACCATATTGGCACCAAACAATCTCATTTTAGTCTATTGATTAATATATCTGCTCACTATGCTAATTTTATTTTATTTTCTTCTGTGTATAAACTTTCCTTCATGGAAGTCTTAATGAGGTTATTGTTGTTGTTGTTGTTGTTGTTGTTGTTATTATTATTATTATCATTATCATTATTATTAATATTATTATTATTATTATTATAGGTTTCCTTTTCCTTAAGAATACTTGAGAGGGATCAATTGGTACAAAACTTTCATGATTGTTCACAATTATTAGCAACTGTATTGCAGTATCTGTTGTATCATCTTTATAGACAAAACAAACATAATCCATTTTAAGTTGTTTTGTTTATTATTTAATTGTCTTTGAGTAGAAACGAAAATGAGCAATTACCACTACACGTGAGAATAATAAATCTCCCACGCCAAGGAATTCCAGATTGTTATGGTGACACGGGTTCGTGTTTTGCTAAATTCGAAAAAATGTCACAAGCGTCACCAAGGTGATCCCGTTGGTAAGTCACATCAGAGTCCTTTTCTCACACCCCTCCAAACCGATTCCTGTCTCACATCACGGCATGCCTTTACGAAAGAAATTGTTTTTCCATACTGCGTATTTAAGTTTACATGGTGTAAGGTATTTCTCAGAGTTAATGAGTTGCCTTTTGAAGGGCAACCAACAACATTTCCATGTATCGATTGCATCAAATGTTGAGTAATCACGTTTTTAATACTGAGCTTTTAATGGTGCGTCACTCACCCGTTCAGAAAGGTGGTTTACCACCACATGTGATGCTAATAATATGTGACTTGAAATTTGCACCTAATCTTGATAGCGACTGCAGAAACGGAAAAAAACGTTTGTACCTCTCACGATTGCAATTTATGTGACTCTTTGTTTTTATGCTTCTTCTTTTGACGTGCATAATTGACCATAAGTGTATTTAATCGAAAGGTCATATACGTCAGTTCGGACATTTTCTGCGAATATAACCTACTTTGAGGAATAGACGTACATGTAATCCTTTACTTCAATACAATGATACCGAGCCTGTGTAGCAATTAAAGCTAAGCAAGGTCAATCCTTTCATGTAATAGAGACTTGAAATTTGCAACTAGTCTTGATAGCGACTGTAGAAAAGGGAAAACGTTTGTACCTCTCCTGATTGAAACTTCGGTGATCTTTGTTTTTATGCCTCTTCTTCCCATGACGTGAACAATTGACCATTAGAGTATTGAATGGCAAGGTCCTATGCATTAGATCTTAACCAAGATTAGCATTTAATTGAACAAGACGTTGATAGCAATTAAATCAAGCATACAGCATGATCAACTGATGTTGGTACAGGAAGATGGATGTTGATGTGTTTGTAATTCTTGAATCTCTGCCTTTTCTTGCATTTAACTTTGCTCACATAGTTGGGTTGAAATGTATGAATGTGTGTAATGTTTTTTCTGAACTATTATTTTCTTCTTCCGTAATAGGCAACATTTGTCAACATGGGCCCACCCAGATATCAATGAACAGGAATTAATTCATGCAATTCACACGCCACCTTTTAACTGTTCTTGTTAATCATTAAATGTTTAAAGTGTAAACGTTTGGTCACCAAACGTACTTTCAACATTTGACTATTTTGGTTTATACACTATATCAATGAAGCAGAAAAATCAAAACATTGAATAAAATAGTGAACTGTTTTCGTGACTCTGGTGTTGGTCTGTTTGTTTACGCCATCTGGTAGCAATGTCTAGCGTGAGGCAGGTCTCTGAAAATGAGCTAGTCAAAGTCACATTTTTCACCTTGCAGCTTACAACAAAGGGCGGCGGGGGTTACAAATATAAGCAATAAACTTTATTTGCATTGCGTTTATAAGCTTATAAAACGCAACACAAAGGAAGCTCTTTTCCTTTGCATTGTGTTTTAAATACAATTAATGTAGGGTCTCTAGAATTTGAAACTGCAGGTGAAAGTCACGTTTTGTCCTCGTTTACCAGAACACAACTGGACTCAGATTGAACGATCTTCAATTTCTGTTATAATGACTTACAGTGTAAACACATATTTTTACCAGACACAGATATCGACGCAATGGAACATGCATGAACACAAATGCACTAACCCCACTTTTGTTTAGTTCCCTGCCTCCCGAGCAGTTGCCTCAGGATCAATGGTTCTCATTCAGTCACCGTGTCTCCACTTGCCCGTCCGGTGGACCAATGACCCGTCTCCAGACCCCTCAGTGTCCAAGAAGTATGCAATGATTTGCTTTATTGGTGTGTGAAAAAGAGAGAAAACATGACAACAGATAAAGAGCCCCAGAGCACCCATAATTCAGACTTTTGCACCAGATTCAATTTCCATGCAACCCATGGGCTTGATTTACGTGGTTTCTTATGGGCTGCGTTTTACACAAGTTAACTTACCAGATGCGTTGCTAGATTTTAACTCCAATTCAGCTTTAAACGTAGAGACAGACGTTATCGCAACATGAAATGGACTAGATGCCAGGGCTGGACCACTAACACTCCTGCAATTTAATTTAAAAAGTCTGCATTGTGAATGTGATACTGTTAGAATGCAACAGAATTCAACGAACTCAGGTGGTAAGCAGGAAAGATGATTTGCTGCATAGCAAAGCAGTGTGTGTGTCTTCAAAGCATATTGGTATGGCAATGTACAACTATTCCATCACACTGCAGTAGAAGTTGGAATGGCATGTCTATCTATTATAGCTTTGAAGTTATTCAAGATTTAAAATTTCAAATGCTGCTAATTAGCCTAATTTGAATTGCTACAACTCTTGTTTTAAATTCATTAGATGTGCACTGGTCAATAACACCCTAGTAGAAGTTGGAATGACATCTCTATCTATTATACTTTTGAACATATTCAAGATTTAAAATTTCAAGTGCCCCTAATTTGCATAATTTTAGACATCTTCATTCCTGTGTATAAAATGACCAAAGGCCTTGTATGCCGGTACAATCATGCCAAGTTTGGGAGTTTCTATGTTTGAATTGGATGAAGATTGGCCAAGTTATGACTGGATGAAACTTTCAAAGGTCCAAATAACCTTGACCTTTGAACTTTAGAGGTCACATGTAATCTAAAAAATATGCAGGGTTACAATAGCTACAATTTGAGCCCAACATGATGAAACTTGAATAAAATTTGACCAAGCTATGGCTAGATGAAAGCCACCATCGAAAGTGGCCTTTGACCTTGAAATGACCTTTGACCTTGAGATGACATCTACCTGAAGTGAACCTTGACCTCAAAAATGACATTTTGGCTTAAAATTGAGCTTTTACCTTGACATGACCTTGACATTTCAGATGACCTTTACCTTGGTATGATCGAACTCCTATACACTCAGAACCACATCTACTATGGTATATAAGATATTGAAGATTTAAAACTTTAATTAACCCTCATTTGCATAATTTTGAAAAGTATGACCTCTCATTATAAAAAGGCCAGACTTTATCCATAGAAGTATAATTGTGCCAAGTTTGGAGTTTCTACAAATGATACTTTTCAAATGAAATGTCGGACAAATTTGCCTTTAAAGGAAGAAACAAATAAAGACTAGGAAAGATGATTTGCTAGCAAATCAGTGTGTGTGTCTTCAAAGCATATTGGTATGGCAATGTACAACTATTCCATAAAACAAGAGTAGAAGTTGGAATGGCATCTCTGTCTCTTCTAGCTTTGAATTTATTCAAGATTTAAAATTTCTAATGGTGCTTTTTTTACATAATTTAAATTGCTACAACTTTTATTTTTCATTCATTATGTGATTAGGTGCCAATGGTCAACAACCCCCTAGCAGAAGTTGGAATGACATCTTTATTATACTGTTGAAGATATTCAAGATTTAAAATTTCAGATTGAGAAAGACAGAAAGAAAGAAAGAAAGAAAGAAGGGAGGGAGGGAGGAGAGAGAAAGACAGACAGACAGACAGAAAGAAAGAAAGAAAGAAAGGAAGAAAGACAGAAAGAAAGAAAAGTGTGTGTTGACACACACACACTTTAATGATAGAATGCATGAGCACGGCTTGAGCATTTCCTGGACTGTGTAATTGTGTACAAATGATGTAGCCCAAAATATTTTCTTTAAGAGCCACTGAACTGACTGCTGTCCAGAAAGAAAACATTAACTTATAATAAAATTACCAAACACACATACCATTCAATCAATGCAGCCAATGTTTATATGACAAAATTAACTCATGCAGTGATGAACCCAAAGGATATGCTCTTTGCTAATTCTTTCAAATTTGCACTGCTAATACAATGTGTGAAACAAATAAAAAAGGTCACAATATCACAAATCATGAGCAGATATTATATTCTATTATGATTGTCAGAAATTTTAAATCAGAACCCCCTCATTTAAAAGATAAGAATACTCAGTATATCCCTTTGATACAAATTTTACTGACAGTAAATGCAGACTTCTGTCCTGAATGAGTCCAGGGATGCCATATTTTCAAAGGGTCATTTTGATGTCACATCTTGTAAAATATATACCAGGGTTATGGCTTGTTTGCAGTTTAATTGAGATCTGACACCCCTGTAAAAATGTCCCACAGGTCATACAGTGTTGATAAAGGCTGTGGAGTATGAGTGAAATCTATTGGGGGTAATAAAATACACATAAACTTAAGGAGGAAAGGGTACGGTTTATCTTGATGTGGTTACACTTGCCAGGACTTTGGAATAAGCTGGCCATTTGATACCAATCATTCACTGCCACTGGTCATGTGTGTTTGGTGGGGTGGCAGACACATAGCAGGGCCAGCTCCCCAGTAAAATGGTGTCCCTTTAGCCGGATTATTTTGCAAAAAATCCAATTAATTGACGCTACAAAAGTGAAAATAAAACCCATATAAATGTCTACAGCAGCACCCATGTGGACCCTGTTTACAAACACCACTAATTATAGCAGCCGGGTTGACTGGCAGGGCAAAGAGGTCAGTGATAGGCTGTTTGGCCCACCTGCACTGTGGTCACAACTAATGAGACGGCCCGCAGAGCTCAAGTTAGGTGGAATGCACTGTATAGTATATAACATATTGAAGATTTAAAACTTTAATTAGCCCTCATTTGCATAATTTTGAAAAACATGACCTCTCATTATAAAAAGGCCAGACTTTATCTGTAGAAGCATAATTGTGCCAAGTTTGGAATTTCTACATATAATACTTTTCAAATGAAATGTCGGACAAATTTGCCTGTAAAGAAAGAAAGAAAGAAAGAAAGAAAGAAAGAAAGAAGAAAGAAAGAAAGAAAGAAAGAATTCCTAGAAAAACAGAAGAGTGTGTGCTGACTCACACACTTTATTGAAAGAAAGAAAGAAATAAAGAATTCCTAGAAAAACAGAAAAGTGTGCGTTGACACCCACACTTTAATGAGGGTGCTAGTCAGGAGTCACCGTTGGCCTGTGACAGATATCTTTTCATCTTATCTATCTTCCACGTCAAATTATTTCATTTTAATTGTTTCCTTCATTGTATCATTGTATGTGTATTTCTGAAATGTCTGTCGTTGTCACCAATGTTGATGTATACGGTTCGTGTTTTTTTTTCTTCCTGACGCTGCATCCATATGTCTATCTGTATACAAGCATATATATTATATATATCCGATGTAAATACAGCCCCGGTTATCACTCATTTGTAATGGGTTGGTAGGATGGCAATTGACATTACATTTTAAGAAAATTATGATCAAAATGAGGCATACAGTCCTGGTTATCATTCATATGTAATGGGTTGGTATGATGTCAAACCTCTGCACTGATGGCTACAAAGCAAGAAAAATGAACACAGTTCACTTCTGGAACTGAACACATATATTGCTGTGTTTTTGAGGAGCATCAGGAAATAAATATGTAGCAGAGATGAGGATTATGAACCTAGCTCTCTTTTGTCCTAATTTGATAGTGTTGGACGATATCTGCGTGAGGCTGCCTACCCGGAATATCAGCGTTCCTCGGTAGCATTTTAACACTGCAGACATCTGCTTGCAAGCAAACACATGCTGCTTAAATCAGATAGCAAAGGAAATTTAAATAAAGCTAACTATTTGTTAGAAAATATTTGCATACGTTTTGGTGATAGTGTCTTTCGACAGATCACAGGAATTCCCAAGGGTACAAATTGTGCGCCACTTTTGGCCTATCTCTATTTATTTTATTACGAGAATAATTTCCTTATGAAAAAGGCAAAAGATAAAAATTACCATGCTAGATCATTTAATTTAACTTTCAGATATATAGATGATTTATTAAGTGTCTACAACAAACATTTAAAGGATTGCATTACATCAATTCATCCAAGTGATCTGGAACTAAAAGAAACCACTGAATCGAACATAACATGCTCAATTTTAGATCTACTTTTATTCAATGATGGTGGTATATTATAATAAAAAGTGTATGGTAAAAGACATGATTTCAGTTTTGATATAATGAGTTATCCATATATAAAAAGTAATATTCCTATTAATCCTGCTTATGGTGTCAATATCTCAAGACAGATTTCTTTCGCAAGAAACTGTACTGACTTTAAAGATTTTGCTGATAGACATAAATCACCTTTTAGAAGACTTATTAAACGGGGGTTTTCTGAAATAAGATTAAAAGGGTTTTTCTTAACTTTAAGGATAAATATGAATATGTTCTATAGCAATATCATGTTGATTTCTATGAATATATTAATAAGGTGTTTTCTAAGTATCAATAAAACACATAGACATGTGTTTGGGCATGGTAATGTTGAGGCTGAGATTGTTTTACCTTGAGTTTGATCAAACATGCTATAAAGCGCAAAAATTTATTATAATTACAACAAATATAAAATGAAATAAGGACTATCTATGTAATCATGCATCATGTTGAACAAGCCTTCTATTTTCTCATCCTTTTTTGGATATATTGACCAAAGTTAAGGAATACCAACTCAGCTGATATAAGTCATATTTTTATAACGCATTTTTCGGCCTATTGTGCTGGAATTTTAGTTGAGAAAGGACCATGGAACAACTTAACCATGTTTTATAATAAACATAATACCAGTATGAAATTAAGTTGCTCTGTGTTCACGTGGAGACCTTGTTTTGGTGTTTAAATTCAAATTTTGACAAATTACTAATTCTAATGTTAATATAGTAGTGTGACCTAAAATTCTTAATTGTTCTGTCATTGTTTGGTGGATGTCTGTGAACTAGGGTCATGTAATTCCTTTTTATAACTGTACATTAAGATAAAGGGCTAAATTTGATTTAGGCTTACTTTGTGGGTGTTTTCCCAAGTGGGAGAATTGGGATCCCGTAAAACTGGTTTCACCTACTGCCAATATGTTGGTAACCTGTTCCATGTCAGGTAGAAGATACGCTTATTCATTAAAATTTCATTACTGTTGGTCATGGATCCTTCCGACGATGAACACTAGTATGTCTAAATATTTCGTAAATGATACTGGATCTGACAAGGTTGAGCTGGTATTCGGTTTGGTCACATCACTATCATTGAAAACTGTTGTCTGCTCCTCTTTTCATGGAATTTTTATATATTTGGTAACAATTTGAACATTCAGGCACTTTCTGCACATATTGCAGTGCAATACGTGTTCCAAATATAGTGGGACTGATTTTTATTTTTTTTTTATCATTGTCTGATAAATGTAGTTTGTTATTGTTAAGGTCATGTTAGGTTGGCTCAAAGTGTTTGATGTACGTCTGATACATGGTTACTTTCAACAAATGGGTAAATGTATACGTATTAAGCTCTCTCTCTCTCTCTCTCTCTCTCTCTCTCTCTCTCTCTCTCTCTCTCTCTTTCTCTCTCTCTCTCTCTCTCTCTCTCTCTCTCTCTCTCTTGTATAAATAATTAGCATCTAAATCAGCTGACTGACATGTTGACCTATGTCTGAAGATAATGAAAAAAACTGTTACATGGAAAACAGCTATACTTACTGTTACCTTTAGGAATTTCAACATGATCTCTCTCTCTCTCTCTCTGTGTCTCTCTCTCTGTCTGTCTGTCTCTCTCTCTCGTTCGATCGATCGATCGATCGATCGATCGATAAAACCTAATTCTTTCTCTGATAAATGTAGTAGAATTTTACAATAATTAGGACTGTTTTACATTTTGACCTTTTGAACTTTATAGAACCATGAGTTAGATTTACATTATCCTTAGCTGACTTGCAGATGACTTACAATGGCATTCTAAATTTTTTGCATTCTAAATTATTACTTTAATAAATGACTTATTAGATGACTTGTGGGATTCTATGCTTTCTTGAACATTTAAATTTCCTTTCAAAAATACTTCTGGAAACCATACTTGAAATGTGACTGCTATGCTTACACATTTTGGCTATTGTAGTGCAATTTGACTACTCTTCTTACAAATTTTGACTACGATTTTGTGTTTTGAGGCCTGATGTCACTTCTTTGTGCCTGATGTTTAACATTTGAACTAGTGTACTTGCAAACTTTGACAATATATTGACTTTGCACCACTATTTTTGCACATTCAAACACTTTTCTTTTTGAAATACTCTTAGTTTATCTCCTTTAAAACAGCATCTTGCCTGCAACTACATGTCTAAAACACATCGAATTGTATAAGAATGTTGTTTAGATTCTTGTTGATGGTCATTTTCGGCCTAGGGGCACTTTCTGATGGATTGATGTTGGTGTTAATGTCGTGGACTTATATGGATAATGATATTGTTGAGACGGTGGTTGCAACTAGTACGTTTTAAGTGCTGAATTTTATTGATATTTTCAACAAATTAGGAACCTGTGCTTGCAAATTCTCTGATGTGCTGCAAATTGTAGTCCCTTTTCATGTATTGTACGGTCATATATGCACATAAATGATACACTTGTGCAAGCCAATTTACTGAAATAGGCCTATAATTTTAAACAAAACCGTTTGCATTCTGTCATGTTAAAACCAGACATAGCTTTTTTTACCCTATGGACTTTTGCACACACGTTTTGGACTCTTTTGGGTAAAGACGAACTATAAATTTATGTGCTTCAGCTACACATACCAAGGAACATTGCCTTTGGTCGGAATTGACTTGGATTTATGGATGTTTCCCTATTTGATTTCTTTCTACAAGTAGTGCCAAAGCTGTGGTTTAACACATTGTGGCTTCAGAACACAGTGCATTTCGGCCTAAGGGGTTCCCAGGAACATGCAAATATGAATTCGGGGAGACATCCAACTTATAACGAGCAGATAGGGTACCATCTTCCTTGAATTCAATGAAAGAACAACCAAGACAGGACAAGGAGTAAATCAAGGCGAGAGGCCATTTCACCCGAAGATATTTCGGACAGACAAAGGTAGGCCCAGCGAAAATCGACCGTTTCTTTCCACGGATATGTGAAAAAAAAACCAATGTGGGCCCCAAAATGTTACTCTCTACTCTCATAGATAGCGGCACCTGTAATATACTTTTTTAGAGGTAGTGGCCTCATACTAAAATCGTCCATAGTCCAACAGTACAGGTACATGGATATAACATTTTTCTTCTCATGATGATATAAACAGGGTCAAATCTGACGACAGTATTTTGAAAAATATACTTTGGCCATCGATAATTCACGAATGTTCAGTTTGCATAAACAACTCTGCTCTAAAGAGAATATATCAATTTTAAAATCCATTCAAAATTCAGCATCAAAAGCAATCATGAAAGTTAAAAGTACGCCAGTTATGACGGCAATTTAAGCGAGCTTATTCAGGACCGCTTCCAGATCAAAGTGTTTCACAGAATGAAGTACAACTTACCAGATGCACGCATATGTAAGCAGATATTCCTGGTCTTTCTGGGCAAGTACTCCGAGGGTTCACGATAAGTTCGGCCTTATTTTCCAGCTATAAGCACTGTCTTCAAGAATGTTGGTACAGAAAGAACCTTTAACGCAGAGAGGCATATATGGCTAGAACCTTTCATGAAACTAAATTTACAAAGCTACGCTCTTTCGTTTTTAGCTCTGCTGATCAAAGGTCGCATAGCTCATGCGACCGCTCATGTCTGTCCGTCCATTATAGGCCTATCAATTCTCCTTTTATTTTTTGCAGAAGTAACAAAATTTGGATTTTGAGCGATTGGGCCTATACATATTGGAAACACTGTGGTCTGTATTTAATAGAGACTATTTCAAAGTTTGACAGGACCGGTTTAAAACCTCCGGTTGCCTTATGTGGGGGACTGCCTGTCTCCAGTCAGGAATGAAATTTGTTTCTTCGCAGCACTGGTATTGGAAGATGAGTGTTGATGCTTTGGTAACTCTGGAATCCCTTTGTTGTCATTGTTGGATTTGATATTTATGAATATGGGTCATGTGTTTCTAGATAAGTGTATCATACTGGAGAAGTCCGTCAGTACAACTTCAATTGTTTAGTGAGGGACTTGTAGAAGTCTGCTCCTTGCATTTGATACTCTATAACAGTGGTTCAATCAACTTGTTAATTACATAATGTTCCAGATTCATAAATATCACAAAAATGATGTGGGCCTACTTTCTACTTTTGCTATAAACTCAGCTAACAAACTAGTCAGAAGAACCAAAATAATTATAGGCCTATCAATTCTCACAAAATTTGGATTTTGAGTTGTTGGGTCTATTCATATTGGAAACACTGCAGGCTGTATTTCATGAAGAATATTTCAAAGGTTGAGAGGACCGGTTTAAAACCAGCAGTTGCCTTATGTGGTTGAGTGCCTGTCTCAGGTCAGGAGTGAAATTTGTTTCTTCGCATTGGTATTGGAAGATGAGTGTTGATGCTTTGGTAACTCTGGAATCTCTTTGCTCTCATTGTTGGATTTGATATTTATGAATATGGGTCATGTTTCTCTACATAAGTGTATCCTATTAGAGACGTCCGTAAACTTTTGCTCGTCAGCGCGATACCATCCACAGTTTTTAATTAAGCCTAATATAACTTTCAGGACTTATAGGACGTATGAAAAATCTAGGCCGAGTTCGATATTGGTGGCGACACCTACATTATTATGTAATATAGGGGTCAAAATGTGAAAATCTTGTGAACACTATAGCATCTTTAATTTTTGACGGGTCTTCACCAAATTTGGTGGGATTGTGGGGGAGGTCACAGTCTAAGTTGCTAATGATACTAGTGACGTCACCTACAGAAATTATGAGCCAAAATGTATTTGAAGATGTAAAATTCCATATTTGAAAAAGTAATTGGATAAGACTTGCCAAATTTGTATGATATATAGACCATGGCCAAAGGTAAAATGTTATGTAATATCAGGGATTTTGACGTATTTTTGTGAGGTGATCATGCCTGTAAAATTAAAAAGGTAATTTATCAATGGCCAAGTGTTGCTTGGACATCAATGGCAAAGAGAATTGAGCCTCCAGATAAAAATTGCACTTGATTACATAATACATAAAACTACTTGGTGATCTGCTTTTGGGTCACTGTGACCCGGTAATTATGGAGTTTTGTGCTTGTCCAAGTTTATTGTTTTTCCTCAATAACTCAAAAAGTTATAAGCCGATTTGAACAGACTATATTGGAAAGCTGGATGTCGGTCGCATACTTTGAACATAACAATTTTTAATCCGAGTTGAAGGTCAAGGTCAAATGGCCAGCTTGAATATTGGGGTCATCTCGTGAATGCTCTGCACCCCACAATTTTGAGATAGGCCCATTTAACGTTTAGGAGTTATACAGAGTATAAAAACGTTCGTGGTCATTAATGTTGGTGGCGCCACCTATAGTATTTTGTAACATACAGGTCAAAATGTGAAAATCTTCTAGCCGCAGTACTGTCCACAGCTTTCAAGCCCATTATAACTTTCAGGACTTATAGAGAGTATAAAAAATAGGTTCTTTGTGATATTGGTGGCGCCATATCCAATATTATGCAGTATAGGGGTCAAATATGAAAATCTTTTGAACGCCCTAGCATCTTTAATTTGTAGCAGATCTTCACCAAACCTGGTAGGGTTGTGGGGGAGGTCAAAGTCTAAGTTGGTAATGATACTGGTTGCGCGACATGTAATTTGATGGAAATTATGAGCCAAAATGGGTTTTAAGATAAAATTCCATATGTCGAAACGTAATTGGATAGACTTGCTATATATAGGATATATAGACAATGTCCAAAGCTAGAATCATAAATAATGTATACTTATTTTTGTGAGGTCATCATGGCTTTAAAGTTGAAAGAGGGGATTTTGTAATGGCAGGATGTAGGTTGGACTTTAATGGCACTCTCAGCACAGCAGCAGGCAGGCCTATAGGCCTGTTGTATAACACAATATGGGTGTCCTTGATTTTCTGTCCCAAGGTCACTGAGGACATAAAGTTTAGGACTCGCTCGTTGATGTATCGGCACATGCAAAAATATTTATCACAGGAGTTCCACACATAAGCTATGATGACATGTGGAGCGAAGTGCCATCTGGTGGCCAACTATTACATTAAGCTTTATATGTTCAGAAGACACTTGAGGACTCACAACTTGGAAATGAACAGGTGCAATTTAGCCACCATGCCAGCAGAGCATTAGGCCCATGGGCCTCTTGTTTCAGGATAATGATGAAAAGTTACTTCTATACTGGTACCGTACAATGAAAAGATCCACTTGGTGTGAAAAATATGTCACGTGTAAACAATTTGCAAGGCACAAGAGTCAAGTTTACATTCCGTCTAGGTTGCTTGGGGCTAATGGAAGGCCTGAAGAAATGGATAATGGTTCAGATATAAGATGCGACTTGTGTAATGAGGTCGCTGGTGATCTGGTCCATTTCTTGTTCCTTTGCCCCTGTCATAATTCTATCAGAATGAAATACTACAATCAATTAGAACAAATTTTAAGGTCGAAAGGTACTTACGACATGTGGTTTAAATTCTCAGGTGCATCCTCTTCAACCAAACTATGACTATTTTTCAGCGAACATGCTTATGACTTTGGCGAGATTCCAGGAGATATTTTTGACGAAATTTCAAAACAGTATTTGGTGGAAGCGTGGCGATTTAGGCGTGAGTGTTGTGAAGACCACCCGGAACTGACCTGAGCATCTTTTTATTTCAACCTCTTTTACATTTTGTGCATGTAATATGGATCTGCTGATTTTCATACTTTATCGATGCTAGGTATTACAGGGGTCCATCATAAGGCGCGGGGGGGGGGGAGGGTTACTCGAGGGCTCAATGGTTCGGAGTTCTCGGGTCGGCCCAGCCCGCGGGGAGAGATCAAGCCTAATAGTATGCTGGGTTGTTCGTATTACAGCTATACATGTAAAAGTGGTCTAACGTGTATATATGCTACAAAGACCCGTTCCTTTACTGTGCTGTGGGGTGCTGGTCTCAAAGTACAATCGTTTCTTTTTAATTGTCACATGCTTTTAGCAGGATTGTTTTTTGTAGGTGAATGTGCATTAATATGTTACTAAAATTACGCACCGGAGGTTCTATCCCGCCTGTGGTAGCCCCCGGTTGTAGAGGTATAGAGAGTAAATTATTATTATTATTATTATTATTATTATTATTATTATTATTATTATTATTATTATTATTATTGTTGTTTTGTTGTTGTTGTCCCTCTTATTATTATTATTATTATTATTATTATTATTATTATTATTATTATTATTATTATTATTGTTGTTGTTGTTGTTGTTGTTGTCCCTCTTCTTCTTCTTCTTCTTCTTCTTCTTCTTCTTCTTCTTCTTCTTCCTCCTCTTCCTCCTCCCCCTCCTCTTCCTCCTCCTCCTCCTCTTCTTCTTCTTCTTCTTCTTCTTCTTCTTCTTCTTCTTCTTCTTCTTCTTAATATTATGTTCAGCAACTCTAGACAAAAAAGTTGCAAGCGCAATATGATGATAGTTGTCTTGCTCAGTAATATTACCGGCCCTGTTTTGAATCACGGGAACAAGAAGAGAGAACAAAGAACTGAATAAAAAAGATAGCAAAATGCCAATGTTATTTTTTGCATATTTCAGGTTCTCAGCGGTGAGCCCATCAGGACAAGGTGATTTAACTATACACAATTATTTTGAAATATTTAAAAATAAAATTTCACCAGGTGGCACATACATATCATTATGGAACTGTAAGTCAGACACCTTGCCAAGGACAAATTCTTTATGTTTAAGATCAGTTACAGAGTTTGATAACTCACTAAAGTGACCTCCCGATGTATGAGCCATGTCATCACAACCAGTAGCACCGCCAACATCACACGAAAGAGGGAGATTTTCATTATTCATAACAGCTACTGGTTTCCAAAACGATTCATGATCATTCCCTAATAAATTTTTAGCCATTGCGTCAGCTCGATGATTAGCCACTTCAAGTTTACAAGCTCTCAGGGCATACTTGAACTGTGCCCAACTGGTGCGCATTGCATCGTAAACATCACCTTGTTAAGGTTTACCATTAGAGACCCAGAATATAAATGCATACCTGGCGTTGCTGTGTACAACTTTAATATGGTCATTCCAACCAAGTATATGTTTCAAATTACCCTTTGTATAAGTACCTAAAGCTTCGTCGCCAGCACGACTAAGAAAATCAGTGATACCATTGTAAAACACCTCAAGATCATGTTTGTGATCGTCATTGGTGCACTTTCTATCCTTACATAAGAGGGCATCTGCAGGATTCGATATGTTGGAAAGGTGTTTAGCAGCTAGGATGCTGTAGTTCATACGTTTTGTTTCATCAGCATTAGCCCAATCAGTAAACTGTTTTAGAGCGCCGTGAAGGACATTATAATGAGTTAAAGCGTGCATGGAGAAAGTCACAGAGAGGAGAAAATGATCAGAGTCAACAAACTCATGACGTACATTATTATCAAATAGAAAAGAAGATTTGCTTCACAGCAAATCTGTCTGGGTACCTGCAAAATGAGAACAGTTTGAAATGATACACTTTGCCATTGTTCAACATAATTTGAATTCCGTGTATTAGCCTATTTTTTATAAATTAAAATGCTCAGCCCTACTTCTTGGTTCAAGGGATGTGGCCATGTCCCAAACTTATAAAGTGATGTTTGAATGAAACTACTATCTAAAATAATTTTTGAAGCTATTCAACATTTTAATTGTGTGTATTTTCCTACTTTGCATGAATTTTAAGCCTAGAGGAACTTTAGTTTATTGTACATTGGATGGGGCAATGCCACAAACCCATAAATTGAAGTAGGAATGGCACTTCTATAATAGTTTTGAAGCTATTAAAGATTTACATTTTGCATATTCACCTAATTTGCATAAATTAAAATCGTAAAACTTTGGCTCATGCTTCATTGGATGCAGCTTTGCCACAAACCTATAAATTGAAGTTGGAATGGCATCTCTATGTACAGTAGTTTTAGAAATATTCAACTTTTAAATTTTTCAATGCCCCTTATTAGTATAATTTGAAATTCTACAACTATACTGTCCATTAGACTGGCAAGTGTCACAGAGGTATACATGTATATGCACATTGAAATTTTGAGTCCATCTGCAATAGTTTGGAAGATATGTCACTTTTAAAAATTTTGTTGCCTCTAAAAATTGCATAATTTTAAGCATCATGACTGTTCCAAATGAAATGCACAATTTCACAGGTTATGTCAGTCACCATGGCAAGTTTGGTGGTTTTCGGAAAAATAGTGTCTGAAAAAAACTTTGGACCGAAAGAAAGAAAGAAAAAAAGAAAGAAAGAAAAAAAGAAGAAAGAAAGAAAGAAAGAAAGAAAGAGAGAGAGAGAGAGAAAGAAAGAAAGAAAGAAAGAAAGAAAGAAAGAAAGAAAGAAAGAAAGAAAGAAAGAAAGAAAGAAAGAAAGAAAGAAAGAAAGAAAGAAAGAAAAACCACCTGTCCTATGTGAGCACTTTTGTCTGGCATTAGGGTCGGTCTTAAATTGCAAGTACCACTTTGCAGTGAAACCTCTCTACAGTGATCATCCTTGCAACCAGAGAAAAATGCCCACTCCTGAGAGGGTCAGCTCTTCTGGGCTGTATTGATGAGTATATGTGCATGTACAGTGTACACATATTATGATTCAGAGGGATA
The DNA here is from genome assembly GCA_964020975.1 of Hermodice carunculata. Lineage (NCBI taxonomy): Eukaryota > Metazoa > Annelida > Polychaeta > Eunicida > Amphinomidae > Hermodice > Hermodice carunculata. The sequence continues at coordinate 28,189,713 of OZ026620.1, forward strand.
TGTATACATGCAATACAAAATTGTCTTTCTTCCTTTATTATATAAACAAATTTTAACCGAAGCTGTCAAGAAACTACATAAACATGTACCAGTGAACCAAGATAAAACCATACTGTCTCAGTGTTGGCTATGAAAAACAGGCTTCTTTTCATTGGTTACAAGAAAACAAAGACATGAAAGTGTCCACTGAGATGACACAAATTCTACCTGCCTTGGTGTGATGGACTCAGCTCTGTAGGTAGTCTATTTTTACCAGAGGGTACACTCAGGCTCTTTCTGCCTAGAACTCTCCAGTGTAAATTCCCCTGGGACTGATAAGCACCACAGACTGACATTTCCTCAGGCAAAAACAGGCCAACTAAGACACCAGTGGAAACAAAAGCCTGCCTGGTATACATATGGCAGCATGGAGTCAATCTGTTCCTGCATGAACAGAAAGAGATACTCTGTATTTTATTGAGAGCCTCATCACACAGTTGTTGGGAGTCTCCCCCACTGACCCACCCCCCAATTTGCTACAAGACCCAAACCTTCCAATGCGTACACTTGGCATGCATGGACAGACAGCTGTAAGACAGGTTCAAGCTATTTAATTATGAATGCAAAATGGTTGCCTGGCACCATGGAGGTCAAGCAATAAGGTTCCACGGGGGTAATTATGCCTGTGCTGAGGTAACACGATTGGAGAGTGCCAATAAAATATGAGGCCTAGGGATGCAAGGGGCTGTATATTAAACAATTTTGCTACCAGAAAGGCAGATTTTGGCTTGATAGTGGTAAACAATGTATACTTTGAGCTGACATGAAATTTAAGAAGGTATGTACACTGGCACCAGTATACACAGTGATTCTGCTGGAGTCGACACCATGTGCGCGCAATGATATTGCAAGTAGTACTATGCAGAGATGGTTGCCATGGCAATTTGCTGAAAAATTTCCCATTCATGCCCATGTTTTCTGGTGTTTATTTGATGTAGCAAATTTTTAAATATATTTAGGTGTATAAAACATATATTTTTGTAATTCATTAAGTGAACTAGAAGGTGGTAGCTCTGTTCGTCTGTATTTCCACAGGTTGAATTACTGGCGTGAAACCATAAGTCAGAGAGCAAGCAGTTGTAGGCTTGTATGTGGATTGGGGAGAAATTTGGTGAATTTAGCGTACTTTAAAATTCCCCGAAGTTTTGTTTGAATGCTATTGGATTTGCCAGTTGTCTAAAACCTATATTTGGAAGTTAGAACTTTGTGTCTATCTCCAATAGTTTAGAAGATATGGAGCTTTTAAAATTTTAATTGCCCCTCATTTGCACAATTTTAATCATCATGACTATTCCAAGTCCGGTGCCTAATTTCACTGGTAGGTCAGTCACCATGGCAAGTTTGGTGGTTTTCGGAATGGTAGAGTCCGAGAAAAACTCCGGACAAATCTGGTCTTAAAGAAGAAAGAAAGAAAGAAGGAAAGAAAGAAAGAAAGAAAGAAAGAAAGAGAGAAAGAAAGAAAGAAAGAAAGAAAAAAAGAAGGAAAGAAAAAAAAGAATTCTTAGAAAAACAAAATGTCTGGGTTGGCACCCAGACGTAATACAATCGTGCGTGTTCTGCGTAGTAATGCAGTGGTCAAGCCAAGACACAGAATCATAAACTTCGCTAAAATATGTAAAAGTGTCGGTGGCCAATTCTACAACAGCGCTTACGATGTATCCACTGTCATAACAAAAGTTTGAAAGCTCCCTACCAGACAATGAGTCGGGGTAAGCATTCATGTCACACATAATAACGTACAATATTAGTGGTCGCTGTCGTTTTAACAATAGGGTGTATCTTA
>OZ026620.1:28791734-29036734 GCA_964020975.1 Hermodice carunculata
AGATCCTTTTTTTTAAAATTAGAACCATGTTTGCCTTTTTCCATTTCGATGGAAATTTACATATAGCCAAAGAAATGTTAACTAATTTTGCAAGTGATTCTGATATAGCAAGGGCAACTTACTGAAGCACATGTGCACTGATATCATAGGGACCATTAGCCTTAGAAATATCCAAGCTTTCTAACATCCAAAATACCTCGTTGCTGTTAATTGAAATATTTTCCAGCTTCTTGATTAAATTCTTGTCTTGTTGTGCCGGAAGTGAAAAGAAAAATCGGTGTCATCTACTTTGGTTTTGGGTAATAAAAATAATAAAAATTTCATTATGAAGTTGAGGTTTTGCCTCGTTATAAGTAAATGTTTTGTTGTAAAACAGGAGTGCCGGAAAATCAGGGGTTTCATTTTTTTTTTTTTTTTTTGCAGGGCAAATTTGACTGTGTGCCACCAGCTTTTTTACCGTTTCGTTCATTGTAAGTAGAATTTTCCAAACGCTCAAATCATTTTATTGTGCTTGTCTCAGGTACTCAATGTATTTGCTACGCATTTGCCTAAAGTGTGGCCAGAGGCTTGGTCTGAGCTTAGCTCTTTGATGAATGCATTCTACCTTCCATTTGGAAGCACGGAGCATAGATGTGTACCGCGGAGTGTCAGCCAGCCTTATCATTGCATTCTTGTTCGGTACATATTCTTTGGGCACTGACACAAAGGAATTAGTCCATTTCTCACATATTAAATCTGTGTTGTCTGAGTCAATGCAAGTGTCCCAATCACTTGAAAATAATATATCACTAAAAATACCGAAGTCAGCCTTATCGTATTCGCACACTCACCTGGTGAAGGTGCTTGCTTTCTTGTGCCTGAACACAAGATTTGCACTACAAGACAGCGATCACAGTTTCATGGTGGGGCAGTTACATTTACATTACAAACAAAATCTGGCATATTTGGCATAGTCTGATCAAGACATGTTGAACAATTTTCTGTTAATTTTGTTGGCTCATCGACGTGTATAGTAAGAAAGTTTACATTACAGAAGTGCTGCAATTTGGTGCTATGGTTGGTGGTTGGATCAGCGTTCAGATCTCCAAAAATCATGTTTTTTCAATACCAGACATATTTGCGCCTTTCATATTTCCTGAAACTTTTCCCTGAAATTTACAGTAGAATAAGGAGGTCTTTACACAACTGCCAAAAGAAATTTATTTTTGTGTAGCGAAATTTCAACCCACACAATTTCAAGATCAATATGTTCGAGGTCATGGCGAGGTTTAACGAGAGCCACACCTCCGCCAATTCCAGTAGGTCTATTCCGTCTCAGTATTGGGTCGTAAAGTTGACCACTATCACGCTGACCAGGTCAACCTCACTCAGTAAATATGGGCTTAGTTGACATGCGTCAGAAGATTGCTTGTTCATTGTTGATTAATCATTTCAATAATGGACAAGTCCACGCTGTTGATTCAAGAACCATCAAAATCAGAAGTCCTTTATTTTTCGTCAGCTACAGTATATATCTTCTTCATTATACAGCAAAGCCAAAGAGACACTTAAATTGTCACGACCACTCTTCAAGATTACCGATTCCCTACTTTAGATTATATACTTGAAAATGTTTCTATCTATCACGATACATGTCGGATCTCCTTTAATGTATAATATTGTCCAATGGGAATTCATACTTCCATAAGAACCACAATATTATACTTCTTATTATAGCAGTAGCCATAAACTGATAAAGTCCATCACTGAATGGTGGCCACTTTGATTCACAATATAATACTTCAGATAAAGACTATACAATGTTGCATCATCACGAATCACACATGCCTAACAGATTACACCACTACTAAACCACTTATGATCTACAATGGACTACTTAAAGTACAGCTTACACAATTATGAACAATGCTGATTAAACAAGTATCCGCCCTAAATAATACTCAGGGACACAAAATATTCAATAACTAACTTAGCATTCTACTGCTCACAGAGCTGCATGCAAAACAGAGTTGCGTGCCCAACAAACACTTTATTAATGTGGCTTAAAGCAGAACATATTAAAAGCATGCTTGCTATACTTTGCATTCGTCCCCCCCCCCCCCATTTAAGTTTTGAGAGAGCAAAACTAAGAGATCAATACATCAGAATCAAAGCTCGCCAGTATATTTTTAAACAGAGGATATACAAACTACAAGAAATAACTCTAACTTCGGGTCCAGAGGTTGCAGAACATAACCCACCGCTGGTGTAAATCATTCAGCATTTACATGTACATCATACTAGAATACATATTAAAATGAATAATGATAATAGAGTTGATGATCAGACCAGAAATCTGCTGAATGCACATGTCCCATAGTTGCTGCATGGGTTTTACAGGTAGCTTTAGGGCTGGCACAAGCACAAGATTTCGGCACACAAAAAATAGTGACCCATGAGATACTAACAAGTAATGCTCCAATATCAAGGAGACCTAGATATGCTAACAAGTAATAACGCATATACAAAGAAAAACCACATATATGTCTAAATGAAGCTTCATGAGAGCTTATAGCAGAACTTGGAGTACCTTATTTACAGGCAAGTCACTTATTTCCGAAATATGTAAATATTGTCACACTTGTGAGACCAAGGAAACCAGGTACACTGCGTCATAGACACTCAGTACATGCATCCACGGATGCCTGTTGTCACAGGAATCCTCCAACTTAGAAATGCCCCCAACTCCACATAGCAGCATTACAAGAAGTTGGAGATACATGTAACAGGAATGATTCATGTTGCTGATACCCCGGGACTATTGTGACCAAGAGGAAGAGTGGTAAAAGTGAAAGTCTGCTTAGTGGGTAGGTCAGGTTGATTTTCATGGTGTTCTGCAGCAGAGGAGGAAGGTTCACTGGGGAGTCGGGCTTCTGGAATCATTGGTTCCTTTTCTGCTGGATTTTCCACAGGTAGCATTTCAAAAGTTTCAGAATGAATTACTTTACCATTGAGATCGAAATCTCCATCTTCATCTTCCAAAAGTAACTTTCGCTGCTGCTTAATATGTTTACGCTTACGCCATGTGACACATCCAAGTATGATGAAAAGTATAATAATGAAAACTATGAAAAAATGCTGACCCAACAGAAATGGTGCCACTATGGTGATGCCAATTAAACGAAGCAGATGGTGGAATAAGGAGTGGGGCTAACTGAACAATTGCTTCAGGGTTTCTTGAATCAAAATGAGGTTTTGTCAAAAGAGAAACAGCTTGTTCCTGAGGAATAATGTTTCTAATATTTAACATATTTTGTGTAGGGACACATAAAGCCTTGACAGATACGTGGCCCACACCGTCAATAAGGCTGTAAGGGTTACTCCACTGCCCATTACTGTACACCATGGGGAGACGGTGATAAGATAAGTAGCTCCCAAGACTGTCTGTCTTGAATGAGACTGATTGTCACCAGCGAGTTTCAAAAGTCTCTCCCCATGTAACCACTACGTACTCTCCATAACTTATTTCTGTGACCTGAGTTACATTATCAGTTCGCTTCAATTCAGCTTGGCAATGGCGGCCATGTTCACAAATTCCAGCAATTAAGGCCTTTGGACAACTCCATCTGTGAGCACTGAAATGAGGACCCGTTCTACAGACGATAGGCTTCCATCCCATACACCCAGTTGGGTGAAAGATGTTCCCATTGAGGGTACTCATACCTACATCATTATGATCTATTGCTATTTTGATGGAATAATCTTTACCCTCATAAGGCACAGGCCAATAGGCTAAACTATACCTATTATACAGATGACCATGAACTAAAGGTAATTTTACACGATAAACTAAAGTATCCTTTCCTCAGACAGGGTATATATGGGCATGTTCATAGTTCCACTGAATTGAGTCAATTGGATAAGTAGTTGTTGATGTGGCCTGGCTCAAGATAATTGGAGTTGCATCAAATTCAGAATGTCCTCCATTAATCTACGCATTTCCAGGGACACCTTCTGTCGAGAGTGAGTAAGCAACAAGTGCACATACGAAATAGTTACTTGTTCCAGGGTTGCCACCACACGCTCAAAATAGAATGCTTGCTCTAGTCTGTATACTCGATTATTAGTAAAGATCAGCTTAGTCAAGGCTTTGTTTGTTTTAGGTATTAAACGGTTAGAAAGAAAGTCTGTTATCTGGGTGATTTGATGTTGATTCCATGCCATTGCGTGTCATGGTTTGTTCAACACCGTGGTTTGAGCATTCAATTGATGAACTACCTCCTCCTGATACTGTCTTTGTAGTTTTGATAGCACATTTACAGGCAGCAATACTATCATCGGTTGCTAATCCAAAAGGAGTATGACCAATCAAACCCAAGAAGTTGAACCAACCACTGCAAGCCCACTGAGGGGATGACTAAGGCAGTTCACTTCCTTGATTTGCCAAATAGATTTTGAGAAAACTAAGTTGACCAATCCATGAAGCACGTTGAACATTAATGATAATATTTCTGCTATAAGCCTTGCTGATTTGTCCGAGTACAACTTTAATATTCCTTTTGAGAATGGGGTCAACCCATGGACTTTCAATGACCACTAATACTGTCCATTCTGCTGATTGAACTCGTAATTGGTCAGCTTTGGTTAACAGAAGGCCGTCCTCAAGGTCCTCTATTGATGCATTACTGCGTCCGAAACTGATTAGAACAAGAAAAGACAGAGACAAGCTCCACAGCCTCTATATGTTGCCTTTTGAGTTTGCCCCAATGGAGTGGACATTCTGGAGAGCTGCTCAATGGTCTCTTCATGGCAGCAGGTAACGGCGGAGGAGTGGGCGCACGTCCTTGTGACCATGTGAAATACCTATGGTTGTCACGTGAGGTGTCAGCCAGTTGTGCCATCCCACCATGTTGTGAGTCCGCTCCGGCTCCCACAATGAGGCTAGTGATAGGTTTGTCAAGTGCCACCGAAGATGACCTATTTACAAAACTTGGCCTGTTTGCTCTGTTGTATGGACCGCAAACCCTGCACTCCCAGCATGTCCCGCTAGACACAGGACGAGGAGCACTAGTGTCCTCTACCAGTAAAGTAGATCTGCCTGTGTTCAAACTAGTCCCATATCTGTGGGCAAATTGTGGTACCCTTTGTCCACCTGCCTGCATCGGGACGTCAGCTGCAGGGCTCTGCAGAGCTGGGCTGCCAGGCCCAGACCCATCAGAGTCCCCATCATGTGTGGACAAAGTCATGCCCGAAGGGCCAGCAATGGCTGCTCCACCCTGTTGAGTGGCCGTGACAACAGGTGGGGCTGCCATCAGGGAATAGTGAACGCCGAGTCTGGGATTTCGCTGAGGCCGTGGCCGCAGTTGATCCCAAGCTATGTTAGGGTCCACTAGAAGTAGCTTATTCCTGTTTACCACACTAGTCTTACCACTCTGTTGATGCTTGATCCAACAAACAGGGCCTATTGTCCTCTGTACCTCATATTGAGGGTCCCAACCTGAAGTGAAAGTCATATTTTCCGGAGCCCTAAATATGACTGTGTCACCAGGCTGCAACTTATTAGCGTTGGCCTGTTTATTTATATTTTCCCTATTATAGTGCCTAGATGCAGCCAAGTTCTCTCTAGCCTGTCTCAGGGCTTCAGAGAGATCACCTAACCAACCTCCCAGAGCCTCTACCCCTCAGCTTGTATTTAGGCGCTTAGTCAGGGGAAGTCTACCCCGTCTTCCATACAAAAAATAGAAGGGGGTATAACCAGTGGCGTCATTGACACTGCTCCAGTAGGCACAGAGTGCATTAGCTAGCTGGCTCTGCCACTCAAGTGCCTGGTTGTTTACCATCTTTGTGATCATATCCTTCAGAGTCCTGTTTGTTCTTTCAACTTTCCATTGGTCTCTGGGTGATAGGGCGTGAACTGGTGGTGTTCTATACGTAGTCCTTTCAGATAATTTTTCAAATGACCTGCTGAGAACTCTAACCCTCTGTCTGAGATGGCCACTTCTGGGACGCAATGTCGAGGGATAAATTCCTCGCCTATTGCAGTCTCCACCTCCTTAGCACTTTTTTTAGGATTGGAAAGAGCCCCTGTCCTACCACAAAGCTGGTCAACAATGACTAAGGCATATTTGTTTCCTTGTTCACAAGGGACAAAAGGTCCTATGGGGTCCATACCTACTACCTGCATAGGGTAATTAGGCAGAGGCATCTCTCTCATAGATGGCCTTTCAGTCCTGTGCTGATTGACGGCACACAAGGGACAAAGGTTAAAACAGTCAGTTATGGTCCGCCTCATACTTGTCCATGCATATGCTTCCCGGACCCGATGTAGAGTCTTTGTAACAGCCATGTGACACACATCCCTATGGCAATGGTCAATAACCTGGTCGTGAAACGCCTCAGGCAAAACTAAGTGGGAGTACCAAGGGGATACTTTAGTGGGTCTTCTTGTGGAGAACAAAAGACCATCATGAACTTCACAATCAGAATCTGGGTCCTGTGCTTCCGCAAACAAGGAGGCAAACCCCTTAGTCTGAGCTTTTCTGACTTCTGCGGCCTGCAGTACATTTGCTTCCAGGGGTATTCTAGTTATGGCTTCCTGACTGGGCTGAGCTTCAGGATCCACCCATTCTGTGGTGTAAACGACATCAACTGTGGGAGGAGGAAGTCGGGAGAGCATATCGCCCTTCAAATTGCATTTCCCCTCCACATAGCAAATCTTCGCGCCAAACTTGGCCAGAAAGGCTCCCCAGCGCTGGATCTTTGTATTGTGCATTTCCTTTGTAAACAAAAAGTGCAATGAGTGATGATCCATGAAGACTGTGAAGTCAGCTCCATAGAGATATGCCGGCAACTTGTCTATGCAGTAAACTACTGCATAGGCCTCTTTCTCTATGGTCGACCACTTCCATTGAGTGGCCGAGAGCTGGGGCGAAATATACTGAATGACTTTTCCACTCCCTGGTCATCGTCCTGCACTAGAACGCCATCTATACAGGTGTTGCTAGCATCAGTATAGAGCTGATAAGCTTTATCAATTTGTGGATATGCCATGATATTCTGTGACATCAGAGCACGCTTCATTTTTTCAAAGACCCCGTGTTGCTCTGATCCCCAATGAAATAACTGATTTTTCCTTGTTAACCGCACTTATGGCTCTACTGTGTTTGCATAATTTTGGATGGTTTTTGAGTAGTAGTTTATCGTACCCATAAAAGATCGAACCTGCTTTACTGTGGTGGGAGGTGGTATCTCCACAATGGCATGCACCTTCTCTGGATCACTCTGTATGCCTTCAGGGGTGATGACATATCCCAACAACTTAATTTCAGTTCTCCCAAAATGACACTTGGAAGGTTTGAGATGTAACTCAGCTGCTCGTAGGCATGCAAATACTGCCTCGAGATCTCGTTGATGCTGCTCAACAGAAAAATAGGCTATAACCAGATCATCGAGGAATACCCACAAGCACTTACCCAGCAGATCATTGAGGGCTAATTCCATAGTTCTTTGAAAAATACTTGGCATGTTTGCCAAACCAAAAGATCTGACCCGAAAATTGAACAACCCCTGATGGCATACAAAAGCTGTTATATCTTGATCTGCTGTAGCTACAGGAAGTTGGTTATAAGTGCTTTTTTAAATCACATATGCGGTATATTAGTTTACCTCCTGGTTGGTCAAATATATCTTGTATGAGGGGTAAAGGATAGCGATCTTTCACAGTGATATCATTTAGTGCATGATAGTCCACACATAACTGTACAGTTCCATCTTTTTTAGGAACCAAACAAACAGGGGAAGCCCCGGGAGAGTTACCTGGATAGATTATGTTATCTTTTAGTATCTGATCCACACACTCATCCACTATCTTCCTCTTGGCCAAGGGGGTACGATAGGTCTTTGTCTAATGGGGGCATGATTCACTGTGTTAATAGTGACTTGTACCGAGGGGCTCTGTCCAAATGGCTTTCCTTCTGTACAAAATACATCATTGTAGTTTTGAATTACATGCACAAATTCTGGGGGCACAACATCATCCCTTTCAATGAGAATACTAGCTACGTCTAGACCCTGGGGAACCCTATAAGAACAGAACTTTAATGTCTTATCTTTCCATTTCAGCACTTGTGCCCCATAGTCCACGATGGCTTGTCCTACTTCTAAGGCATCATTGCCTGATATATGCTGGTAGAAAATACCTTTCACTATAACTACAGTTAATAGACCAAGCTCCTTAAAGTTATTTCCGCTTTCCCCAATACTTTACTGGGTTTACCAGACACATTCAAAATAGGTGGAGCTGGCTGCAATAACCTAGATTGTCCTGAGTGTCTACAAATGTCTTTAAAAGTAGAACTATGCAAGAGTGATACACAGGCTCCAGTGTCAATGAAACAAGAAATACTTGCATCATCGGTGCTGATCAACAAACCCAACCTAGAGCTTGTGCTAGTCACTCCTGCTTCTTCTAGTTTCCCTGGGGTGGTGGTGCTGTAGACCTCGGTCCTCCATTACCCATTGGCTGCCATGGGCGCTGGCGCTGAGGACCCTGGGGCAAACCACCTTATAATGTGGACCGCCACATATAAAGAATCGTTGCTTGTCCGGCAGGTACACTGGGTGACTGATTTTGCCTTGGCTGTTGTTGCCTTGGTCCACCATTTCCAGGGTTTTTCAGGCTGTTCTCCAAGTTGTTAAACCTTGTCATTAAGTTCTCCTGCCCTTGTTGCATTTTACGCAAGGTTTCTATTACTGCCTCTTGGGATGTTGAAGCCTGTGCTACTGCAGGAGCCAGTTGAAGGGTAGCTGTTTCCATTAGCTCTTCTCCCCATCTTAGACCGGCATACCTTTTGCCAGCCTCAATTCTTTCAACGAGCATAAGCGCAGCATCCAAATTCTGATGTGCCAGTGCCAAGCTTACTTTTTTGGCTAATTCTGCTGACTTTAGACCCTTCAGGTATTATCGAAGGACCACTCGCTCAGCGTCCACGGATCGTTGACCTGGATAAGATCTCTTGGTGGCTTCACAAAAACTCCTATTGTAGGAGGCCAAAGTTTCCCCATCCTTCTGAACCAAATGCCCCAGATCAATTCTTAACTTTTCCTCTTCATCAGCTGAGAGTAATGTTCTTTCTATATGGCCTTTTAGTCTAGCCCATGGTGCTTGGTCTCTCGCTTCTGGTTGGCTATCTATATAGCGTCAAAGTTCCCGCCGCAGAGACCCACTGGTAGTTCTAGTGATTATTTGAATAATTGCACCTGGATCCCCTAGCAAAGATGGTAGAAGTAAATCAATGTCATATAGGTGATTAAGGGTTTGGGAACTCACTTCCCCATCGCAAGTTGTAAGTCCAGCACAGAAAGACTGTATCTTGTCTTTTCTGCGCAAAATGTTCCATTGTTCTTGTTGATCATTCTGAAAATGATCTTGTGTGGCAGCAAAGTTTTGCACCAAACCTGCAATATTTGCTGTCAGTCCCTCAAATTACTGTTGATCCATGGTACAATAACTCAATGCAAATAAAAGTCTCTAAGATGGGATGGTGGTGCCCTACTACACTTCACTTCCTCTACTCTCTGGTAAACATGATATAGTGGAACACCCACATGCTTGGCCCACGAGATGTGTTGTCTTATCAGGTGTGTCGCCTTACCAAGGTCCTTAGTATTGGTGGCCTCTGCTACCTCCAGGTCACAATGATGACATTTCAGGATATGAATATAATATGAACCACAGTGTTCTTTATAAATGTGTCTTCTCAGATTATCTAATGTGTGGAACCGTTCCCCCTCGCTGACATCGCATAGATATACCCCAGCCATAGAAGACTCGAAATTCAATAATGATGAAAGGTCACCATTGTAAAGTTGACCATTATCACGCTGACCAGGTCAACTTCACTAAATAGATATGGGCTTAGTTGACATGCGTCAGAATATTGCTTGTTCATTGTAGATTAATCATTTCAATAATAGACAAGTCCACGCTGTAGATTCAAGAACGATCAAAATAAGAAGTCCTTTATTTTTCATCAGTTACAGTATATATCTTCTTTGTTATACAACAAAACCAAAGAGACACTTAAATTGTCACGACCACTCTTTAAGATTACCAATTCCATACTTTAGATTATTTACTTGAAAATGTTTCTATCTATCACAATGTATGTCGGCTGTCTTTTCATGTATAATGGGAATCCATACTTCCATGAGAACCACAGTATTATACTACTTATTATACCAGCAGCCATAAACTGATAAAGTCCATCACTGAATGGTCGCCACTTTGATTCACAATAAAGTACTTCAGATAAAGACTATACAATGTTGCATCATCACGAATCACACATGCCTAACAGATTACAGCACTACGAAACCACCTTTGATCTACAATGGGGTACTTCAAGTACAGCTCACACAATTATGAACAATGCTGATTAAACAAGTATCTGCCCTAGATAATATTCAGGGACACAAAATATTCAATAACTAACTTAGCATTCTACTGCTCACAGACCTGCCTGCACAACAGACTTGCGTGCCCAACAAACACTTTATTAATATGGCTTAAAGTAGAATATATTAAAAAGTATGCTAGCTATACTTAACAGGGTGAAAGCCGGGTTTCTCGAGGTTGCTGTCAGGGTTAGTGTTAGAAAGAAAAGTTTCAGACAATGCCATTATATCAATGGAGTTGGCTAGGGAAGTCTTCATACATCTTAATGTGTCTGGCGACAAGCTACGTATGTTTGCGTGGCAAATACTAAAGTCAACAAAACCGTCAACATGACCTGGATTAGGGTGTACATCCCCACACAGCAATAAAAGCGTACCATAAAAACAGAATAGATACTCAAAAGTTGTTTCAGCTTGTTTCTGTAAATTGCAGAGTCTAATTAATGTGTCCTGGTTTATATCTTGTTGATGCGATGATCTGCCATGAGCACGAATCGAGGCAACAAATATTAATATGGACAGATATATGGTAAAGTAAAATATTAACCCTAAAGGCAGACGTCGTTCTTTGACAGTGCACTCAGTATCAAGAACAAGGTAAAAAGATGCATATTTTGATACTACAATAAATCTGATAAAAAGCGTGATAATTTTGTATATGCATTTGGAAGCAATTATAAGGAAATTTGAGGATCTCCTGTATCTTCTGTAGAATACCTACAGGGTTGAAAGAAATCAATCCAATCTAGCAAGAAAGACATGTACAGTGTACCTTGACCAGGCTCCAACAAGGTTAATACTATGGTGATTGCCGCTAAGAACGATACGCAAATATTACTCATGAATGTGACAATAACTTGTTGATATATGATTGATATGTAAATGGAATTTTCTCGTTTTGGAATTGGAAATCAATGTCCTAACGACAGTGTGTACAAAAATGAGTGGTACAAAACAACCAGCCATTTGGGTGTCATCGGACCCCAGAAAGTTTGTACAGGAAGAGTATTTTGTAAATAACATGGAATTTGCGTGGCATTAATATCGCTATACATGTATAGGTTGCAGGCAACAAAGGAGTTACCTGCATTAACAATGGCAAATGTATTGAGATTGAATAGGCGTACTTCAGAGAAAAATGTAACATAGAACAAACAACTGATGTAGCACAGAAATAGAAGTGCATAATAAAATATATAAAAGCAGATTTCATATTCAAATATAATGGGCAGATGGACAAAGCGTATAATATTGACGTTTGTCACCCATGCAGACTGCGCCCCATGACATCAGCAGCTCACAAAGGCGAAGTATAGATAACACTCTACCCGGCCTTATCTGAGAGATGGAACTGCCGTATATAGGTGGCGAAGCTCACTGCAAAACGAGACACACGAAACAAAACGAGTGGGTATCAGTGTATTCAGCACTCGCCTTACTCTGCGTGGCCCGCCCTCCACCGTCACCCCTATAATTCCAAATATCATAGAGTATAGCAGGCAACCAGTTGATAAATATTCACACTGCCTTCAACTTTGCGGCCTTACCCCTGGCACGAAATAAAACTAAACCAGAACAAAAATGCTGTTGAACTAAAGCAAATCACGTCAACGCATGTAACTGACCACAAGGGCACCTTTTATGCTTTATTGGACTGGGCTTATGTGCATTGTGTGGGCAACAGAATATCTAAAGCTGTTGTCCAGACTTATATACATTTGGATCATATATGGCCTAGACCATGTGTGCTTCAGCTAAGAATGAACAGACTCGTCCAAATATACTGACGTTTGCAATAGGTTGTGTACATGGGAACTCCAGACCTTCCAAAATAAAGCAGTCTACTCGTAGGTTATAATGGTTTTTGCACGTAAAATTTACCTGACGATATGCAGAGTGCAGACAGACCAAACAAGCCACAAATATACTGGACCAAACTTTCAGTTACCCACTATTTCAATTTAGTGTGTTTTGAACCCTAAGCATACGTTTTGGTACAACTTGTTTAAATAAGTCGATATTATGCATTATACCCATTCAGACAGGTCAACATCAGTTTACTGCAGCTTGGCTCATCTTCGCGGCACATTCGAATACCATTCTGATTCAGTCTTTGAAGCACAACAATGGAAACATGACATAATGAGAAAGTTTGAGCTATAGGTATGCATATCAGAACCAGCAACATAAAAGAAGTACTTAATTCAGTAGAACGGTTCAGATGCAAAGACCAGAAAATTCTCCACGCCAGAATAAATTAAACCACATCAAGTGAGAATTGGTATGAAGTGCAATGGGTTGTTTTACATGGGCAGAATTGCCGAGTGGTCAACAATTCTAGTGTCAACGAATATTTGGGCCCCCGAACGGATGGGCCCCCGGACCCAAACATTCTAGAATATTTGGGCGCCTTCCGAACAGTTGGGCGCCCTTTTATATTTGATTTTGTTATACTTCATGAGACATCTTAACTACTGTTGTAACGTTGATGATGTTAATAGTGCAAAATAGCAAAATTGATCATGTTACAGTAGACTAGAGGTAAAAGGTGCTGGTCACAGTGCTTTGTCAGCTCAGCATGAGAGTAGATTCAGTGCAAAATGTAGAAACGTAGTCCTGAATCATGTGAATGACATTCTAATTAATGCGGAATTATGACCAGATGCCTCAATCCTAAGTTTACTTTCTCATAGAAGATGGGAAATTTAACTTTGATGCAAGTAGGTTCGGATCTAAGTATAAAAGTTATAATTGGACCAGTATTTACATGAATAGCTGAGCAAACCCAAATTACATGTACATGTACTTCTGTAAAATAACTATAAATGACTTTTAATTCCAGTTATGTAGACAGGGGTCGGGGGCGGAGGCTTCTGATTCCAGAATGTTTGGGCCACTTGACCCCTGAACAGTATCTAAGTGCCTAGAGGTGGCTGTAAATGGGAAAGGGGCCCTTTGATTCCAGACTATTGGGCCCCCTTTTGGTATCTAAATGCATTGAAGTGGATCTTGAATATTTTGGCCCCCTATTTGTATGTAAGTGCCTTGCAGTGGATATATATTGGGAGGGGGTCCTCTGGTTCCAGAATATTTGGGCCCCCTATTTGTACGTGTCTTGAAGTGGATATATATGGGGAGGGGGCCCTTTGGTTCGAGAATATTTGGGCCCCTTATTTGTATGTAAATGCCTTGTGTTCAATTGTTTGATTTACATTTATTTTACAAAATAATGACAAATTCTTCTAAAAATATTTCTTTTAGCGTTTGCAAAATATCATACAGGATGTATATATCGAGTGTATTGGGCCAAAACTAAGTTATTCCAATTTCTATTGGGGGGCCTAAATGTTTGTAGGGGGGCCCAAACGTTCGGTGAATGAATGGGCCCCCAGGGGCCCATCCGTTTGGGGGGGGGGGCCCAAATATTCTGTGACACTGGTAAAGATTGCTGATATTGTGTTTAGAAAGTTTGCCCCCTGCTCTATCCAGGTACATGTTTGTGGGTAAAGGAACAAGCCTTGTGACCTTTCGCTATGACCAAAATATTATTCTTGACCATAATCACAGTAATAATAATAATAATGATAATAATACTAATACTAATAATAATAATAATAATAATAATAATCATGATGATGATGATGATGATGATGATGATGATGATGATGATAATAATAATACAAGTTGGCTTTGTGGTGTATTGCTACCTGCTGCCACTGTGTGTGCGTCTCTGTGCAGGCAATTCACTTGAAATGTCCCTTGTTGAACGTAAACTTCGAAACTTTTATCGCGTGTATAGAATTCCCACAGAACGGGAGTATGAAGCAGTTTGAGTCATTGTGTGAACATGTTCAGAGAAAAGAAATCTCTTCAAGAGACAAGTAGATTTAAGGTCTGTCTCCCTGACAATATTTCTCCAGGTCAGCCATCCTGATGACATCGACAGGTCTAGGCATTGGGACATTGGGTCCCCTGAGTGGTTTAATCATCACTTTTCCGTCTATCATATAAGTATCAGCTATGATCTTGTCTCTATTCAATTAACAGGCTTTATACGCAGGTTTGTTCCTGCCCTTTTTCAAAACCTCAGAAAGGGAAATATTTGTGCTCTTCAGTCAAAAGCGCGATCGCCAAACTAAAGCCCGTGTTCGGTAGCTAAAGAATCGGAAAATGATAGCACTGTTTCCCTGTTTTGGCCCCATTTCAGTGCAATTGTTGACTGTCATTGAGAGTGAGGTTTGCCCTGAGGTTTACCAAGTCTTGTAAGAAATTGGTTCTGAGATATTCACTACCAAAGATAACCAAGGAGCTTTGCTGACTTTAATTACTCACAAATGACATCTGCTCAGGGTTTTAAGGAAGATGGCTAAATGGTAATCTCTTAAACTCTGTCAAAATTTTGACCTATACACTTAAAAACAATACATGGTGGTTGTAATCAGTCACCTCTGAAATGATCCGCCCACCTGTAAAACCCATCAAGTGAGGCCGGGGGTGTGAATGGTTTCTAAACATCACCACTATTGATCACATCTAACAGCCAGTGAAATTTAGTTTAAACGTATTTATTTAGTCTGGATAGCCCTATAGTACTAGTACTTTAGTACCAGGCGTAATTGCGTATCGCAAATAATAGCAAATCTGTCAACATGGATATAGAACTCAGGAACAGTGTCTCTAAGAGAGTAGTTTTAAGTTTCGATTTGAATAAATGTAGAAAAAGCGAATCTCTAATGTCAGAAGGCAGGCTCTTCCACTGCTTGATAGCATCTGGGAGAATAGTGTTACACAGAGACAATGTCCTATTTGTAACGGGGGGCACTGACATTGAATGTTGGAAACCATGACCAACAGGAGGATGGGGTACTAGATTAGAGAGATAAGAAGGAGTCAGTTTGTGGTACATTTTTTTGAAGAGGACAAGCTTGAACTATTTACGTCTGTCTGCAAGAGCTGACCACCCAAGCTCACATGTAAACATGTGATGTATGTTTCAAGGCACCTGTAAAATTTTAGCAGCATTATACTGAATGGATTTCAAGCGATCAGACAACACTTTACCACAGTTGTCGAATAAAACACAGCTGTACTCAAGGATTGGACGGATCATAGAACAATATAGCTTGACCAGGGATTCGGGCAATAGTTTAAACTTAAAGCTACGCAGTAAATAAATGCTTTGAGTACCTTTATTGGTAATTGGTGTGATATGGGCTTGCCAAGTTAAGTCACCACTCAAGGTGACACTGAGATGTGTATGACTGTCTGCCTCAGGATGTGGTGCCCCATGCAAGGAAACCAGCAGATGATGAGGTTTCACTCTTTTCACAGAAAATATAACAGAAAGTGATTTGGTGGCATTAAATAACACTCGGCATAACCTGCCCCAGTAATGTATTGATACAGATTGGTGTCCAGGTGGCATTAGGGTTCAACAGGGTTGACAATTTCAAGTAGGCTAGTATCATCAGCGAGCAATGTCACTTCGCACGAGATTGTCCACTCGGTCATTTACATAAACCAAGAATAGGGGGTGCCCGAGGATAGAGCCCAGAGGCACCCCAGCCTGGATAGGAAGCCAGGCAGAATATTAACCATGAACAGTAACTCTTTGGAGGTGATTACAAAGATAGCTTTCGACCCAGGTAACAAGATCATCCGACATGCCAAGCTGCTTGAGTTTAAAGAGCATTGCAGGGTGCAATACCTTGTCGAACACCGTAGACACGTCTAGAAATACTATCCTGGACTTTTTTTGATAACTCTAGACCATTGTAGATAATATGAAGTAGGCAGACAAGCTGATTGATTGTTGGTGGCCTGCCTTGTAACCTCAATTTTTAGGTGTAAGGAGATCATTTGCAGTTAAATATATGCATAGAGAGCATTAAACATTCTGCATTCAAAGACTTTAGAAACATTACAGAGTAGCAATATTGGTTTATAGTTACTTTCTATTTGTCTGTTAGATTTTTTGAAGACAGGGCAAATATTGGAACGTTTCCAGCACAAGGGAAAGTAAGCTTGGTTAAGAGAAAGTTTTAATATTTCTGTAAGGGGATTATAGATGGAGTGAGCAGTAATTTTGAGAAGGATGTTACCAATATTGCCAGGCCCGGTTGCAGAAGTAACTCTGAGAGACAATAATACTTTCAAAACGTCCTGCTCACCAAACGTGATTTCAGTTAGTCTAGACTTAGTACAGTGACTAAATTCAGGCATTGCTGGGGAGTCAATGTCGGGAGAAGTCGTGCATTGACTTGCAAAATAGGTATTAAAAATGTCACATTTCTTTTACATTGCAAGATATAATTTGGTCGTTTTCAATTATAAGAGGAATATCCTGGTGGATTATAAATCCCACGACATACTTAGATAAGCTCCACCATTGTTGTTGCATTTGTTTAGTTATTGTCCAGTTTAGAACGTAATTTATTAAAATAAGATCACATCAATTTTCGAATTTTGTTAAAGAGATGGTTACGTGACTCCTTGTAAGACTGGCAAAACTTCTGGACCTCCGTGGAAACACAGAATGTATGGGGACGTGGCATGTTAGCTAGATTCTTAAAACGCTTCCCTGCCCGATTGCGGAAACGAACAAGCTTTTTGTTTATCTCGGTAGTAATCTAAGGCTTGTCTGAGGGTCGTACAGTGACTTCTCTAAAGGGTATGAATATCTTGGCATTGGAAAGAAAGGCTGTGTTCCAAGGTGCTGATAAGAGAGCAGAATTAAGTTAAGGAAAATCGGCTTTATTGTAATCACTAACATGGCGTTTGAACAGATGGTCTTTAAGGTGTGACATTAAGAGAGAACAGAAGCCGAAGGAACACAATTTGAAAGAGGATTTAGAACACCACTGTTAAGTACCAGGCTAGGACAGTCAGTGATAATAAGATCGAGCAGTTTTTCTGACTATACCGTGGTTCATGTAGGACAGAGTGTGCGTTACTTTTAAGCGCTGTAGAGATTGAAGTATGTAAAGCCTCCAGGAAGGCATCCCATTTGAGCAGGCTGGCCAGGAGGATGATAATAATTCCCAATCAGTAAAACCCCACATTGTGTTGTAATCTCAATCCAGGTGCACTCTGAGTCACGATCCTCTAGATCAGTGCGCCTTTCACAAGATAGCAAAGGAGAAGCATATATAAGGATCCCTCCTCGTCCTGTGGGATAGTCTCTTCTAGAAGGAGGTTGAAAGTTGTCAATAAAGAGGAGTTGATCAGGAAAATTCGCATCAAGCCAAATTTCGGATAAGTTGATAACGTCATATTTTCCATTTCTCTCTGATGAATTCTCTGAAGGATGCCGTGTTTCTGCGTTTCTGTGAGCGCGGAAGTCTGAACGAAAAGAAGTTGAAGAAAGTCTTCACCTTCTTTAGCTTTGTTCGCTCGAAAACTCTCCATCTTGAGGGAATCAACCTTAAAAAGTATTACAGATCGTTTCTGCAACGTCCATAGCCTCAGCCTCTGTGACTAGCGATATGCAGGTGACTACCGCAGTCCGTATGTACATACCAATTCACCGGTATGTGCATGAGGACACCAATAGGTGATGATAATTCACAAGCAAACATTCAAGGTTTAAACTAGACATACCGTCAATGTAAGTGTTGATTCAAGGTTCTGCCATTTGCTCAAATTAGGTCATGGTGAAACGAAAATCTAATCAGTTCATCTTGGCATGCAAGGTATGCATACTGCCTAATTTAAGCAAAATACATTTAATCATTCTGGAGATAGTGTGGTAACGAGCCCAAACAAGCATTTAATTAGGCTGCCTTTTGCTCAAATTAGATCATGGTGGCACCAAAATTTAATAGGTTCATTGTGGCATGCAAGAAAAGCATGCTGCGAAATTTCAGGCAAATACTTTGGAGCATTCGGGATATATTACGGTAACGAGCCCTAACAGGCAGGAAATAAGGCTGCCATGTCCTCATATTAGGTCATGATGGCACCTAAATCTGATCAGTTCATCTTGCCAGGTAAGGTAAACATATTGCCAAATTTGAGGAAAATACATGGAGGCATTCTGTAGATATCATGGTATTGATAATGCGCCCGTCCGGATGGACAGCCGGACGGACAGCCGGACGGACCCCAAAAACTGTAAGGGTCCCCCTCTGGGGAGGACCTGCAACAATTACTTGGACAATACTTGTATTCAAGGTGACTTAACTACCTACTTGATTTCTGTCAAAACAAGCAGGTACCTTTACTGCCGCGTACATGCGATTAGAGATCAAAGGTACTGGTTTTAGCTAACGCCTCTTATTGCAGCGGATTCACAGCAACTCACCGTCAGTCTGTCTGCCCTAACGATGACAAAGCAGCCTAGAAATATTTAACTTGTATTGCGAATTCTTCTGCAAATTGGCATCATATTATGGTATTTACCAGTGGGTTCCAACACTGTAAAAAAGATTATGAAATGAAATGAAATGAAATGAACTTTTGTATATGCATCACAATTACATTTGCAATATTTTCTATACATACCGAGACTCAATACAAGCACAAATAGACAAAACATCAAACACAAATACTCTATACCACAGTCACGACTTGCACCTTGACAAGTAACATATGGCGTTAAGAATTACCAGAAAAAGAGACGAAAAAAAAAAAAAAAAAAAAAAACGACCTAAATGCTCCCCTTTTGTCAACAAAGGCCGAGAAAAAAGTCACCACAGATACTATTTTATCACTCTCGTCTAAATTTATTATAAATTCAAATTTATATGTGTCAACTAAGTCAGAGAAGGAAGGGAAAATGTCATCTAAGGTGCTGTATAAATTTTGACGTTCAGGATCGTAATTTTTAAATGTTGTTTTTAAGTGTATCTCATCTTGTATTCCATTGCAATTTTCACACAGTATTTCTTCTAACGGGATCTTGTAGGGCCTTTTATGCCTATCAGTTTCAATCTTTAAATTATGGGCGCTTATTCTAAATCGAGTATTTTTTTTTCTGAAATGAACGGTCCTTTAATAATAGTAGATATTTCTCTAATTCAAAGTTTCTTTTAAATTTCGTATAATTTCTTAATTTTTTGTCTTCTCCGCAATCATTTTCCACAGATTTTGCCCACTGAATAAAAATACTTCGTTTTAATCTTTTGTCCAAATTTTTTTAAGGAAATTCCTCAGTCTTAGAGCCGACATTCTCCCACATTCTTTTGAACTGAAACATCTGAAATACATATCTTAATGGCAATATCCATTTAAATTTTCCCGTTTCATTATTATCGATGTTACAAAGGAAGCAGTCATGAATCAATGTGTCAGGTCTCATGTGGACAATGCATAACCAATACTTACACATTTTTGGATATATTTTAGGTGCCAGGGGATATTCACCTGATTCACTTAGTCCTGCTATATGCGTAGCTTTCTTGTGTACATCCAAACAGAAAGGCACGAAACTAAGATGGACTTTCTCGAAAGATGGATTGAGATAGCTGACAATTTCGTTATCTGCTACATATTTATCAAATTTTAACTCATATGGTCCCCAAATTTCACAGGCATATGTAAGAATTGGTGTTTTATGAGTTTATGAAACAAACGCAACAGAATAGGTAAATTTATGTTAGAATTAATAAACAATCGCTTAAGTCTGGATAAGGATCGCAATGCTTTATCACTAAGTGTTTTTATAGCTTCCGAAAAAGAACCATCGGTTTTAATTTCTATTCCTAAATAACAATAATAGTGTACAATTTCGAAAAGGTCGTTTAAAGTAAAGATATAGAAGTCGTGAGTGGAGTTCTCGGGCAAACACAGCGCACAGCTGCTAGGCATACGCAAGTGACAGCGTGCAGTAATGTAATCCGTGGTAAACCAGGGTCGTGCTATAGATAGCACGTCCCTGGGTGAACGGAGCTTCACCGTGGGCCCTACTTTCACACACTGATTTGTGACACATTCCACAATTCCCTCTATCCCCTACCTTTGCGTATATATTTGCCTGTGATTCCAAATAATTGTCAAAATAAAGACTGAAATCTTTATTTTCGCATGCTACTCTGTAAACAAAGCTTCCCATTTGTGTGTTCCCTCCGTAAATTACGAAAGATTCACACATGTTCATAGGCGAAAAAGATGATAAACACACTTTTACACGATCCGTGATCGGTGCATTTTTGCATGTGACTCAAGTCACCAGTGGCATGTGCTCTCCATCAGAACATATTGCCAAGCAGCTGTTCTTTACTGTAGCAGGAAAGATTTTGACGGTCCACACATTCGATATGCATTACACGGAGACCAATTTCTAATTTAAAATTTTCAATTTTTCATCTGAATTTGCAAGAACGCCATTTCTTATATAACCTCCATAGCAGCCGTGACAGGGCGTTGATATTCTGACGATACTGTATACGCGAATTGACTGCAATGTACCGATAGCATCCATGTTAGAACGCAAACGACGGCGTCAATGTGCATCCCATTAGCGACAATTCAGCCAAATATAACATAGGAAATATCTATCTAATTATCACACACAGACAAAACAAATAAAAAAAAACAAACAAACAAACAAACAAACAAACAAAAAAGAAAACGGATTGTTAATACAACCTTCTGATTCCAGGCTTCGTTGCAACTCAGATTTCTGCACTTTGCTCACCGCACAGACGGTGAAATCTATCAGCCTGCCTCGTCATAGCGTGTCATACGATGAAAAAACGTAGTACCGTTGCAATAGAGTATTCTGGCAATTTGTAATATTTGTACACTTATTCAGCTTTTATCAAACAAAATTACCGCTCGATACTTTGTTTCACAACCTCTTATTTAAAATGCACTATAGTCTCGTGGCGACCGCTATCGCAGGAATGCAGCTCCGCATTCTTACAGAATGGCTCCTCATGATGCACCTCGAACTTTATAAATTTGTACAGTAACTTGAATATGTACCCCCCCCTTCTTTTTTAATTAGGGATAGTTATTAAGAACATTGACACTAAATTTTAACTCACTCTTGTTGACTCCCCACATGGCACAAATTTCGTTAAAAAAATCAACACAAAATAGGGCAGCTATACAATTTCTGTAGCGGTCCTTTAAAAAGCTCTCGTGACTCTTGATACGACCCCTCAACAATTAAATAACAGGTTAAAAAACATGACAGAACTTTTATTAAACATGCCGAATGAACGTTTTATTGGCCGTTCTTACATCATGCAGACGTAAAATTGTATCGTTTCACACATAATCCACTGTGCTGTGGTGTATAGGTTATGAAGCATGTATACAAACAGGCTGGATTTTTAAATAAATATGCATGAGGGCCCCTGCATAAAAAGACAGTAGTATCCACGTAGGAATGAAGATGCAAAGAAACAACAATTGTAATATATCAACAAAGTGATAATAATGAAAATTAGAGAGCTAAAGTATAGTCAGAAGAGAAACAAGAGATGTGGCACAAAGCTGCGGCATGGAATATGGAATACTTTGTTGGGACAAACAAAGGGGGGGGGGGGGAACTTCTGTACAAATGCACCCGGAATAGCCGTCCATCTAATCATTGAAGGTTTGATTTTTTTTTTCGATTTGGTTGCCTGTTTAAATGAAGGACTAGGTGATTCCATGGTTTTGCTCCCTCATATCTAAAAGACTTTTTGCCATACGTTGTTGTATAAAAATCACGAAATTAAAAAGTAAGTGTCCTTTATATTCTCGCTAGTATGTTTCATTTTGAACACATACTTTACAACCGGGGGGCTAATTCTGTTGCTGAATTTGAAGACTTCAATGGCTATGGACCTTAAGCACATAACACGCACTGTGGATGACAAAACATCTGTGATTTAAGATATCGGCAAAATTTCAGAAAAAGAGTTAGTCCATCTGATTTTGCAACACATATTTACCCATTTTTTAAAACACGGTCCTGAACTTCAGATTAGATTCTTTGTAACCTTTTCATTGCCAACTGCGACTGAAATCGAAGGTACTAAGGATAAAGTTATTTGAATTATAAAATGGAACCTATGTCACTCTTCTTTGTAAAAGGACCTTTTATTCAAACACCAGAACTCTTATAGTCCCATTGAATATTATGGTCAACAGCTCTCCTTGGTGCGTTTTGGGCATATTTTGCCCAAAGGGAGCCAGGGAAAGTTGTTGACTCAGTCCAAAACTTGGCACTGAATGAGTGAACATGATGTAAATAATAGTTAGCTTGACGTGGTTCCTATCAAAGTTTTTATTTACCATGTTTGTAATTTACTGAATATCAACCAATTTTATAAAAGTGGCATTAGTGTTGATCCTTGCTTTCTAAGATTTTTTTTCATTTTGGGTACTTATTTGTTAATGCCTGAATTCCTTTTGATTACTATTTAAATCAGTGGTGACTGCAATGGTAAAACACATTTTTTACTTTTCCAAAACTGTGTACGAGACTCATTTCAAACTTCGTGGTGATGTACTGTGGGTCATACTCTTCAAGATTTGCTCTTATTGTAACGCCCTAATTATTATTATTATTATTATTATTATTATTATTATTATTATTATTATTATTATTATTATTATTATTATTATTATTATTATTATTATTATTATTATTATCATTATTATTATTATTATCATTATTATTAGTATTATTATTATTATCATTATTATTATTATTATTATTATTATTATTATTATTATTATTATTTATTCATTTAGATATCAACTTTAGGAAAAGTTAAAAAATCTCCAAAACCATTTAGCCACATCCTTCGAAAGTGCATAGCACTATCAGTGGGACCTGCATACCTAAATTGCTTCTTCAGGTGGCACTGCGATTTGATGTTTCATATTTCAACTACTTTTCACTTATACAAAACTGGCATGCTAACGCTTAGTGGAACAGTGGAATGGTCAAATAAAATTGTGTGCTATTGCCAGCTTATACGTAATTTCTTATTTATTACGACATGCATTGAGGGAGACGGCAATGGTAGTTTTTCATTTTAGACTACTCTAAAATAGTCTGCCAAACCACTGCAAACCTACTAGAGATGTACCTTGCATGAATCTCTTACAGTCTCTTTCTAATAGTGATGCTCCAGTGATTTGGGGGATTTGTAATGATTTGTGTAAATGTTCAAAAGTGCTTGGCCAATTGCTTTGAAGTTCCACAGGAACATTTTTTGGAGATCTCGAGACTAATTTGCTTAACAGGTAGTGCTGTAACATTTTTATTTTGCAATTATGTTTTATTGTATTACATTTTTTTTAAAACTTCTAGTAAACCATCATGCTGAAGATTGGTGGAAATTTGAAATGGTAAACATTATTGATGACTATTGTTTATCAGTACGCGTATTTCTATTGATCACTATATGCACTGATGGAATTGTAATTCACTTTTTTACCTCTCCAAAGCATTCTTCCATATCTACTGCAAACCGAAAATCAAAAAGAAGCACAGTTTTTCTTCTTTATCATCCAGGAATCCCCCCCCCCGGCTCCACAGTAAGTGCCAAATACGTCATTCAGCATAATATTTTCGGGCCTTTCAGATACTCTTTTCTGTGCTGGATGTTTCTAGTACCCTGAGTGGTGGCAGAAACACACCTTTGTTGGGTAGAGATACAAAACAAGCGTATGCCAGGCAGGGATAGCTGGCACTTCTTCCCGTACGAATTAACATAAATTTGTTAAGGGTATATCATGTTTGTCCATTCATTTCAATATGGGTGAACTGGGTTGGTTTAATTTCTTGACACACAGCCCTTTGTTCCCATGATGCATGTTTCTGACACCTAGCAACCCATGCCATTTAAGGTCAGGTGGGTCAGCAAAGCCCATTACATTACAGTTAACCTAAAGTTTAACTACGCATAGGAGGAAATTTTTGGAATTATTATCTTTTAATATACCTGAAGTGCACATTATCATCTTTCAAATACACCCAGGTGTGATAAAATGAACGTTTAATGCTATTTGGCAACATATATAGAGGCTAAATTTATATCTACTAATTCCCCATGTTCATCTATTGAGAAAATATGAGGGTCATGGAGAGGACCCCAAGATGTGGGTGGTCAACCATGAACAGGATGGGCAGCACCAACTTTAGGCGAATTTACAACTGACGCGTATATAGACCATGATCATGGGGTTGGGGGTGGGGGCCATTTACGAAATGCAATTATCACCAAGACCCATTTGGACGTTTTGAATAATATTTCTGAATGACTGTCAAATATTAAGCTAGCACTACACATTTATATTAAGTAAGGCAATGACCTTAATCGGGGCTCCATTTAGAATACCTGTGGCCACACCGGTGATATTGAAAAAAAGGTTTGGTGCTTTTCAGTTGATGATAATAATAGTAATAGGATATTTAGCGTACAATATATTGCGCATGAAGATATTCCTGTAAAATATCGGATTGAGATGGTATATAAATGACCTGAACATAGTTTCAACCTACGTTGGCATTTATAAACTGGTTTCTAGGTGATAACTAAAGATGTAGAACCATTTTGGCGAGGGGTTTGGAGATGCATTTTTACCATGCTCCATTATATAGACCAGTTTCGAGTTGGATACAGATGACTTTAATCTATTTCCTTTTACTCACACGCCCAATAATAAATTCAAAAATATTGAACTATCCAGTTAGAGACAAACAATAGCTATCCTTCACCAGCTTATCTTTTCGACAATCTTGCATGTTGTAAGCGTTATATACCACATATTTCCTAGTAATATAATCACCACCATTAGGAGCCTTAGACCCCTTCAACATATTCCCAGTTGAATCCATTCGAATCAATGGTGAGAAGCGGGAACAATTAAACATTACTCTGTACAAAATAAATGCTTTAAAATTGTTTTACCGTGAAATTTTCCATCATGAAACATGCAAGTAACGGGGAAAAAATCTTTTTACAAGAACTAGTAGTAGTTGATTGCCAATTTAAAAGTATAGTACATGATTGCATGAATTTTGTGCAATCCTGCTAAAAATGCACTAGATGCAAACTAACATTATGTCACCTAATGAGCTTACAGATTTACAGTACGCCCATGTCAGGAGAGAAAAATAAACAAGAAAATGAGTGCAAACACACTCACACATACACAAACTCATATGGGAACAAGAAAAAGGAAACAAAATCAGTCTTTGTCTTTACGTTAGTCATCAATCAGATAAGAATGTTTAATATATTTTTTTCTGTTGTTGATATTCTTCTAAAAGTTTATAATACATTCCATAAACCTGGCCCATAGTACCGGAAAAAGTTGACACGGTTCTTTCGTTAAATGGTTATTCGTGTGAAATATTTTTGCCTTACTGAGTTTTGAATTAATTTACGAAAAGTTTAAAAGGTGGTAATTATTCTTTTTTTTTCAACTCCATATCTAAACATGAACTAGACATAGCTTTAACGCAAAGCGGTGACTGGAGGGTCCGCGCTAACGAGCATGTATTCAGGCTGCCATTTGCTCTAATAAGGTCATGGAAACACCAAATCTAATCATTTCATCTTGCCAGGTAAAATATCTATATTGCCAGAATTTAGCAAAGTACATGGAGGCATTCCGTAGGTATCGTGGTAACGAGAGTATGCACATCCAGACGGACGGACAACCCAAAAACACCCCCCCCCCCCATTGGGCGGACCCTTAAAATAATGTTCAGTGCATATTTATGTCGGCAAATTTAAGTATTTTTGAGTTTTTATAAAGGTCTAAAGTAGAGGCTTTAACGCATGAGAAATATACAACTTGTAGCATTTTCTTTCAAACAACATACAACGCCTTAATTATGCAATTTGTACAATAATAATCTGATGCATCGGATCATTCTTAGCACAGACTCATTGTTTGTAATTATACAGATCGCAATAAGTGTAGTATAAAGTGTACATTTTTGTCGTTATGTGAGTTTTGAGCTGAACACAGTGTACAAGAGTAAATGTGATTTTTCTTCTTACAAATTGGACAAGACGGAGGATTTATGATTTGTAGCTTAACGTACTGTATCCAGGCATAATATAAAATTAGAACTGAGGAAAAGACAATTTATTTATATTAGCTTATACTTTGCCTATTCAGGATGATAAAGGATGAAGAAGATTTTAATTACCAGAAAAGCTACCAATAGCTTGATAATTTTGTGGGCAGTTACTTCAATCATATTATGAAAGTCACCAATGAAGACAATGGACTGTGTTCGATTGTTTTTTAATCATTCGTTCATTCATTCATTCATTCAATTATTATTTATTTATTTATTTATTTGTTTGTTTCCTTGTTTCTTTGTTTCTTTGTTTCTTTGTTTGTTTATTTATTTATTTATTTATGTGCCACGATAAGGTAAATCCTGTTTAAGATTCATGTCAATTGCACTTTCGTGAAAATACGATAACAAAATGTATATCAATGTTTTAATCACTCGCCCACAGCCATTCAATTTTTTTAGTTCGCAGGTACTTGTATTACGATGTGCCATGCATTACGATGTCGATGATTCAAAGACTGTCATCTTCACAAAATTTTTCTACTTTGTCATTTAAGGTGGGTGGTGTTGGTTGGGGGAGGGGGATGCTAAGCATCATAATTATGTCTCGACAGCCCTTCTTCATTTTGATAAAGCTCCATTCTCATCAAAACCACTGAACACTATTTGGGGCCAGACTCAATTGGTTTATCGGGCTGTTCAAATTGCTACGATGGTAACTAAATAAATGACATCGTGTTTGTCCTCTCCCAGTGCGATTGAAAATTTGAAGGAGAGAACAAGAGGACTGTGTCCGTTTTGTGCACAGCAGACCTTGCATGCACACATATAAGCGCTCTTGTGAACAAAATTGTACCAATGTCCATTTGTTTACGACGATCATCACTATTGCAAACAGGAACGTATCCACTTTTTTTCCGAATTTTGTAAATTTGTTTTAGAAATGAGAAAATGACAGACCACCATGTGGTGAACAAATTTTGTGGACATTAAGTCCACGTACATTTCCGATAACTTTGATGTGGATCCAACTTATGGAAACCAAAAGGCAAAACATTAGACAAAAAACTAAAATGGAAACATTATTGCTGCGCTACCTGCTGAACAAATGCCCGCGTGAAATGACGAAGCAATTGACTTGGGAATTTTGGCGATTTCAAAGCTTGGTCCCAAAATTCGAAAAAAAATAAACAATAAAAATAAAAATCACTATAAACTTATGAAATCACTGGAACAAGATTACTTGCAGAATTTGTAGTAGAATCCCACCTAAAGGAACATCCTCGCCACATATGAAAGGAGTCTGGTGACGGTTATCCAAAGTAAAAAATGCAACCCATTGATTTGCATGATAATCCGTAGGTATGAATGCATGAACTAACAGATACCAAACTGAAAACTTCGTTCGAATTCGGGGATTCAAAGTATCGTTGCCTGGTAAACATTTTAGCTTAATTCTCACAAACGTTACATTCCCCTCAAATTTCAGAAAAATCCAAGTGGTTTTTGAGAAGTAGAAAATAGCGAAAACATACATTTTTTTAAAACAATTCAGATTTTCATCATCGTTTACACGGATAATCTTGAATGAACACAGTATAAACCCTGTGTAACTAAATTGGCATTTCCCTGTTGACTGATTTATATTGTACCATACATAAGTCAGTCTTGCTTACCATGACTGCTCTGCTCAGCTGTGCTCTCAAACTCAGTCTCTCCCCAACTGTTGTTAATAGGCTGTAGACAGCCCTTTTTATATTCTTATTCTGTATTTCCCCAGCCCCAAAATAGTTGTTTTCCACTTGTTTGTGCAAGTATAGACTGCTCCTATCTAGATATAAGCAGTTATCACTAGTTTGACCCAGATAAAACTAGTCCAATCCAAATATTTGCAGACATTATGGAAATCCCATTTCAAAATGTTACCATCAGCTAGCGCCATCTAGCTGTAATTTTATAACACTTTTTATACCTTTGAGCTTCCTGTTTATAACTTCCTGTTGTACTTGATTAACTTTTATGACAAAATCAACAACTTCAATGGAATAATTATATTCACCAGAAGCTGTACCAAATAAGCATTCTTATGCTGTGCTTTGTGTTGCCCTATTTCATATATAATTCAAGTTATCCTTTCTCAAAGCCTATAATCTTAGTGACCTTCCTATCCATCACATTATGACTAATTGTTTTGTAATGCAGCATCAGCAACATGACTTATGATAGGATAATGGTCTGATAAACCAGTTCTGTTTATCAGTCCTACTTGTTTTCTGTTTACCAGTCCTACTTGTTGGAACTAGGCCAACTTTATCAGTGTGTAATCTTATCCATTCCTCAGTTGTTTACTGTGTTGAATGGATGCTTGCTAGTTATGTATGTGTACTTGCCAGTCCTGTATATCATACGTACACATTGTTAACCCTCATTGGTAACCACATATTGTCTTTACTCTCACTATTACGTACAAAAGTTTTATGACTGATTTCTCTGTTGAGCGGACTGAAAAACAGGCATGAACTTTACATCAGGTTACGACATATAATGTATTATTTTATACTATGCTCATTGCGATTATATAGATACGCATGGTTGGTATGGTACTAAGATTGATCCATTACACCAGAATGATCCAGGCCGTTATCATTGTAAAAGATTGCAAAATCAAGAGGAATGTATGGATGGATGTCCAGATGGGCGGACGGAAGGACAAAAAGACAGACACATAGATAGATAGATAGATAGATAGATAGATAGATAGATAGATGGATAGACATATAGATAGATAGATAGATAGAGTAGCCAAAGCTAATCTCTCCTAAGGCCCCTTAAGATACGCATAAAACATATGAATATACATATAAAATATGACTGGGTTGAAAAACAAATCTGGAGTTTAAATGCCCGGATTAAAAGTCCATAAAAGCAACGACTAAAAGTACTTGATGCAAGATTGTTCAAACAAGATATTTCTGTTCTTGCTTCGTGAATGTGCCCAATATTCTAACTTCTGCAATATTTCTACATGTTTGATCGAAGATGCATGCCCCCATACAGATTCACAATACTCTATATGTGGCCGAATAAAAGCTTTGAAAAGTCATCCGAGCGTCTGTTTGTAAAAAAATGCAAATACGACGAAGCAAATCAATGAGGTGGCGGACAGATGTGACTACCTTTGTTACATGGTCTTCCCAAGCAAGATAGCAATCTATTGTACCACCAAGCAGTTTGTAAATCTTGATATGTTGGAGTGTAGTGTCATTCAGTGAGGCATTTATGTGGGCTTTCGGTAGGAGCTTTAATTTCTGACCTGTAGTGATGAGCTTTCTTGCTCAATATTTATTTTCAGTTCAAGCTCCTCAACAGAGGTGTGGATTTTCCAGTTAACTGCTTACTAAGTCAATGTGTCTTTCCGATGAAAAATCATAAATATAGAGTATGAATAAAAGGGGGCCAAGAATGCTGCCTTGTGATACCCCATGCAGCACTGAAAGTGTCTTGTAGCATTTTCCCTTAAAACATACAATCCGTTTCCAACTGTATAGATATGCCTTAAACCACATCACAGATAAAGCATCACACCGACAGGCTACCAGTTTGGCAATTAAGATATCGAGATTCGTAAGGTCGAACGCTTTATGGGGGTGCAAAAAGACAGCTTCATATAGTGGTCCCTAGTCGATATTTTTGGTCCAAATATCCACAATGCCTGCAAGGGCTGCCTCGCATGAGTAAAATGAGCGAAATCCGATTGCCCTCGGTGTAGACGGGAATTGTGACCTAGAAACTCATAGAATGCATTACGAACTTAGCGCTCTAATGTTTTACTTTTAATATCAGTGTTGTGATGGGCCTGTTATCGCTTGTCTAACACTTCTGTCCAGGTGAAATGTTTTTATTCAAAATGGTGAGGAGAGCTCCTGCTATTCTACTGCAGTTATTCTTAATACTCTCGGGCCCACTTTGTCTAGGCCTTTTTTTTTTTTTTGCTTGTGTGGAGTTGAAAAAGCTGTTTGTAAATTTAATCTTACGAAATATGTGGTATTAAGAAAGTTATATGGGGAGGCTCTTTGCTGGAAATAAATTCTAAAGGTTTGCTTGGAATAAATTTATTTTGTCAAATTTCTGGTAGGTATTGACTTGTAATGCTAGTAAACGTTATTCATGTAATTTGCAACCTCTTCCGGCTACGTTGCAATATTTTTACCCAATTGTATATGGTTTGGGTGACTTTGGACCCTCCTGGCGCAAGGTGGCCCATATATTTCAACAGTTTTATACTGTCACTTTTACAGCTGTTGTGCCTGGTAATGGACTGCTTAAACTGTTTTTATCACAATGACACACTGATTCCATTTCAAACTATCGTTATATTTATCACCGATACATTTGAAAAAGTGAAGTTCTGCCATTGCAGTGTATCATCATTAACAAATCTGGCTGGTGGGAGTGTTTCACTTTTTCTTCTAAAATGGGGCATGACTGTTTACCACATCCGAGAAAAAATTATACCTGGTATCCAGTCCCTTATCAGGATCAGTGAACATGTCAAGTAGTGACCACAGAAAATTTTAGAAGTCTAAACTAAATGCATTTTCATCAAATTTTTGAAACAGTGGTAACTGCTGCTTCAGTGACACTGTTTTCCCAAAGTTACGGCAAAATACAACATTAAAAGGTAGTGGTCACTCAATCCATTTTTTCGAAACTTTCATATTCCTAACTTTTTCTACAGGGGTTTTAAGTACATAATCAGAAAAAGTACTTGACTTTTCAGTGACACCTGTTGGATCCTGTAGGATTTGAGACAGCCCATAAATATTACTGATGGATTGCCTACGGGAAGAATCATTGCTGTTTTTTCAGCAAATCAATGTTCAAATCCCCTAGTATTGTTATGGTCTTATGCTCAGTGCAAGGATTGGTCAACTGGGGATCAATATCAATAATCCAGTCGTTCAATCTGCAAAAAGGAAGTCTGTTACCAATGGAAATAAGTTGTGGGGCCCCACCTGCTGGATCCAGTCGAATCCACATACATTCAGTGTCAACGGTTTCAAGGTCATCTTTTCTTATGTATTTGATGCTTTCCCCTATGTAAACTAACACACAACCTTCTCTGCCTGTTTGAAGGGGAAATACCTTATTTGCCCGATCTGCTATTTTATGTTTAAAATTGTGGATTTTTATTGCTCTCATACCTATATGTAGACGAGTATTTACTGATGCAGGATGAACACTGGTTGGGGACAAGGTTTTCCGGCAATCTGAATAGTAAGCACTTCAAAATTATATATTGACACGATACAAAGACCAGCCAATAGAATTACATCTGATGGGCCACTTTGAAAATTGAAACTGTAGTAGTCAAGTTATTATTCTGAAATTCCATTTATAAAAAAAACCTAATAGCAGGCGACATTGTTGACAAACAAACACAATGACCCGGTGCAGTGGTTAATAATTACAGTGAAATAAGCATTGAGTAACACCAGAACATTTCTCAGATCTTTGCCGGCAGGCCATTAAATATGCTTGTCCTAGTCCACTCTCCACCAGCGGCAGCTTCTCATTCTACTGCTCACACAGAAGCGCGACACCCTGTCTTCGTCATCTGTTACACCGGTACGCCTACTAAAGCCATCAATAGACCACCATTGACACCGCTTCTCCAAGCAGGTGCAGTCCGGCATTCTACCAGCAAACACAGCATCTGGCCTCTTTCATGATTGTACCATCGCAAATGTCTACATAAATAATTACAATAACCCCTCTGTTCGTCTGGGGCGACGTACTTGTAAACCCATCATTAAGTCAGATATTGGCAGGCAGGAAATTGTACTAAACATATGGTTTGCAGCGCAGGAACGTTCCTAAATTATATTTCAGGACCTAAGCTCCAGAGCACCTGCTCACGTTTTCCTTGTTACATGGATAATTTAACAGTGACAAACCGGTAACTTTTAAACTTGTTTCCTGTTTTGCACACGTTTATGAACTATATTTATTAAGCGGATTAACATTAATGTTACAACACACCAATGTAGACATAAAATGTCACCACGTATGGATATGTATGCATATTTTGGGTTATTTGCCTAACAAAAATAGCGACATATGTTAGAAGTATCCAGCTTCAGAATTTTTCCCCTGTAAAATTACTTTGAAAGGTATGTGAGAAAAAGAAGGTTGCTTGGCTTTCATTTTGAATCCCGTTGTAACACTCGTTGGTACATTTGTGGGTATTGCGCGATATAACTTCGCAAAAAACTATAAAAAAAAATGGCCAAACTTGTGTCACCAACGCAATAAGGGATGCTGCCCCATGCAACATTCTATCAATCCTCATCACTGTTGCTTTTATTTAATCATGATGCAGCTATTCCCAGCATATAAATATGTATGTTTTTCGTGATGATCAGTATAAGCATGGTTTAATTAAACTTATGTTGATTGTCTTCTGTTGGACACGTACTTTGTAAATATAACTGTGTCAGCTTCAACTCACTAGGAAAATCACTGACCAGAACAGGAGGTTCTGCTGATATGTGGACAGCACTATTGCCATGGTAAATTTGGGAACCTGTATATCCAATCTGTTTGTTTCATAAGCAATATGCATTAAGAGGTTTCGAAATATCTCCAAAGGCCAAGTCTTTGTCTTAAAAGCAATATGATTGGCCATTTTTCATGTGAACATGTGGGTAACAACCAGCTGAGCTCCAGCGGTGTTTACAAACATTACTGGCTTTTGTGTGCAGTGGTCACACAGGGAAAAGGTTTCATCTGGCATAGTTTATCTCCATGGGTTTATGGACGAGCACAAGGAAAAGTAGAGTTTTGTATCTCCATGGGCTGGTCCAGCTGTGTCGTTATTATTTGGTTGCATTCCACCAGTCCCATTTACTAACACCACGTTGTTTCTGTTGGTTACCACTTTTTTTGGCTAAATAGTAGCATTGTCCATGTGACTCAGTACACAAGGGTCATACAAACCTGATCTCTGAATTCCTGCTTTGTCTTCGTGTCTTTAAATAGGGATTCCCTGACCAAATTGAAAGTGTTCCAGTATATTCTGGTTGATGCATAAAATCAGTTGCCATATTGATACCCCGAGTTTCTGTTTGCATTCCATCTATTGTTTTTTTCTCGTGACATTTGCGTGCTTTAAACTTGTAAACCAAGAATTGCGCCCAATTTATATTTGAAACACTACAGAATAATTACGTTTATATACGAAGAAATTCAATTAATTCCTTAGGTCACACATATTTTTTGGGGGGGAGGGGGTGGCATTTTAGCAGGATGACACAAGGTTTATACAATCACGCACTATACTATTAATTTGACAACAAAATACTGCTACTGCTTGTAAACAGATTTCTATCCTGTGTTACTTATAAATCCTTATTTTTGGATAAAAAAATGTACTACAAAACAATTTAAAACATTTTTCTGTGAAGAGTAATTTCTTATTGTTAGAGTTTCTGACCATTGATGTGGGTGGTTTCAACTGGGTAATTTTTGCAGGGGGTCCAAGCCTTCTCATTAGGTTAAAAACCATACAAGGTGGAATATGGTATATAATGTTTACAACCTGCGCAAGATAAGCTTATATAAGATAGTTCAATGTTTGTCTCCACCTGGATAGTCCAATATTTTTCTTATCATTATCGGGCATGTGACCAAGGATTATAATACCTGTGTTGAGTCAGGAGAGAGATGATTTGCCCCATACTTTATTTATGTTTGGTGTCTGTCTTTCATGATTTAACTGGATTTTGACATAGCTTGTTTAATGGCTGGCGATTTTGATCATGGTTGAATCATCATCACACGGAAGTTGGTACAGTCTCTTTGATATAATTGAAAACTGATGTCTTCTTTATTTTACATGACAGTCATTATTATTTCATGGATGTTGTCTGCTTGGAGTTGGGTGCAGATGCATGGCTTGATGAATGGTCAGAACTCCAATGTAACTGGTCATGCTCATGTTAACTTGTTATTTTGGGGGGATTCATAATTGCACTAATTCAGATCTTGATCTTGATAAGTAATGGTTACTGATGGTTTGGAGGGGCTCGTTTGACTGTTTTGTATTATGGGACTGTTCTCCGACATCAAGGTCTTAGTTGAGTATATATATCTTTATTTGTATACATAAGGTACATATGTTTTTGATAAAAAATATAATGTCACATACTCAAGTTGAGAGAGAAAAATGTATATAGATGCAGTAACATGTATTACATGAATTGAGACAAAAGGAGGAAATAGTACAGATATGAAATTTTAGTACTACACTAGAACTTCAGTTCATAGAAGTAGTATCTCACGACATCTAATATTACGCTCTTGGCCATGGTGTGAACAGTACTTCAATGATGTCGCATAGTTCTTTCCGAGTGCACTTAGGGTCCATTTTTCTGTCTCTAGAGAGACGCATGTCTCTAATGAATTAGCCTTGACAAGTAATGTTGTCGTTGACAGAGCGGCTATAAGGTTTTGACATTGTTGTGAGCAAACCTTTTAAAGTGTTGTTTTCTATATTGTATGTACATGTGCTGCATTTGCTTTACAACAAATAATGGGAGTTGCAGATTGCAGAACGCTTGCCATGTAAAGCTGGACATCCACATGTTATGACAATAACATTTTTGCTGTTCATGACCTAATAGAATAACACCTGGGTATCGGCCAAAATAAGCTATTAAAGGCAAAATATGTCCAAATACGTGTGTGAGATTAACATGGGGGTTGGGAAATTTATGCTCGCTCGCTCCGGTAATTTCAAACGTAACATTAATTGTACATATAGATATAAATACACTGAATGAAGTGTGGGGGGGGGGGCTTTTTCCCTATAATTTCCACGTTTCTTTATTAAAATTTCATATGATTTGTAATACGTGTATGTGATTATGTTTTTATTTATTCATTGTTAGGTGCAAATTTGGTCTCTTATTCTCTATGTATCCTGGTGAATTATACTGTGATTTGTTAATCTGACAGCCTTGTTAATTCGGCAAAATGACCAAAAACAGATGGTGCCAGATAAACGCGGCCCGACTGTGCTGTATTTGCTTAACATCAAATAATGGGAGTTGCAGATTGCAGAACGCTTGCCATGTAAAGCTGGACGTCCACATGTTCTGACAATAACATGTTTGCTGTTTATGACCTAATAGAATAACTTCATGAATTGTTTTTGCAGCTGCGTATCGGCTGATAAACTTTAACATATATATTGCAATAAAGCATTGTGAGTATGACATGGAATTTTCCACAGGTGCCTGATGGCTTTCCTTCAGGCAGTGAAAAAAAAAGCTTTCATGTTTTTTTCTGGTAAAATCCCACAACTGACATCCATAAAGTGGCATTCGATAAGAGTTAAATAATCTATATCTGGTGTCAGAGAAAATTGTGCCAAATTGAGACTTAGTATGCTTACTTCTGTATAAAACCTAGTTATTTTTGAGACGCTCTTTTCCATACGGTTGTGTCCTGCTACATGACCACGATGTTTAAATATGGATACTTTACTAATTGCAAATGCACATAAATGCCAGTTGTAATTTTCCAAAGGTGCCTGATTGCTGTCCTTCACACAGTTAAAAAAAAAAAAAACTTTCAATTTCTTATCTGGCAAAATCCCAAAACTGGCAGCCATATAGTGGCATGCGATATGATTTAAATAATCTGTATCTGGTGTTAGAGAACATTGTGCCGAATTGTGACATTACTATGTTCCCCTCTGTAAAAAAAAACAAACCTAGTTATAGTTTTTGAGACGCTCTTTTTCATACAGTTATGTCCTACTACATGACCAACATGTTTAAATATTGATACTTCACTAATTGGAAAATTGTTCAAATGCACATAAGTGCCAGTTGTAACACTAAAAGTCATTCAAGCTATTGTACAGCATTGTAAAAATGGAAAACATAATGGGCATCTTGGGTTCTGCTGAGATCATGTTACATAGGGAACTGAAAAACTATAGGTGTATCTAGCATTCCTTTTCACTTAAATGATCCAACACGGGCTCCTCAAGATATCATTAAAATTATTTCAACGAACAAACAAAATTCTTAAAGTGATTCTGATAATTATCGTAGTCTTGCCGTAATCAGCATTCTTGGAAAGGTATTGGGTTTGATTATGTTAATTAACAATCATGACATTTTAAGCTCATACGATCCCCAGTTCGGGTTCTGACCTAACATATCAACGACACAATGTACATTTGCTCTAACTGAATGCATGAATTACTATAAATGGAACATCACTGATGTAGACATATATTTCTAGACGCCACTAAAGCGTTTCATCGGGTGGAACATATAAAGCTATTTCGACTTTTATCACAAAGAGGTTTACGCCCTGTGATATTTCTATTAAATATGTACTCCAATCAGAGTGTATGTGGCATGGGGACATGCTAATCCAGAGCCACTTACTTCCCTGAACAGAGTCAAACATGGTGGGTACGTTCTCTAAAATCATTTGGAATATATATATTAATGCTAAAAAATAAGTTCGATAAAGTTTTGTGTTATACCATTAGAAATATATATAACCATAGATTTTTAAACCTGCATTTATTCAGAGGAAAAATAGCCAAAAAGGTTTCATAAAATTAACAAACAATGATAGAGGATTTGGTTATGTAGACCAGTCAAATATTTTCCATAATGAAAAGGTACGATCATGCATACTACCTTATCTGGTAACCAATGTTCCCTAGACTTTCATATAATTCATCCAAGACTATCAAATCGCAGCTATTTAACCATATTAAAACTGTTAAAGAACTTGTACTGGCTAATTCCACAAAGAGAAGCATATCTTTGTCCATGTCATAATTGTCCTGATGTTTCTGGCCGTCATGGTCATGGTATTACTCATGATCTTTCAGTTATACCAAACGGGACATTACATGAACTTAATTCTTTAGATTAAAAAATCGTGAACAAAATTCAACTCCTTGAGGGAAAGACAAAAATATTATTATGAATGCTGTTAAAGAATATGCAAGAAACTGGGCAAAAAAGGGACAAGTTGATATTCATCTGTGAAATAAAAAAAAATGGTTGGTAACAAAATCATGACATTACAAACAAGAACCAAACAGCAACCAAATAAAATTCTTACATATCCAGGTATTGTACGTTGCTTGCAAAATATGCATTAAAAACTACATTTTTTCATCAGCCAATACTACAGCAAATAATGCTATTATCATATGCACACAGTTTTATTATCGTGATAATTGACAAATTGGGCTTGTTTGACACAGATTCAACTTTGGCTACATATAAAAAGATAAATGCGTTACTTGACACTATTTTCGGTAAACATCAGCAATTCTTACCAACATTCAACCTGAATTTTTCTGATGAACACATACGTTTACAAAGACTTTTTTGCAATTACAAAACTTCACAAAAGTCCTTTTATTGCAGATCCAAATTTTTGCTCAACTTAACAATGTTTTGAAAAAAGATGCAAGAGGTTTTGCTAAATTACTCTAATCGAATTGAAGCAACTTCTGGTGTAAACAGGTTATGGATTTTGCCTGACTCCAAAATTATGTTAGAACAATTATATGGTGCAAATAATAAATTACAACACAAAAAAAATTAATGTGGGGACTTTTTTAACTGTATAAACAACCATTCCACGAATAGGCCTGAAACCGTGAGATAGATAGATAGATAGATAGATAGATAGATAGATAGATAGATAGATAGATAGATAGATAGATAGATAGATAGATAGATAGATAGATAGATAGATAAAAAACAATTTCCAAAAACTGATCATTACAGCTAAGAATGCATATTTGTGAGGATGCTCAGTGTGCATTTCACTATGATGAATTTGTTTAACTGTTGGAATTTTTAATAGATGACATCTGTGTTAAATTTCGAGCTTCCATCTTTAGTCAAACTATTGTAACTCCAATGGGTACAAATAGTGTACCGCAGTTAGCTACTTTATATTTATTTTAACACCCACGAATATCATTTTTTGAAAATCTAATGACGAAGGACCATCGTGGTAAATGTTTTTGACTGACCTTTTGGTATGTTGATGCCTACTAAGCAACAATTATAAATATTTCAAATAATGCATTTCATCCATAACACAAGTGATCTATAGGAATTCAGGCAACTAGAGAAAGTGACTCAGAATGTTCATACCTGGATATCCTAATGTTAAATGATCAAGATGAATTAAAGTTTTAACTGTCTGACAAATGAGACCAGTTCCAGTTTAATACCGTTACCCACCCTCACATGGATAGTAATTTTCCTATCGGGCCAACTTATGGAGTCTATGTGTCGCAGTTGATTGCATTTGCTAGAGGTAGCCCTGATTTTGACAATTTCGAATTCCGCTGTACATATTTTTTTTTGATAACTGGTTAAACGGGGATGTTCAATAATGAAGTTAAAAAATTCGTATTTGAAATTTGTAAATAAATATGAGATCTTGTTACGCAAATATCAGGCGGATTTTAGCTATACCAATATAAAGCTATATAAATGATGTTGTGAGCGAGTATTAATTGTACTCAGCTAATTATGTTATATGCATATGTTTGGAGGAACATACATCTTCAAGTTGAGAGTTGCATGCGCCAAATCAATCTAAGCTACTACTAACTTTGAGTTAGTACCTCTCTCAAGAGACGTTTTCATCATATACTATATTTATGTCGGGTGTATGTGTATCTTGATTTAACCGGATTTTGATATGGCTTGTTTCATGGCTGGCTGTTTTGATCATGATTGAATGTTGATTACAGGGAAATTGGTACAGTCTTTATGACAACATTTAAAACTGTTGCTAGCTTCTTGTTGATGACAATTATTATCTTTTATAAGTTGTTTGTTCGGAGTTGGATGCAAATGCATGGCTTGATGGAAGTTCAGAACACGTATGTAATTATTTACGTTTATGCTTACTTTTCATTTTTGGAGAGACTCGAAATTGGACTAAGCTTGGATATCGATCTTGAAAAATTATGGTCACTGATCATTATTAAGTCACCCATTTCTAATTTGAGACCAGTCTATGGAGCGTGATAGCGTGTATCTTCAAACACTTTATGTGAAATGGCTGTACATTTGGAGTTATCAACCTGACACCAATTTACAAATGTTGGCATAAGTTGAAACTATGCCCGGGTAATTTATGCACCATCTTAACCTGATATTTTGCAAAAACATTATCATGCACAATATATGGTACTCAAAATGTCCGATTACTATAATTATTACAGATAGAGAAGCACGAAGGCATATTTGACTATAACAGGCATTGCTACTAGTATTCTGAATGAAGCCCCAATTGAGGTCTATCGCCATCATATATAAAGATGTAAAGCCCGCCCAATTTTTTTAGAGCCATCCAGAAATAATATGCGAAACACGGAACCAAGTCTTAGCGATAATCGCATTTCACACACACACACACACATACACAAACACACACACACACACACATACATACATACACACACACATATATATATATATACATATATATATATATATATATATATATATATACATATATATATATATATATATATATATATATATATATATATATATATATATATATATATATCACTCCCCTCCCACAATAATTGAAAATGATTGGATACACATGCAGGAATGTGTGCTTATTGTAAATTATATCATTTCCATCAGATTATTTTAGAAAGCTGCAGGATGCATGGTGCAATGAAGAAAGTAATGCTTAGTTGTGATCAAATATTATATATTAACATGTAGCCTCTTGTATACCTTAAATTGTTTGAAAATATCATTGCAAATCAGAGTTATGTTATACATCAAATTATAAATCAATGCCAGTGATATATGAGGTCCGATCATGTCACTAATCTTAGCTAATCAACATTGCCCAGTCTTTATCATGCTGTGTAAACAAGGAGGATAATGAGTTCTCCCAGCTCCCCTTGGCCTTGCATGTATCTGTGAAGAAAGTTTCTCAATATCACTTATGCATGGCACAATCATATTATTTACATGATGTTATGGTCGTTTGTACACGATGATAACTTCTCTTTTGGTTAGGAATGTTTGTCCCATAAAAATATCATGGTACAGTATTGAGAAACAAAAGGAGAAGTCTCATAATTCATATCTTACTTATGGTTACTATTATCCTATACTCCTAGATACTGGTGGGTTTATTATATGTTGCAGGATACATTTAAAGCCGAGCTGAACCTACATGCGTTTGACTGTTAACATGAAACCCCTATCTGGGATATTTGTACACGAAATGTCTCAGAATGTATTTATACTTGTCACCATTTGTCCACGATATGTATATTTATGGTGTAATTATAAAACCTAGGCATCATTATTTTTTTCTAGCTGTGATTATTCGACCAGAAGTTCTCCACATGCGTAACGACCTACACTTAAGATCTATATGTATTGACATGTAAATGTTTTTTTCTTATATTTTCACTAGTTCCATTTTTTTTCTTTTTTCTTGTGCTGCACTACATGGGACTAATAGTGATATATATTGTGGTATATGGTCAGCTTTTTTGCCGATGTGCGGTACAAATGTGCTGCACAGTTGAAATTATAGTGTGACATATATACAGTCGCATTAGTCAGCTTTTCTTGTCTGTTCAGCGTGGTGTATGTGCAGCACTACTGGAAAGTTACAGGTGTACTGTGTTTGGTTGTCTTCCTTTATGTTGCAAGTGATGCATTTTTTCACAGACAAGTCATATACTGCTCGTAATCATTGGATTTATCTCTGAAAATTCCAGATACTCGCTGATTATATAATAAGTGTTCTGAGGATATTCAAAATTGTAACCTAATGTCGCCAAAATGCAAGGGCTTGTTAGCGGTGGGTGTGTTGATGGCAGGCTGTGGCGATACATTGGACAGGCAGGCACCAGGTCTTATCTCCACTAGTTGAAAAATGTTTGTGTTTTCTTTATGATGGTGGCTGTTCACTGAATTCTGTGTCTGTGGGCATGGAGTGCAGCGAATGGCTGTTTGCTGTGGCTGAGGCACAGTTGTTTTCTCCCTAGAGGTAGCTATGCCTTGATTACATCCCATCCTATTGTGGTAACCCACTGATTTCACAAATTACATGTACTTTTTCTTTTGTTTTTATTTTCGTATCATGGCACAGATGTGTACATGTCCACATGTGCTTATAGTCGTAAATTTACTCATTGTCACACTGTTTTTTATTCAAGTGCAATTTTCATGGACTTACAAGTTTCAGCTCAGCATATTAGTTTCATCATCCGACTTCCGACTTTCCCATATATATAGTGCTTTGGGGTGTCTTGTTTTTATTTAAATTTCAGAGGTTACACGGCCTTAGGTCATAATGGACTAACAAATTTGTTGGCGTTTTTATAAATAACCTTAATAAATTATAACATAATGTTGATGATTAGGACAATGCATTGTCTATCGCATCCGACTCCCCTATGCTGACTCCAGTAACCTTATAAGTTTCATTTGATATTTTATCTCAAAATATTTCTCTATAAGGCCTAAATATTAAATGCTTTAACAGCAGATTTGATTAACTTCAAATCTTCTATGAGAAACTTGAAACTATAATTGACAATATTTTCTGGGATCTTTTCCATGCAACATCAAATCATAGCTCTCCAGCATCTTACTTACTAATGTGTCAGATCACCTTACTTTTTGCCTGCTTAATTTAAAAAAAAACAACCAAACAAACAAACAAAAACCAACAACAAACTCACACGGCCCTCCCAAATATGTAAAAGTTCAGACAAAAGACGCTGAGTCTGTACAGGATTTTTATATTTAAACAAATAACACCAACATAA
The DNA here is from genome assembly GCA_964020975.1 of Hermodice carunculata. Taxonomy (NCBI): domain Eukaryota; kingdom Metazoa; phylum Annelida; class Polychaeta; order Eunicida; family Amphinomidae; genus Hermodice; species Hermodice carunculata. The sequence goes on from OZ026620.1 coordinate 28,834,043, forward strand.
TGGATTCTCTTATCCAAGATCTAAATTCAAATTCAACTGTAAATTATGATAAGTTTGTTCGCATCATACAGTATGCCAAGGAGAAGCCTTTGCCTACCAAAATGGTAAGTTTAAAAAATAAATCGCATAAATTCTCGGCCCGGGTGACGAATGGTATTCTGTGATCCAAAAAGTATTGAAATTATCTATACCGTGAATTAAAGTGTAATGATCTTCAATCCTATCAATATCAAGTTATTAAACTGATCTTGAAAACTCACAATTTTATACTGGGGAGAACTTTACGTCAATGTTAGCAAAACTTTAACCATTACCAATTTGATTCAAAAATAACAACAGAAGACTTTGAATACCATTAGGTTAATTTTCAATGTTGAAAAAAAATCTCGCCGTTTTTTCAAAGTACATGGCACACAAACGTGTGTTTTGAAATAAAGTTAAATGACCAAATGCTTTAGCATTTTCTTTACTTGAGTATGCCCCCAAATAAGCTTCTAAATTAAATTTTACTGATGCCCTAGCATTTACTACTTATTTCACCAATCAACCTGACAGCCCATTTTTCTTTTTTCTATGGCCTTGAAATGATGTTAAATGGTTTTGAAAAAGCTGAAGCCCAAAACGAGCTCTAGTCATAGTACATTATCTTTGAAACTTTACAAAGGTATTAGTAATACTTTAGTTAAACCTTTGACGCTAATTATTAACCGTTCTTCAGCTGCTGGCATTTTCCTTTAAATTAAAAATGGCAAAAATGATACCTGTGTATAAAAAGAGGACACTACCCGCGGCGACAATTACAGCAAAATTTCATTCCTTCCTGCACTCTCAAAAGTATTTGAAAAAGTTATTTATCGCCAATTATATGCGTTTTTCACTTCAAACAATTTGTTTTATAACGGTCAACACGGTTTGAAACATTAATGCTCAACTGAAACTGCTACACAAGAATTTATAATCCGTGGCATCACATTAAATTGATCTAAATGGTATGTGCTTAATAGGCTTTTTTGTTGAGGATGATGGTGTGCAACCTGAATCTTTACCTGTTGCTATGGGTGTACCACTGGGTTTAATTTTAGGTCCTCTTTTTCATTATGTATATAAATGATAATTTTTGGGCTCTACAAAATTACTGCTATTCTCTAGGCCGATTACACAACCCTTATGAACTCTTTATGCTCCTTCCATTAAAACAAATGCTCAAATATTGCAAACCACTCGCCCAATATTAATTTGAGTTGAATAAATCACACAGCTGGCTCGTAACAAAGAAATTATCTGTAGATATTTCTAAAACCAGATATATATGATCTTTCATTTTGCACAACGTAACCTTAATCTTAAACTCTCAATTGGTAACATTTCAATGAAAAGAACAAAGGAATACTTTTTGGTACTAATGATACATGAAAACCTTAACTGTAATGTCCATCTTGATACAATATCTATACAACTCTCACGCATAATACTTACACCAAAAAGACTTCATAATCATTTCCCACTCAAAGTGATTTGCCCATTTACCACTTTTTGTTCCTGCCACGTCTTAATTATTCTATTCTTGCTTGGGCCCATTCATGTACCCATACTGTATCAACTTTCAAGCAATTTAACTAACTAAAAGTCCAGGATTTATTTTATTTAAATGTACTGAAAGTTTACTATTGATACAATCAAAAATGTGGCTGACTCGACACTGTTTACTCCCTTAACCAATCACCCATTTGTATGACACCAGATATCTCTACATTCCTGGTCAACCCTTCCCTTCGAGAGCCTCTATTAAGAACTGCAGTCGTTATTATATCGCAGTTATTTTACAAGTTTTGCCTCAAAGATATGAGAAAAAATGCAACCCAATCTGACAGTGGTTTCTCCAACTATACCAATATTTTCCTTTCGTTTGTACTTCAGTCTTTGTGGATCGATTATCCTCCGTGGGGGGGGGGGGGGGGGGAGTTGGGGTATAATAGACAAAAACGGAAAAGCCAGCGAATGGTTGTAACCAGTGTACGCCCAAGACCAAGGTATGTATTTTGTGGCAAAAAGCCTATGGGATGGGTTGAGAATTCCAGAAGCCTTACGGTCCGTTGACCAGGGGCCATGGTGTCTTGTATGTGCATAACAAAAGGCAGGTAGGTAAAAAACATACATCCAGAGGGAGTGAGTCTTTCTTGCAGTCAGTCGACCGGGGAGGGAAGAGCTTCAAAACCTGTGGCTAGCAAACACTCAACAGTTGCTTTACCAGGGGCTTAGTCTGAGGTTCTAGGTCTGGCAGCAACACGAAGGTCGAGGTCTGTTTCTCCATTCAGGTTTTTCCTCATCTTGTGGTCGGTTGACCAGGAAATGGGGGGGGGGGGGGAGGGGATGGAGCTGACTGCAGGTTAGTCCTTCTTCGTAAATGTTGCCTTATTTACACTTGGGGCTAACTATGGATTCTATACACAGTTCCAAGAGTTAATAAATAAACCTTTGTCTGCTCTCCTCCAATACAGGTGTTTGGTATTTTACTTATGGGGTAAAAGGTTGATGTATAGCTGAGGTGCAATCTGAACTGGAAATAATTTTCACTTCCAACGTGAGACAAGCAGTCACCCATTAAAGGCAAGTGATGGTTTCAAGCTGATCCCAATGAGCTGCTAGGGAATCCGAGTGGATATGAGCGTTAAGGCGAATCTGCGACTGAGAATCATATCAATTTTCGTCAGCTTGTTTTCAATATGTGTTTATATATATCTATATATATATATACATATATATATATATATATACATATATATATATATATATATATATATATATATATATATATATATGTATTGATATATATATATATATATATATATATATATATATATGTGTGTGTGTGTGTGTGTGTGTGTGTGTGTGTGTGTGTGTGTGTATCTTTGCCCTCCCCCAAGAGTACTTACTTCAGTGCAATTTGCAATCTGGCTTTGCCTGATATTTGTACCCAAGGGGGATAGTTATAGAACAAATGAAGTAGTGAACAAGACCAGCTCTTCGCTTGGCGGAACGTGCACAGACGTATTACCAATGGCTCTGCTTGAGCAAAAAATACCAAATATCTGGCCTGAATTTGTGGTTGTCTAATATCCAAAGGAAGCTGATTCCATTAACGCAACATAGATGGAAAGAAAAAGTTACTGTGAACTGCAGTTCTTATTGGAAAGTGTGCACTATTGTGTTTGTTGCGTACATTATATTGTGTTTGATTGTTAACATTTTGGGAAGCAAGATGCTTAAATATTGCAGTGTTTCATTATTGAAAATTTTGTACATAGTCATAAGTTTCCTTTTTCCTTTTTCGCGTAATCTCCCCCATCCGGTTTCTATGTATAATTTTACATGTGTTGTTGCATTCAAAGCTCCAGTAACAGCTCGGGCTCCAGCCAACTAAATATTCTTTAACAATAACTCATCAGCCTTACTACAATTTGATCAAACTACATTACCATATTCCAGAATGGGTCTAAAGAAAGACAAGTATTGTTTATAATGCTGACCGGCAAAAATGTGTGTTGTAAAATTCTCATAATAATGACTAATTTGGAACCCTTGTCTATAAAATGTGTAACATGACTTTTCCAATTTAAGTCCTTTTGAAACAATAAACGTAGAGGCTTATGCTCCTTGACCGTTTCTATGTCATCATCGCAAAATATTAATTGGGGGTGGTTTCTACGGTTTCTACGTATTATTTATCGAGAAATAATAATATCTGTCGCCTCAGTAGGATTAAGAGTTATTAACAACTGCTTCGCTCATTCAGCAATACGTACGTCCTCAGTTATTACATCAGAGTCAGTTTTTGGTTGGTTAATCTCGATATACAGTACCATAGTCCGCAAATAAACGTATATTCGTTGGCATGATATCAACAAGACCATTTATATATACATTAAGAACTACAAGGGACCAAATGCGAAACCTTGTGGCACACCAGCCTCCAAATTTCCCCAATCCGAACATATATCAAAGGACACCACTCATTGTTTCCTGCCAAAAAGATAATTTTGAAATAATACCAGCAACGGGCCTAATATACCCGATTTTAAAATTTGAATAATAAATCTTCATGTGACATGTTGCCAAACGTTCTACTTATGTCAAAATAAATTATCCTCCTCTCATCTAATACACGAGCAAATTCATGTTATAAGTAAAAAAGTTGATTCACATCTGAGTCACCAGGAATAGATCCAGATTGGGATTGGGTAATCACATAGTTATCTGTATAAAAAGTTGAAAAGGTTTTTTTTTTTCAAAAACTTTCTTAACAACGCTAAGCAAAGAAATAGGACGGTACTTTTTACATTCATTACTATAGCCATGTTTGTGAATCAGAATAACATTTGCCTTCTTCCAATCCATATGGACCTTACCGTGCAATAAACATAAACGAAATAGTTTTGTTAGTGGTTTGTACATGTTGCTTGCAGTTTCTTTTAACTGTCAGGGACTAATACCATCAGGGCCAAGTGTCTTAGCCCCGTCCAAACTGCACGGAATGCTTAGAAATTCCGTTTTCGTACCTTTGATCTCACTCAGTGTATTGGTTACAGTCTCCTGCAATATAGGTATTTCTCCATTTGCTGGGTCAATATGGCTTTGACTTAAAAATCGAAAAAAAAAAAAAATAAGATAAAAAAATGCAATTCAACACTTCTACTTAAGATTTTTCATCACACATAGGTTTTCTGTCATGGAATGATGAAGTAACACTAGGATCTTTGTTTGGCACAGTTTGCCTTGTAGTGCTTCAAAAAGTTTCTGTCCAGCGCCGACAAGCAATATCCACATTATCTGTTTCAAAAGAAAAGTCCCAATCAGTCTTCTGTAAGGCACCCCCAAATTCAGAAAAAATCCGCTTACCCATATTACCAAATAGGCCTACTATAACATGGCCTCTTATTACTATGAAATTAAAGGTTAAAAGAGACAGCTCAATGATTGTTATCTAAAAGTGGTGGCAGTACAGAGACCGATTTAACAACATTTGGCTGGTTAGTGATGACTTGGTCTAAGCAAGTGCATGTATAAGCAGTAATACGTGTCGGTCCATTTACATGTGCAATCAGGTTATTGGCCAGGATAAAGTGGGGAAGTTTTTTTCCCTGACGGCGTCCTGGGATCCGCATTAAAACCACAAGTCAAAAGAATATTGTAAACACCCGAAAGTACAGCTAATTGTAATGAATCCTGCAAATGGTTCCAATAAAGAAACGTTGGTACTTGGTGGCCTGTATACAACCACAAGTAAAAATTTATTGTTATGCAATCATAATTCCGTCCACAGAATCTCTATGTCTTTGCGTCAAGATCTTCCCGTTTTATAACCACTAGCGGACGGGATACAAACAAAGCTGCTCCACCACCACCAGCTCCAGACCAATCCTTGGGCATTATCGGGTCATGTCCGGAAAGAGAAAAATTGTCACTTGATTTTTCACTGTTAAGGAATGTCTCGGAAATAGCTAGAGCATTATGTACCGGAGCCACTGATGCATGCAAGTCTCTCATTTTTGCATCATTCGGACTTCGTTTATTGACATGACAAAGTGATAAATCTGTAAATAATTGTGGGCCAGGATTCTGATGTACATTCCCGGACAAAAGTAGTTTGATAGATACAACTATCAGAAGTTGGTCATGACAAAGATTTAATTACCCCATATATACACAAGTAATTCTTCCCTAAACCGAACACCACAAGTCAGGTTAATTAAATGTACAGAGGTCATATGAGCCACGCATATAAAGCCATATACATACATAAAAAAAACAAAGTTGGCAGATCCATTTAATGAAAAGGTCTGGTGTTCCTTCCAAAATGTACCAAATGTACACATCAAGCATATGTGCTACACATACGATATGCAGAAAGGCGTAACGTGACATAGAATATATGTAGTACATCAGTATTTGCAATATATATCTGAAGATAGTACATCTCAAAACAATGAGCTCGTAGAATTCAAACCTGTAGTACAGTCGAGGTGAACATAGTAATCCAAAGTGAAAAGAGGTTTACTACTTGTATGAATATCAATGAAGCAAATAATAATAGCTGGCAAAACAAAACCAATCACATTGAATGCAGTAGTAATCAACAATATATTTATCACAAAGCCAGCGATATGGCATAGCTTTCTCAGACACTGATATATAATAAAGATTAGAATTTTCACAAATTTGAGAGACAATTGAATTGCATATACCTGAATTGTATGATCAATATTACTATAATCACCTTGAGAAACAGCATCAACTTCATGGCTTGTATCCTTTATTTCTGTTATGATTATACTATGGTCGATGTACGCAAGTTGCGGTGTTGAAAAATGGAAAATATAGCCCAAAGAGTAAGAAAATAACAATGCACATACAATAAATGGTTAAAAATAAGTAACAAATGTGTACAAGACGCTTTGAACAACTAAGTTTGAAAAAGGTAAGTATAAAATGAACACCCAGGTTGCCGAAATGAACACATCTTGTCACTAAGTTAATAAATAATTGAAATAAAAATGACAACACCTGTGGGGCAGTTCCAGATGTGCCCATGGACTTTTTGAACGGAGGCACAGTCACTTGTACAGTACAAATGTTGGTTGGTAAAAAACATGTTGGTCGGAGCAGGGAGCTCTATAACATGTCTCTGGTCGGAATGGCCAAAGTTAATTTGGGTATCATTCTGCTGGATGTATTAACGTTAACAATTACTTGTAGGAGCGGATGATAGTCATCATGAAGTTTCAGTTCACGGACATGTATTACTTCTATGTGTGTGAATTAACCCGTGCAAAACATGAAAATTCTAAAGATTCAAATGATAAGAATGACAGCTAGGAAAATGTTGTTTCAAGTGTAGAATTTGGTCGGTCTGTAGATAATTATGAACGCATGCAAGGTGGAACTTACAATAAGTTTCATCTCAGGTGCACATATTACTTCTGGATGTTTAGATTAATCCGCACATGAGATGGAGATTCTTTGGATCCAAAATATTAACAATAACAACTTTGGAAATGTATTCTATCAGCACAATATGATAGATCTATTGGTAAATATGAATACACACAAGATCAAACCTACAAAACAAATCAGAAAAAGCCCACCCTATGTTTCAAGTGAGACTCATAAGGTGGTATCGAACAAAGCCCGTCTCCAACATCGTTGCAAAAAATTTCCGACAAGGAAAAACATTCAGAAGCAAAGAAACCTGCCCCTAAATATGCTAAGACAGACCAAAAAAATCATACTTGGAAAAATGTGTTCCCAGCACAACCCTGACTTTTTCAAAGTCATCAAATCCTTTTTTACAAACAAAAGCATGTCTCTTGAGACATTCAATTATTAGAGAGAGGTAGCATTGTAGTAGATTGTTCCTTGATGTGTGAGGTATAAACGAGCATTTTGTAAATGCTGCCTCAGGGAACAGGGAGAGACCGTGCCGCAAGTCTGCCTCTCTGTCAGACCACGAGGTTGCCAAACACAGTCAAGAGAAATATAAATCATATTCTAGTGTCTTGAAAATCAAAAACAAAAAAAAAAAGTAATAATGATGCTAATTTTTAAATCAATGCAGTCGGCCAAAATGAAGTTTTAGAACTTCTCCTTTCAGTTACATCAAATAAGCCACTGGACTTGACCGTATCACTGCTAACTCATAAAAATAGCTGCTCTTTGTGTTGCACCGGCAGTCACTGAAATTATGAGTAGTTCAATATTTCAATGTAAGTTCCCCAATGCTTGTAAGCTTGCTGAAGCTGTACCCTTGAATAAGAATGAAAACTCCTTGGACAAGAGCAAATACAGACCGGTCAGCATTCTCACTTGCATCTCCAAAGCTATAGAAAAGTGTCATAACACCAAAATTGTAGAATTCAATAACCAAATTTTATCATCTGTCATATCTGCTTATAGAAAGGGTCACAGCTGTCAACACACTCTTTTAAAGATGGTTACGGAGTTTTGTCAAACTGCTTTGGACAAAGGTAAGGCTGTCGGAGCTTTAGTGATGGATTTGTCTCAAGCTTTCAACTGCTCACCCCATGATATCATTGTGGCCAAACTCTCAGCATATGCTATATCAGAACAATCACACTCTATTTTTGCAGTTACCTGAGAGGTAGGTTTCAAAGGGTCAAAATAGGCAGTGCTAAAACTACACATAGGGAGGCATCGAAGGGCGTCCCACAGGGTTCTATTCTTGCGCTGGTCCTCTTCAATATCTTCCTCGTTGATATTGTTTACTCTTTGAGCAGCCGTTTCTTGCAAATTTCACAGATGACAACACCCTTATCGTACTTGGTGAAAAATCTACAAACAGTTGTTAGGACACTCGGACAGAAGGCTGTGCAGCTGCCGATTGGCCTGCTTTCAATCTTATGTAAGCAAACCCTGACAAACTTCATTTTTGTCAGCAGCCAAAACGGCAGATGCTGCAGTAAATTCCATTGACATCGAGTCAAACGAAATACAAGCCGAAGACTAAATTAAATCATTAAGTGTTCACATTGAGAGTCGTTTGAACTTTAATAAATACATCTTCTGAGGTATGCAAAAAAGCTGGTTTTGGCCAATCAGTGCCCTAAAATGAACATCATCGTATTTAAATCACAATCGTACGCTCACAGCTTTTTGATGCTTCATTCCTTCTAAACTGAACTACTGTCCACTTGTTTGGATTAATAGCTCTAAGCTTCAGGTGGACAACATTGAAAAGTTACAAGAGTGGGCCTTGCCTATTGTACTTAGGGATAAGAAGTCAGCTAATGCCAAACGTTTGACCATGGCTGGTCTACCATCTATGAGGAACCGATATCACAACTGGTTATTGCAAGAAGTTTATAAATCTGTCAATTACACAAATCCCAGTTATTTCTATAATCTATTTACGGTGCGCAAAACAAACAGCAGTTAAGAGGGACTCACATGCTATATCTAACAATAGTTAACACGACTAAATACTGCCTCAATTCATTTACTTACAGAAGAGGATAATCATGGAGTTCACTCGACAACACCCAGAGGTCAGCTGAATTAATTCAGAAATTCATTAAATCGATCAAACTTCTTGGTACTCATCAGCGTAAAGCCTACTGGTGTCGTCGAGTAGAGCCCTCTACATTATAAGTATTCCACAGGGAAGGGACATTGGCCATGGAGAATCGGAGTTATACTGATGTGCATTGAGTATATTGTGTAAACTCTAGAGTTATGGGTCAAGTTTTGCTTTTAAAACATGTATTTTATCTCTTACGCCACATCGAATGTACAAGTCCCTGGTGGACCTATCTATCTATCTATCTATCTATCTATCTATCTATCTGTCTGTCTGTGTGTCTGTCTGTCTGTCTGTCTGTCTGTCTGTCTGTCTGTCTGTCTGTATGTCCATCCGTCCGTCTGTCTGTCTGTCTGTCTACCTACCTACCTATCTATCTATCTATCAGTCTGTTTTGCTGTCTGCCTGCGTGCATGTTTACCTGTCTGTCTGTCTGTCTATCTATCTATCTATCTATCTATCTATCTACCTATCTATCTATCTGTTTGTGGATGCTCATGAAATTTAGTGGGATTGTGGATGAAGCCAAATTGGCAGTTGTTGATGAAACTAGTGGTATCATCGGTAACTTGATTTCAAGGTGTAAAGTTTAAAAAGTAATTGCACTAGACATACCAAATTTATAGAATATATATATATATATATATATATATATATATATATATATATATATATATATATATATATATATATATATATATATCATACCCGATGCTAATAAGTGACATCATATGAGTGACCTTGACCTTTTTTGTTAGGTTACCAATCCTGTAAAGAGATTTGAGCATCCAGATTAATATTGCACTTGTAAATATTGTACATAGAGGTCATGGTCAAAAGGGCAGTTGGAATATACAAGTTACAATGTGAAATCCTCATGAGTTGTCTGCAACACTCATTTTCTGAGTTAGGATCGTATAACATTTAGGACCTGTGAAACATATGAAAATCTAGGTGTACTTTAATGTTGGTGGTGCTACCTACACTGCTATATAATACACGGGCAAACTGTGAAAGTATTCTGACCAGTCCAGCTTCCTAAATAATTCATGGATCGCCATGAAATTGTGTGGGATTGTGGAGCCATCCATAATTTGACGAAAATCATTTGTTAAAACGTGTTAAAAGACATAAAATTCCATATCTTGACAACTGTTGCGTTAGAGATGCCAATGCTCTACTTGGTGATCTGGCTACTTCTGGGGTCACCCTGACAAAAAATAATTGTGTGACTTTAACCTATTGCCAAAGTCATGAAGCACTTAAAGGGTAAAGGGCATTTTGGATTATAAATTCTAGAAAAGCAAGAACTTGGGGGGGGGGGTATTTTTTTTTTTTTTTTTTTTTTTTTTTTTTTGCAGAGTAAGGAAGATTAGGTTTCAATCTAAAACATGGCCAAATGTTGAGTTTGAAAAATGCCTTTTTTTGAAGAATTTTGGAGCTAAGAAATCCTAGTTTTGGGCCAAACACCCACATGGTTTTGTATTTACAACAGATTGTGAATGAGCTGTCATTCGGACTTGGGTCTTCTGGGCAGTGTGAAGTGATTAAGCTGGTCACAGGTTTTGGGGGGAAAATGGGCCAGGGGGCTAGGGAGAAAACAATGAACCATTGGGCTTGAGAGAGAACCATGGGCACTCCTCGTCGGTTATTTTAGAGACTGAAACCAGCTGCAAAGAAATCACATATTTGTGATCTTCTCCTGGAAAATCTTTTTAAAATTCCACTTTAAACATAGACTTGAAAGATATATTTTCATGACAAAACATCAAAAGTATAGTATAATAAGAGTACTTCTTACAAGACAAGTATCCATCAAAGAGAGTGAGTACATTTTCCACAATGGCTAGTTTACTGCTGCCAGAGAGCCAATGAGAATTAAATTACATTTTTTTTCACAAATGGTTTAACCTATTTTGATGAAATAAAAAGCTCTTGGAAATATACATTTTTGCGTAGGAATGGTATGTGGCATTTGTAAATATTTTTATGTATTTTTTCAATGTTACACTACACAAAGTGCAAAATTGAAAGAGAGTATCTTTATGAACTAAAAAAAATCGCTCCTTTTGCTCTCAAAGAAAATAAAACAGGATAACCGTCCCTACACATTACATCAAAGATTTATTCTGCAAAATCTGACGATTTTATGTTAAATATTATGGTTTGTATGCCCAGAAAACCTCTGAAGTGGACCCCTTTGCAATATATCGCTTATCACCTCAAATAACGAGAAAACAATGATTTTTTTTCTGCACATAATAAAAATATAGTTATATCTAAAAATAAGTGTATGGTTTGGGGGGGGGGGGGGGCTAACGGCAATAGATTAGAAAGTAGAATAATATATTGTGGCGCTATACACACTGAGCTTTACAGACGGCCCGGTAAGAAAATTACATGTGATTCAATATTTCGATAAAAAATAAAGCAAATGATACCACATGTACCACAAATGTGTTTCATACGGTAATATGAAATGGATAATAAGCATACCCTTGATTAATGTCTCAAGGTTGTCAGAGGATTGCTTTGTGGGAAATATATTTTTGGTGACTGTCATAACGCTATGTGTAGAGCATTGGGGCCATGGGCTTCTTTTTACGAAATAATTCAACCTAGAGAAGCTAGAGTACAAGTGTACATGTTTTCTATTTTGGTGTGTCTAAGGGTGTGTCAAACAGGTAACTTGAGAAGATAGTAGTATGTGTATGTATTTTTCAATGAGAATATTTTGAAAAATGGCGTAGTGGAGCAATATCATGGCACCTTGTGGAATATTGATGGCTAACAGGTAAGACTGAGAACATGTTGAAGTGGCCACGTAATGATTTTTTGGGGGGGGGGGGGGAACCTATGGTACAATTCGAAGGCTTTAAGTTTGAACAATTTAATTGGGGGCTTGTAAAGCCATTCATTCTTTAAATAAGCGATCACTATATGAAGAGGACATCTTCTACGTTGGTTTGGTTACCAGCTGTAAATCTAAATTGTGGCATATATTAAAATTCACATTGAAAAGCAGTACTCTCAAGTGTGGTTGACCCATGAAATGCCCAGAGGAGATTTAACAATAACGTTCCTATCAGGAAATAAATACAGACAACCTTTACTTTGGGTCATCGCTTGACCTGGTGGTATATGGTGTTTTTCTCAGAGTCTTTCAACTCATTTATCATACATGTATAATGCAAATATGTATATTAAAAAGTACAGGTGCATCACAACGAAGTAAATCATGCAAAACACAATCATATTATGATAAAAAACATTACTTTGACAAAAGTCTGTATTGTTGGAGTTAGTTCAGTAGCTAAATTTTTAGCGATAAATGTTTCATGAGACATCTAAAGATGATAAGATGTCATATTGACAATGTGGAAATAATGATAGTCATGACCAACAGAAGCAACACATCCGTTTTTAACAATGTTATAGAAGCTGCACCAAAAATCCTAGGGAACAAAAACTATCGATGATTCAAATTCTTTGGTCATCAAACAAGCCCGGTCAGAGTCCAGCAGGTTTAAGGTACAGTACTACTCTCGCCAAATGGACCAAATTGCTAGCCCGTCGAGCACGCTGGCGCGCAACAGAAAAAGTGCTAGCCTTGCGCAGCATGCTCAAATAAGATGCTCGCACCATGCAAATGCGTTCACGTCCTTCTTCGCATTTGGCTAAAAATGCGTCTTGCCACGTGCAAATGGTCGAGCATCGTGCGAATTGCAAGCGAGCTTCGTGCGAGTGGCGACCGCATCGTGCTACATGCCCGGTGCTTTACACTTGCAGTCACTTCGCGCATTTTACAAAGTGGGTTGTCCTCCATGGCTTGCATTTTAAATTTGCATAAACGATAAAAATAAAACCCTGGCATTGCAAAGTCGTAAAAAGACATATAACGAAATTTACCCCCACTCAGAACTAGAAAAACACTTACATATCTTAAGTTCCGTTCTTTACTGTGTATACATTAACATACGTTACCGATCGAAAGTCTTTTAACACTTTCACGCGCTGACCGCGAGCGACTCTCGCGCTGACTCGGGCGAGTTACCCTGCGAACATGCCGCGCCCGTGAACACGGCCGCGGAGGGCCGACATGAAAGGATGTTCACATGTATACCCACTGTAAAGTATATGATCAACTTCAACGAATGGCCAGTTGTCTTCACGTGAAATATCAATGTCGGATCCGGCTGGACATGAATCTAAACTAAGGTGATCTTTGGCATTTTTCTTGGACAGAGTTCTTCAGGATTTATTTTGCACAGTAAAATAATAAGGTACACGTACATGCACATGCAGATCCACTTTCAATGTCACATTTTGCGAATCATCTTTCAGAAGCACTATTATTTTGGTATCTAGAGACTTAATACAATAACCACCTGATAACCCTACTTAATACAATAACCACCTGATAACACTACTTTGTTTATTACATATATATTGGTGTCTGTCTTCAGAAGGAATGCCGTCGAGAACTGGATATATTTGTAGTAGCGTTGCTTGTAATTGCTCAACAACAGGCACAACGACATGTTGCATATGCAAACTGTGATGGCAAATATTCTGGCCGATATGCACATGTTGTTTAAACATATGTATCCAATTCTCGAAGGCATTCAAGATTTAGATGCTAACCGATCTGTTCCTTCATGGATAAATGTTAAAGATCACAGCCGTACAATTAGCAGTGTGTCGTTCTAAAGGTTCAAATAGCCATAAAGTACTATACTGAATTATTTTTACTAAAGAAGTCTGGTGACCCTTCAAAGCGCGCCACACTGACCAAATTAAAACACAACAACAACAACAACAACAACAACAACAACAACACCTCCCCCCCACAGAAAAACCTCCATTTAATACAGTTGCTCACATCATAATTGCTCTGACCTTGGGAATTTTGTCGAAGTCGCCCACATTAGCACATAAAAAAACTAGAGACAGCAAGATGTCGTCCTATGTCATTTCAAAGCAATACGCTGACGACAAGTTACCGTGTCCAAAAACACCTGCCCACCTGCTAAGCTATGCGGGCAATTTTTGGTTAGCCTCCCTGCATATAGAGGCGCGCGCGTTAGCCTAGAAATGAACTCGCAACTGTCAACTGCAAGCAACATGGCGACTGCCAATCTTGTTAGTGCCAACACAAGCAAGTTGAATCATCGGTGTAGAGGTTTCCAACGATTTCCCAAGCAGCATTCAGTTGCAGTTTGTTTCTGAAAGTCCTTGTGGATAGATCCCCCTGTCCTTTAAGTCATCGAGTGCTAGTCACTTCTAATTCTGTGCTGACCATTTGTGGTCACCAAGTGGCAGTTCAGTACCTTTTCATTATCAGTACATCTCTGAAATTGCACATATTCATGCTGCAGTAATATATTTGGAAGACTGTTACCACATGTGATGGATTTCCACAGCGTCAAATTTATCATTTTTGTTTATTTTACAAGTTTTTTACAATTAGCTGTTAGTTTTATTGGAGGAAAAACTAACATGCTTGGTAAAAACAATGTTGCTGATGTGCAGATGGAGTCCGAGCACAAGAACTCGCCTCCATCCGTACCAAATATACAGTGAATATCCTTCTGTATGTTGTGCAATCGTAACAGGAAGCTTCAGAAGAACTATTTTAGTTCTAAAGAAAATATCTTCGTGTCAACACTATAACATCATCAAGGAGCCATACTGGCCTCTTTTAATGTACCTGGCATCCATCTTTTCACCAACGGCATATTGTTGAGACAAGGGGGGAAGTCCATGGAGAAACTAAAGACATTTGACGATTTGACGACATCTATATCAGCTCATCGAGATGATGGCCTCAATAATATTTCTAACCTTTGAGACAACAATATTTGGCATAGATCCAAATTAACCTCATTGCAGTCACACGTAGCCAACGAGAAAGCATTTCACTTATGTAGACAAAGTGCTGAACTTTCCAATGATACCAAACAATATAGTGCTAAGAAAAATACGTCATACATTTAGCTTAATTCCATTAGGTTGACTTTTATAATTTTAACATATAGGACCTTTTTATGTCAGCTATTCGTTGAAAGTATGACAGGGGCAGTTAAGACAGTGTAACCAATTAGGATGTACATTTTAAGTGTGCCAGTCAAGGGGGTCTGGGGGCATGCCCCCCCTCCCGAAAATTTTGAAAATAAGCATGAAAATTTGTGCATTTTGAGGCAAAAATGACGGGTGAAGAAGAGCTACAAAATATTGTATCACTGCTCATTGTCCAGTGTTTTATGAAACTATAATGCTAATTTTGTAACACGAGGTTGATGTCATCTTGCTCTGTACTTCCTCAGTAGTGAGGTGGTCTATATACAAAGTTTAAGAGCACCTCACCAACGAGGAAGTACATAGCAAGATCAAGCAGATCATTGGGCCTTATGAAGACGTGCTCAATAGTGTGAAAAGAGAAAACTAAAGTGGTATTGGCACGTTACAATATCATCAGGACTTGCCAAAACAGTGTCACAGGGCACAGTGCTAGGAGGAAGAAGGAGAGGGAAACAAAAGAAAAGATGGGAAGATAACATCATAGAGTGGACAGGTTTCGGGCTCAGTGAGTGCCTGAGGAGAGGAGCGAACCAAGAGGTAGGGAGAGAGCCAGTTGCAAATTCAGCAGTGGCGGCCCTACGGTCAACTTGACTTGTCTACGGGATTGATGAGATCAGATGAAACATGGACACGTGTATATATATATCTCCAAAGTTTCCAAATGAAAACAGTTTTATTTCATTTCACCTTTAACAGTGACTTAAAGACTCATCTTCCTGTCAACCTGGTCTCTAAATGTATCAATGGCTTTCTTTATGTCCACTGTGATGATTTATTTGTGTACATTGGGAATACAGAGGTTTGAAAGCCGCTCATTACTCATAGTAGTGCGCAGATCAGTTTTTGTATGCTTCATTGCACTGAATCTCCTTTCTGGAATAGCTGTGGAGACTGGCATTGTGAGCAGAGTTTGCAGCATTGTGCGCACATATGGGTACAGATTAGGTGGTGTTATCTTCAATGCGGCAGCTTATGTTGAAGGCCTATTTTCCATGGAAACAGTGGACCACTTGCACTTTCACCTGTCAATTTCTCTTGATATGGCTTCACTTTGGTCGTCTGCAAAAGCAAATGAATATTCGTCAAACAACCTGTGAACCGCATTGGCATAAAGTTTATCTAATCTAGTAGGGATTAGATACTGAGCAGAAAATCGGTTCTTCTGGTCTATGAGTCTTTCTTCCAATTGCATAGTGAGCAGATCAAGGAAAGGGTTGAAACAAGAATGTTTCGAGTATTCACTGGGGTTGTCTGACATCCACAGAGGAAGCCAACTAAAACAGCCTTTTCAAAGAGAACATTCCATTTCTGGTCATCTACTCTCTCTTGCTTAAGAAGTTGAATTCTATTTTCAGCTTCCTCTGTGGCTTGAATAAGATCAGAATTCACGAGCTGCAGCTGGTCACTGAGAAACACAGTCGTCTGAAGTACATGCTCAGCCACTATAGTGGCATGATGAAATCAAACCTGGTGACAGCTCGTGGGAGACCCGATGCTTTTGAATCACCATCTATTGTCAGGTCTTCGAGCGCTTGCACTACAACTGGGAAGCCTGCTCTAAATGTGGAGAGAGTGTCGGTCCTTGGCACCCAGCGAGTTTCACATAGCGAATTTAATTTGACTCGTCTTCCCATTTCAACTTGAACATCATCATTTGCTTTTTTCCAGGGCTTCTTGATATACCAATAGTTTTTTTTTGTTAACCTACAAAGGCAAGCTGCCTTATCTCTCATATTTAAGAAAGGTAACCCAGAATGCCTTGAGAATTGGAAGCCGATAAGTTTATTGAATTGTGATTTGAAGATAGGAGCGTATGCCCTTGCAAATAGGACCCAAGAAGTGATGCATAGAATAATTTCTACTGATCAGACGGGATACATAAATGGACGCTACATTGGAGGCAATATACGCCTCATGAATGATGTAATTGACTATGCCAAGCATCTAGACTTCACTGGTGCTATTCTTTTCCTAGATTTTAGAAAAGCATTTGATACACTAGAATGGTCTTTCATGATATCAGATTTGAAAAGATTCGGGTTTGGAGATTCCTTTATAAAACGGGTCTGTACGATGTATAATAACAGCAGTAGCCATATCATTAATAATAGTTGGATATCGACACCAATCCAACTGACTAGAGGAATACGACAAGGATGTCCCTTGTCTGCACTAATGTTCATAATCTCTGTTGAATTCCTTGCTATAGCTATACGAAATAATAATAAAGTGAAAGGTACAAAATTCCTGGAAAAAGCACAACGGAAATGAAAATAGGACGATACGCAGATGGTACAACTTTGTTCGTGTGCAATGAAGTTTCAGTAACTGAGTGTTTAAACACTGTAAAATATTTTGGCTTATTTTATGGCTTATGTCTTAACCTGAACAAGACAGAAGGACTTTGGATTGGAAAAAAAACTAAAAAGAAAAGCGACATCGGAGGCATTCAATGGCCTAACCAACCAATAAAAGCTTTAGGTATATACTTTGGGTACGATAAGCCACAATGTGAACATCTAAACTGGTCTAGAAAATTAGAAAAATTATCCTAAGTTTTACGAAACTGGAAAAAAAAAGGAAATTTAGCGCTATATGGTAAAACATAAGTTATAAAGGCGTTGGCAATATCTCAAGTAATCTTTAATGCAAGTGTATTACCTGTCCCGAAAAATACTGTAAAACAAATCAATGAAATTATTTTCGAATACCTTTGGAATAGTAAAAGGGATACAATAAAAAGAAATGTTCTTATTGGAAACTATGAAACAGGAAGTATTTAGATGCTCGATCTACAAAGCTTGTTCGACTCTTTACATATTAAATGGATACAGCGTCTCCACTGTGGTGAAGAGGCAACTTGGAAAGTGCTACCAGCATGGGGGTTGAATTTTTGGGGGGAAGACAATTTGGTATTTAATTTGAATATTAAAGATATCAAGGACTTCAAAAGTATGATTTAAGTAAATAGATTACCAACTTTCTATGAAGAAATGATTAATGCTTGGCTCAGGGTAAGAAAGCTAAACAAAAATCCCACAAAGTGTGGAGAAATAGGAAAGGAAGTAATTTAGGGAAACAAAAACATTCTATTTAATAATAAGCCCATTTTCTTTCCACACTGTATAAATGATGGTATAATTTACATTAATGATCTGATCTGTTAAATGAACATAATGAATTTGATCAGCAAGATTTATACCAAAAAGTTAGTAATAAAAGCAACTGGTTTTCAGAAATCGGTATATTACTCCAAGACATAAAAACATAGTTTAAATTCACAAACCTCAATAGCAACCTCAGTTCGCATTGATATACTCCATGGTAAAAGAAGTTTTGATTTTTTTTCAGTTAAAGATAATCTTTGTTATTAAATTATTTTAGAACATAAGGTTGAAAAGCCAAATGTGTAAAAAAAATGTGGGTTATCAAGTTTGATATTAGTAACATCAGATGGGATGCAATGTGGAAATTTATATTTTTTTGTTTAAGGGAAAACAAGATAAAGCAATTTCGATTTAAACTGACACACCTTATATTACCGTGTGGTCAGTTATTACACAAATTGAAGCTTAAAGCTACTCAGCTTTGTATATTCTGTCATTGTGTCGATTCTTATGAACATTTATTTTTCAATTGTAATAGATTAGATATATTATGGCAAAATGTGAAAAAAGCATTAAAGTTGTTAGGATTTGAAAATTTAGACCTCTGTTTAAGGACATTCATTTCAGGCTACAAAATTGGAAATGGAAGTTACTATTGGGTAAATGAAATTATAACCCTTATTTGTTTTGTCATTTTTAAACGTTTTTGTATCGAACAGGATGGACAAAATGTGGATGTTTATATATTATGTAAGAAAGAGCTAGAATATCAAAGTAAAGTCTCAGAAGTAATTGATAAATATAAAAGTGCCAAATATATTAAGTTTGTTTCGTTATTGTAAACTCATATCAGTCTGCCGATGAAATGAGGGAATATTATAAGGCAGATATTAAAAAAATAAACAGTTGATGACAAAAAAAAGTTTTTTAAACTTTAAATTGAAGCTAAAAGCTACGTCTTGGACGACGTCCATCATGTTCCTGACACTTACATCGTCACTAGCAAGAACAATTGCAAGGTTCAAGCAGTGTGCCTTGCAATGTACACAAATATCATTTTTGAACTTATTTTTCACTAGTGCCTGTACACCCTTGTACTCGCCTTTCATATTGGCTGCGCCGTCATATGCCTGACCTGCCATATTTTCAAGCTTTATTCCATAGAACGTAGTTTAGGCTAAGAGAAGCAAAGCAAGGACATGACCTGTAAGGTCAGAAGCGTGCTCACACCCTAGAAATTCTTCTCTGAGATATCCATTATGGGTGTCTACAAACCATACACATATAGAAATTTGTTCCTTTTTGTACTTATCGATTGTCGCATCTGCCATAATTGTAAAAAACACAGACTCACTACATTCTGATGCTATTTTCTGTCTGATCTGTGCGGCTCAAATGCCCAGCAATTCATTATGTATCAAGGAAGACAAATAACGTTTCTTAGGATCGGCTAGATGTAATGCCAAGGTCTCATCCTTAGCTACTATGTATCGCAGAATTGTCATGAATGTGCTTTGCTCTTCAACATGACCACGTATAGCAAGGTTTTGCTGACCACAAAGAATCAAACACTCTATTATAGAGGGAAAAATTATGCGGTTTTTTGCCCTTGTCTTGCCTTCTTGTGCATTTAATTGACCTGCAATATCTAGATTCCCACTGCATATTGACATAAAAGTCTTGTGCTATGCCCTGACATCTAAAATGGGGTGATCCCTCTCGGAGGTGCCTTTTCACCAGCATGTTGACATTAGACCAATCATTTATTTCATGGCCCTGTTTGACTAAAGTTTATTCTTTGCAGTCAATAAATGCAAAGAGAAAACAATATAAATTTGCAGTGTACAGCATCTTCTGATACAGAATAATGCAGAAACACATTTTCCAGTAGAACAGGAAGCTTTAGTTCCCTGTTACTTTTACCAATGACTCAAGAAAGAAATGAATAAATAAAAAGATATATAGGCCTATTTGCCGTAACAAAAGAAAACCTTGTGCTGTTAACTTGCTGAAAAGCCAAATTTATAGGTATAAGGTTGGAGAAAGAATATCTAGTATACTGCTTGTCATATGTGGCTGCTTAAAATACTCTAGTAGTAGTGTGTGTACAATGGCAAAGTATATTCGGCCTAGAATTTTTACATTACTGAAACTCGACCTATTTAATCTCAAGGTATAGATATAAAGCAATATAGAGAAAGCATAAACATAGTACCTACCTGGAAGGAAACCGGAAACCGGAAATTAATGCATGACAATCTTGTTTTAGAATTCGAGATTTACCTTGGTCATATTTGCGGTCTATCTTTAAAATATCTACGTATCCCGACGAGACAGTCATAGGCCCAGCAGACCTAGGGTCACATGGTGTTGAGCTTAGGTCAGGTTCTGGATCATCATCGCCAGGATTAGACCCACTACCTGGCTTCTCTTAGCTACTAAACAGAGAAATGCGCCAGTTGGTGATAGGTTTTGATCCTTTCGCTGCCTTCTTCATGATGCAGCCACGAAAACACGGTAGCCAGGACTGGCCTGTGACAGTGTCCTTCAACATAGTGAAAATGAACCAACGATTCGATTTTAAACAGACTAGTGGTGCCACCTTTAGTAAATAACACAGTACTTATATAGGCTTAGGCCCTACTTGCATAATTTCTGTGAATAGGACTAGGACCTTAGGGCTGTAACGTCATTCAAATAATAATTTAATTATTATTCATGCACTAGGCCAACATTTACAAGTACACATATAGAAAGAAAATAATTGGACCGATTGGAAGCTACTGTTGTAGACCAACAGCATAGAGCAAAATTATTAAACTTGACACCTGGCCACACTTTATGTTCAGGTTACAAGCCTGTTTTCTATTCTAACAGAGGAATAGCTCTCTCTCTCTCTGTCTCTGTCTGTCTGTCTGTCTGTCTGTCTGTCTGTCTCTCTCTCTGTCTCTCTCTCTCTCTTTGTCAAGTTTTTTTTTTTTTGGGGGGGGGGGGCAAAAAGACGAGTAACCACCTGCACAATTTGCGTATAGGTAGTTACGCCATTGTATGAGGTGCTTGCGGCATATCCCGGTGCTGTTCTGATACTTTGCTACTGTATTGAGCACTCAGTATAGAGCTGTAACGTTGTTTCATGCTGCTTGACAGCTAAACGTTGGTATCAGGTTAACCTTGGTATCGGGGCGTGGCATTATGGCCTATCGCTCTGACAGCTAGTCATTTTGTATTGGGCTGTTCTCGTTCTTATACAAGCAGCGACATCCTCTGTAAGGTTCTCAGACACATCTATCACATGCTAACATTATAAAAATTTATGCCTGTTTAAGCCATTATAGTTGCATTGCTTTGATTACTTCTGGTGAATATTGTGCACACATCCGGTTCTCAGATGTGTTGCAAGCCAATGTGGACTACTTAATGTAAAATTGCTTATGATTAGTTGTTTTTTTTTGGGGGGGGGGGTTACAAGGTTAAGTCTTCACTCGGTCACGCCATTTGATTAACAGTCGGCAGTTGACTGCGTGTTTCTTTCCCTGAAGGACCTCATTGCAAACTTTCAATCCATCCTTCTGATGAAAGGGGAAGTTAAGGGAACATCAGAACATACAGACCACGTATGACGTTAACCGTGATGCGGCTGATGTTTAAAGTATTCCATGCGGTCCCTAAGTATATTCGTCTTTGCATTAATCATTCTATTGTTTCAAATTCCACATGAAAAGCCCTTTCTTCGGGTACCAAAAGTAATCAGGTCGAACAAGAGCAGCTTTAGCAGAGACGAATGATCCTGGCAACAGCTTTTCTTGACGCACTTAAAAAACACGCGCAAAGTGCGCATAGCGTAGTTCATCATTATTTAAGAATTCATGACATTAAACGTTAACTGATATTGATTCGTTTGATGCTTTCGAAGGATTTTTCCAAACATAAATAATAATTGAAAGCGTTTGCCTCTGTTTCTATTTGAGGTCGCGTCTGATAAAAAGATATACAGATGGATTGACAGACTGACAGGCATGCAGATAGAGCAAGAGAGACAGAAAGAGAAAGGCAAATACCTGTTTTAGGCCTTTCATTAATATAATTCAACTGAACTATTACTACGGCCATTTCATGTTGTTATCACGGTCATAAATCATCGATAGTTGTTTATCTTAAGCGCAAATTTCTGCTATTATGTTCTATCATATTCTATTCCATTCAGAATTGTTGTGTCCAATGTGGCATGCTGATATATCAGTGGGAATGTCACGAGATGAATTTAGAACCAATGTTGCCAACTTTTGCCAGTGGAACTTCAGTGCCCCTTCTACACAGGACGAATACACGATTGGTTGTGACCAACCTACAGAAGGTCAATTTTTGACCATTCAAAGCTACGTTCATACAGATAACTTACCTGCTGGTCATTCCTTAAGGACGGAAAAATGCCTACCTCTCTGTGAAGTGGAAGTTTTCTATAAAGCAGGTAAAACTGTAAATAGCATCGACATACATGCGCTTTCGATTCAGAATATTTTCTGAATTTAGTTGTTATAACTTCAGTACCAATGGAAGTTGTCCAATTCGTACCAGTTAATATATTTGGATTCCGTAGTGCGTATTACCATGGATCTGTTTGTGTTGACGCGCTCGCAAAATTAGTGTTTTTGTTCAGCACATTTATGTGGCTGATGGCATTTCCAGAACCTGCTTTGAACTATATGAAAGTATGTCAATTTAGTTTTTAGGTCTTACAGAAGATCATACTTAATTGTGCCGTAATCGAAAACATTTAGTCATTACAAAAGACATGTATGTATCGCAATATGGCCGAGTGCCGCTGGTGAATCAATGTTAGGTTAGTATTATGTATGTCACCATTACACAACCAAGAAAGTACATGGATTATTGTTTAATTGCTGATGAATCGACCATACGATACTATAAATAGAATTCTAAAATTATGTTCATGGTGATGGATTGCTATCGTGTATTATGATCTTCATGGACTTACCAGATAATATAATGATGAGTGTCTAAAATTCAATTGATCTTTTTGATGATGTGTTCATCCTATTGGAAGCCAATTTTGTGGTTTTCCATTCGGTATCAATGACCTTCATCCCAGTAGCCAGATACAACAGTCTCCAAAGTCACGTGGGTCTCCACAGCTATATAATAAACAACCTTGGTGCGCATCTTCCAAGGACA
Organism: Hermodice carunculata; assembly: GCA_964020975.1. Classification (NCBI taxonomy): domain Eukaryota; kingdom Metazoa; phylum Annelida; class Polychaeta; order Eunicida; family Amphinomidae; genus Hermodice; species Hermodice carunculata. The sequence continues at coordinate 28,857,515 of OZ026620.1, forward strand.
AGCAACCATTCCTTCACGTAAGTCATGGACAGGGACTATACTATTAACCACACAGCTTAACTCTTTACTCCCTCGTAACAAAACAGTGCAGCTTATATGTTATTGTAATTAGTCCAGAGTTTAGAACTCATAAAATATTATTTCCATCCAGCACCAGCGTGCCTAGTTTCAAAGCAATACTTCAGCAGTTGGTGCAACTTAACAATATACTGGGTGCACTTTGCGCCCAAGGAGCACTGAAGAAAAGTGTTGACTCATTCTGCAACTGACAATGAAAGGTTGAGCGTCGGAATTAAGTAAACTGAGGATTCCCAGCTGGTAACAGATGCTTGCCTAAGCGGCACTATCCTCTGTTTCTTGTAGAGGGAGCCCTGTTTTGCTCTGTGCAATTGTTTCCAGAATGTCTGACCAAAAGAAATTTTATGTATGTTACATAGATCTTGTGTTCATCAGTAGACTGCCATAAAGGTCCCAAATATGGACGCCATGACCTTTGAAGAAATTAAAAAGTATAGATTCTTGCAGATGCAAAATCGGCTATTGCCTTACTGTTCCAGTTTACTAAACATCTGTGATTACATTATTGTACAAGCAATAAATATCACAATATACAGTTGCTTAGACCCACATATTAAAAAAAACGCACTCCGTGACAATTATTTAATGCGTGTCATAATACACAGATGCTGAATATCGTTTATGTGGAGAGGCTGATTGCATCCATTGGGGAAAATCAGGCAAATTGTGATCACTTTGCAACTGTTAATGGGGCTCTATTGTAACGATTGTATGTTTAGCATATCACGTTATGTAAACTATACCTACAGATCTATCGGCATGCAATCTTGGCATCTACTTGCGACAATGAATAGCAAAGCCGCACTGAACGATGATGCGTAACCTAATGTGATGAAACTATATGTAAATATTTCAACAGCTGTGTAACATGCATAATCGCTTTTACGAACATTTGTCGCTTTTGGATGGTGTGAACTACACATCGTCAGCTTTTTATGTTATACAGGTGGACCTGCTCCAGCCCCGCCTCATTGATGCCATTGCTACGCAAAATGGAATATACAGATTTCGAGGCCGGGTGGCAAGCTTTACCATTTCGTACGGTCTTGATAGATCTTTTATGCTTCCCTATGAAGAAATACAAAGCACAACCAAGGTAACAAGGGTCATTAAAATTGAGGCATTAAGCCATAAATTTTCCTAAATTGTCTGTTAACACAAACTAAAAACAAGTAATATGTTGCACCTGTATGAAAGTTTAAGTTTCCAGTTTGTATTTGTTTCAATAAAACCTAATACTACTATACTCCATGCTAGGTTTGCGGGAACAATTGAATAGCAAATACGTCACGGGATACAAAACCAGGCGGTTTGTCACTGTAGTTTGTCTCCATGAATAACACGATCGGGACTTTGTATTTCAAAACCTGCATAGCAACATCTATAGTTCCAATCGGCTTTGTTGCTTGTCAATCGATAAATGTAAAGTCGGCCATTTCCTTTTCCTTTGGCAAATGCGACCAGTTTATGTTCCTTCTTATGCCCTTTGGGGCTCATGGATGTATGTTACTAATTGCCTACAGAAACTGGTATATACGAACTGGTAAAATTGATATATTTTTACAAGGTACGATACTTGAGTGTGCAAAGTTTACCATTGTGACAGTAGTCTGTCTTGTGGGATACATGCGCAGTTTTTGTGTATTATTTTCCTCCAATTCATCAAAATAATTTCCTGTGATGTTATCTAATATCCGTGAAAGCAATACCCTCCAGATTATAATGCAGGTAACAACGTAGGAGGAAATGTTCTTCACCTTCAAAAAATTGTCTGTCATAACATTGACACAAGCGCTGGTTTTGAGGCTTACTTGATATCGACCTAGTTTAATCCGGAGTAGTTTAAGTCGGTATTCTTATATAAAATTACCCATAATTGTCTAATGCCAAATGCATACACACTGGGTAAGATTTAATTTCTTGGATGACAAAGCTGAAGTAGACGCTATAATTTAAAGAACGATATCTAGTATTATGAAGTAGTATTAAGTATACTTAGTGTTATGAAACGATCTTGAAGGCATCTTATTGTGCTTGAAAATGGCGTTAGGTATTCACAAAGAGGAATAAAGACATTAACACACCTCCTGAGATGCATATATTTCCACATCAACTTCTTGCTTGACATGTGCGCATCCACCTCCTGGACTTCACAAGACGACCTTGTCTTCGAATAGGAATCGTAGGGTGCGATGATATTACAGGTAAATGTGAATTTCACGAGTACTAAAAGACCTACTATGTGGAGGTGGGATGGGTTGGTATTTCAGGTCACATTCACTACAGTTACTAGATTAGATCTGAACCGGCAGTGTTCCTGAAATATTCGCTCCCACTATTACTTTGCTCGCTCTTGTCGTGGATGATGTGTGCCCTGGTGGTACCAATCAAAGGTTCCACATGTGTTAAAGAAAATGTGGTTCAGTTTTCTCCCCCCCCCCCCCCCCGCAACAGTGACATGATATCAATCAGGTCCCCATCACCACCACCCAAAGAACATCCTCGGTACCTTGATGATTGCCCCGTGGATTACGATGCATTTCAACTGAACACATGTAATTGTATGTATTTCAACTCTTTTACTGCCAACTGCAACTGAAGTCGAAATACTAAAAGTGAGCTTTGCATTATTAAATGCATACTGAATTACTATTCTTCGTAAGTAGACTTTCATTTAAGTTGCAGAACGCATATAGTCTCATAGAATATAATGGTACAGGTCAACAGCTCTCCTCGGAGTGTTTTGGGTGCAATATGCCGAGAAGGGCTGTTGACTTGGTCCAAAACTAAGCACTAAAATAATATTGATTTTGTCGGAACCTTGAGTAGCCCTTTGAGAAATCTAAGTTATCGCTTTGCCTTTTTATTACACGTTAATTTTCGATGCCGCCACTCCGTCTAATAAACTATTATGTGAAATAGTCGAGACTTTCCACAGCCACACTTTCGTACAATCAAAGGCCAAAGTAATCTCAAGCTCCAAACTGAAAATTCTTGCGCTATTTTTCCTTTCTCTCAAGTTTGATGGAAACTATGCCAACATAGTTCCAATCCTGTTGCAAATTAAAGATATAGCTGAACAGTGATAGAACGTAACATAGTGCAAAATAGACCCTGCTAGCCTGTAAATCATATTATTAGAACAACTGAGAGTAGTGAGGCTGGACAAATTCACAATTGTTGCACCAATTATATTGTTTCTTCTATACTGCTGTAAAAAGGCCTACCCCTAATGAAGTCACTTTTCAAAAGAGGTCATTTTCATTGACGATCATATAACGGCAAGTGATCCCAAAAGGTAGTTCTTTTTTTACAGGTTCAATAAGGTATTGGCTGATAATGTTTACCAGACGGGGTCTCATCATAGAATTCGCAATAAAAACAAAAATATCTTTAAACTTGCCAAAAAGTTTTATGCAAACTCTGCAGTAAAAAGCATATAGAATGGCTGAACATATTTCAGAAAATCAGAAATCTTCAATACCGATTAAAGTCATAGGAAAGTATGTTTCTTGAGAGGGCAATAATATTCATGTCACTTGTTTCAATTATATTTCTAGGTAACTTAGCGCTACACAGACAAGTGAATATGAGCAGCACCTTTCTTGGGTATTCCCCTTCTAGGTTGGTGGATAATCGGCAAACGAAATCCTCACGCACTCAATTAGAATATGATCCTTGGAGTCTGATAAATCTTGGAGGCGGTTTTTTTATTTCAGGCGTCGTTGCCAAAATAGACTACAACGAAGTCCGTGAGTATATTATTAATTTACAATCTTTGTAAATAAATAAAATAAGAGTTGTCTTGATTTGTATGTATTTCTATATCAATTTAACCATGGAGTAATTATATCAAAACTTAGTGATAATTCTATGCCCAGCGTCTTTTCATAATATTACTATTTCAAAGAACAGTGTATATCTGTCTTATTAATACAATAACACATCTTTTGCTGTCGTAGGCCATTGTGAAATTGGGTCATCCAAAAAATTGCATGCTTCCCTGCATGTTTATGTGCATTATTAGACAGTGACCGATTTTGTCCACAGCTGTGGTGATATTGGCACAAGCGCACCCCCACATACACCAAATCACTCATAAACACTCATATATATATATATATATATATATATATATATATATATATATATATATATATATATATATATATATATATATATATATATATTGCTCTTGTGGTATTGGAATCGTGAATCAATGGATTTTATTATTATTATTATTATTATCATCATCATCATCATCATCATCATCATCATCATCATTATTTCCGCATTTATATAGCATTTCCGTCACATTTCCCTGCCATATTGTTAAATGTTGTCCATAAAAGTACAAGGAATTACAATTTGACCATTGTTATGATATGTGGAGAAAAATGCAGTAGACAGCACAAAGCCTGTTTACAGAGCATAATAAATAAATAAATGAATGAATGAATGAGTGATGAATGAGTGATGAATGAATGAATAGATAGATAGATAGATAGATAGATAGATAGATAGATAGATAGATAGATAGATAGATAGATAGATAGATAGATAGATAGATAGATAGATAGATAAAAGCTGCGAATATTGAATAGAGCCTCTGTAAACAAATCAGTCAACTAAAATGCCAGATTTCTCCGATTTTAGAGAAGCTCTTATAGCAACTGTAGACTCAAAATTTTGAACTACGAAACAACCATACCCATAGAAATCTACTTAATAATGCCTGCAACCGAAGTGGTATCTTTTGTCACAACGCACTTAACACTGGCCAGGATCGCCATAATACATGCCCCTTAACCTGAGTGACAAAATTGAAAACAGTCGCTGGCCTTTTGATGAACCCTCATCTGGAACTCCGCTTGTAAAGTCCGACATCTGAGAGGAATTAAGAAATTATAAACAGACACTGGCCTTTAATGGAGCCATTATCTGCAATAACCTTCCCTAACACGTCCGATATCTGCACCACAATCCGAAATAGCGCCAAAAAATGCTTGTCTGATATCATACACTTATGATTGACAACTGTTGTTCCTTTATCTTTCAGTTGGCAGTTTTGCCATGCAACGTCGGGATAATCCATTCATAACTTACTACTTAGGCAGTGTTCGTCTCTGTCTTCGGTAAAATCTTGCCGGTGACTGTATAATCCTGTTACTGCATTTTGTTGTTGAAGATCACACCAATAAACAGGTTGCATCCACGCCCGTAGCCAAGGGATGGCGGGGGAGGCGACCAATTGACACCCCAATCCGCACCAAAAGGCGCGCCTTCCAAAAATAAGAAGAAGCAATCCCGCAAAACAAACAGGGGGAAAAATAAAGTTACAGTGGAAGGAAATTAAAAAGAAACAAATTGATACTTCTTTAACACAAGTTCCACTATTCCCTCCATATTATCCCACCAAGCAATACTCATTCATCAATCAGTAGGCTGCTTTATCCAGACAGATAATTGCGCTATAAATAATAAAACTAATTTCCGTTATAATTTTATCTTATATTTCAACTTTTTTCTTGGACATTTTTATTTCAATTTTAACATTTTTCTCAACATGTTAAAACCCATTTAGGGTCTATGTTCGCATAACATACTTTTCTGTTCTGATAACATAATTATCTTTTATTTTATGATGATGCTTTATTAATTGAGGTGTATATGTAGTGAATGACTTTGCTCATGATCACTGATACATATATTTTGGTCACCCCAATCTTGATTGCAAAGTAAAGACAAACAAACAGCCCTGTTTTCAATTTTTATTTAAACACAGCACAACAATTTTTCATTGTTTTTGCACCACAAGTCAGCAATTCATAGCTTTGTGCTGGCATAAATATGAATCCCTGTGAATATAATACATGGAATTTATTATTAAATTCCATGTATTATATTGAAGTCAGCAATGTATAGCTTTGGGCTAGCATACCTGTCAAGTCTCCCCCATAAGGTGGGAGTCTCCCGCTTTTTCACCCGAATTTTTTTTATTTACGAGCAAAATTTGTCAAATTTGGCAGAATGTCCTACATAAAAATTAAGTATTTTCTATTATATTCTAAAAATTGGAATCTCCCACATGGATTTTTAAAATTTACAAAAATCCCCCTGTTTGAGGTGTGGAATGTTGACAAGTTTGGGCTAGCATAGATTCCAGGTGAATATAATACATGGGATTTAATAATAAATTCCATGTATTATATTCACAGGGATTCACAAAGTAATTCACTACACATACACCTCAATGGATGAATAATCATCATTATATTAAAGATAATTATGTTGTATTGCCCATGAGTATAAAAAATAAAAGTATATTAATGATTAGTACAAGTACAAGATACAAATTTCCATGGATCCTTCTCATCCCAGTTCAACTGAATTCAAATTTTACATGTATCCCATTCAGCTTACTAATTGAGAGGACTACAGAGCGTTTGCCAGCGGTAGCCGGCGTTAGTTGGCATTTCACAGCGTTTTCCCGGCGTTGAAAGGGTGTCAAACGCTGGCAAACGCCGAGTAACGCAGGTAAACGCCGACTAACGGAGGCAAAGGCCAACCAACGCTGGCTAACGCCGAGCCCCCAAAGGCTTAATTGGATTTTGGCGTTAGTCGGCGTTTGCCGGCGTTTGTAACGCCGGCAAACGCCGTCTCACGCTGGCAAACGCTCTGTAACGCCGGGAACCGCCCTGAAACGCCGAAACGCACCCACTAACGCCGAAACAAGTTACTAGTGTTACCTGCCACTCCCCCCTTCCCCCAGTCTATTAACCAATGAAACAGGCTTGAATTCAAAATGAAATAAGGTGAAAAGTTTGTAGGTACAGAGTTCTCCAAAAGAAGAAGAACGGGTGAGAAAAAAGGACTGCTAAGAGCATATACAGTAGTTAATAAAGTTTAAACAACGGACCTAACCAAGGATAAGTTAAATGGGAGACAAGGTACTTGTCAGGTCCTTGCACGCAATTGAGGTCTAGTTCAGCATGTATGAGTGCAACTGCTGTTGTACCACATTCCTTGCAATTGAGTCCGATGTTGTTATGTTAGTCCAAAAGAGTAAGATTTCAAGCCGCGTGCTGCTTGATGTGCATGTAAGAGGCTCCGCCCTCTTGTAGTGAGGATCTAGAAGGGTCTCCACCGTGGCACATAACAGTAGTTGGAAGTAATGACGGAGCTGGTCTCTGGTGAGGATAGTTGAACTTTGCTTTGCCGCAAGGTGAATAGGGGCTGGTTAGACCATTTTGTTTGAAGAATTTTACACATGCACTAAAAGGCCTCCACAAGGACATGTTATGTGACTTTTTTTATAGCCGGCAAAGGCACTAAATAGATGTGTGTGTGTGAAGCGTTTTTTACCATTTTGTAAGATAATTTATCCAGGAGGGTGAAATATGAAATTACCCCGACATGGATGCCACAAACCGTCGAAATATAATGCGCTGTTTGGCACTAGATTAGATAGCCCCAGAAATCAGAAGAACCTAAACAAAATAGTGCATTTTATGACGGGGTCGCTGAGACCCCTACTTTCACAAGACACATACACATGCGCAGTGGTATATCCTTTATGATATGTAACTTTTGTACAGGTGTACGATCCAATGTAATTGTAATTAAACGTAGCATCAGGCATACTTCCACATTATCCAGAGCGTGGTACTCCACGTGCAGGGCGGCATGCATGAGCCGCAATACATTGAAGTGGTTTTATTTACTGAAGCTGGTGACTTAAGAGAATTTTCCAGCATTGTAAAAATGGGTAACATTATGGGCATCTTGGGTTCTGCTCAGATCATGTCACACAGGGAACTGAAAAACTATATGTGTATCTAGCATTCCTTTTTACTAATATGATCCAACACGGGCTCCTCAAGATATCATTGAACTTATTTCAACAAACAAACAAAATTCTTAAAGTCATTCTGATAATTATCGTAGTATTGCCCTAATCAGCATTCTTGGAAAGGTATGGGGTTGGGTTATTTTAATTAACAGTGATGATGTTTTAAGCTCGTACAATCCCCAGTTCGGCTTCGTATCTAACAGTTCAATGGTACAATGTACATTTGCTCTCACTGAATACATGAATTACTATAAACGGAGCAACACTGATGTAAAACTTATATTTCTAGACGCCACTAAAGCGTTTCATCGGGTGGAACATATGAAGCTATTTCGACTTTTATCACAAAGAGGATTACGTCCTGTGACATTTCTTTTAAATATGTACTCCAATCAGAGTGTACGTGTGGCATGGGTACAGGCTACACCAGAGCCACTCAGTTGCCTGAACAGAGTCAACCATGGTGGGTACGTTGTCTAAAATCATTTGGAATATATATTAATCCTACAAAATTAGTTCCATAAAATCTTTGTGTTATATCATTATAAATATATATTACCATAGATTTTTAAACCTGCATTTATTCAGAAGAAAATAGCCAAAAAGGTTTCATAAAGCTAACAAACAATGATAGAGGATTTGGTTATACAGACCAGTCAGATATTTTCCACAATAAAAAGGTACGATCATGCATACTACCTTATTTGGTTACCAATGTTCCCTAATTTTCATATAATTCATCCAAGACTATCAAAACCAAGCTATTTAACCATATTAAAAATGTTAGTGACCTTGTACTGGATAATTCCACAAAGAGAAGAATATCCCTGTCCATGTCATGATTGTCCTGATGTTTCTGGCCGTCATGGTCATGGTATTACTGATGATCTCTCAGTTATACCAAACGGGACATAACAACAACTTAAATCTTAAGACTTAAAATATCGTGAACAAAATACAACTCCTTGAGGGAAAGACAAGAAAATTATCATGAATGCTGTTAAAGAATATGCAAGAACCGGGACAAAAAAAGGACAAGTTGATATTGATTATTTGTTCTGTGAAATAAAAAAAAATGGTTGGTAACAAAATCATGACATTACAAACAAGAACCAAACAGCCACCACATAAAATTCTTACATATCCTGGTATTGTAAGTTGCCTGCAAAATATCCATGAAAAACTACATTTTTGCATCGGCCAATACTATAGCAAATAATGCTATTATTACATGCACACAGTTTTATTATCATGTGATAATTGACTAATTGGGCTTGTTAGACCTAAATTCAACTTTGGCTACATATAAAAAGATAGATGCGATACTTCACACTATTTTCGGTAAACATCAGCAATTCTTACCAACATTCAATATAAATTTTTCTGATGAGCACATCCGTTTACCAAGAATTTTTTGCAATTACAAAACTTCACAAAAGTCCATTTTATTGCAGATTTAAAAAGTTTGCTCAACTTAACAATGGTTTGAACAAAGATGCAAGAGTTTTCGCTAAATTACTGATATCGAATTGAAGCAACTTCTGGTGTAAACAGGTTATGGATTTGCCTTGCTCCAAAATTATGTTAGAATAATTATATGGTGCAAATAATAAATTACAACACACACAAAATTCATGTGGGGACTGTTTTTAACTACATAAACAACCATTCCACAAATAGACCTGAAACCATGTTTGAAATCGTATAGATAGATAGACAGACAGACAGACGACCGACCGACCGACCGACCGATAGATAGATAGATAGATAGATAGATAGATAGATAGATAGATAGATAGATAGATAGATAGATAGATAGATAGATAGATAGATAGATAGATTGATTGATTCCAAAAACTGATCATTACAGTTAAGAATGCATATTTTTGAGGATGCTCAGTGTGCATTTGACTATGATGAATTTGTTTAACTGTTGGAATTTTTAATAGATAACATTTGTGTAAAATTTCGAGCTTCTGTCTTTAGGCAAACTTTTGGAACTCCAATGGGTATACATTGTGTACCGTAGATAGCTACTTTATATTCATTTTACACCCACGAATATCATTTTTTGAAACTCTAACAACGAAGGACCATCGTGGTAAATGTTTTGGACTGACCTTTTGATATGTTGATGCCTACTGAGCATCAATTATAAATATTTCAAATAATGCATTTCATCGATAACACAAGTGATTTATGGGAATTAAGGCAACTACAGAAAGTGAATCAGAATGTTCATACCTTGATATAGTCATGTTTAATGATAAAGATTAATTGAAGTTTAAACTGTCTGACAAATGAGACCAGTTCGAGTTTAATACCGTGAACCACCCTCACATGGATAACAATGTTCCTATCGTGCCTACTTATGGCGTCTATGTGTCGCAGTTGATTGTATTTGCTAGAGTATGCCCTGCTTTTGACAATTTCGAATTCCACTGTACATATCTTTTTGCCCACTGGTTAAAAGAGGATATTCCATAATGAAGTTAAAAAATTCGTATTTGAAACTTGTAAATAAATATGAGATCTTATTACGCAAATATCAGGCGGATTTAAGCTATACCATTATAAAGCAATATAATTGATGTTGTGAGCGAGTATTAATTGTACTCAGCTAATTATGTAATAGGCATATGTTTGGAGGAACATACATCTTAAAGTTGAGAGTTGCATGCACCAAATCAATCTAAGCTACTATTAAATTTAAGTTAGTACCTCTTTCAAGAGACGTTTTCATCATATACCATATTTACGTCGAGTGTATGTCTATCTTGATTTAACCGGATTTTGATATGGCTTGTTTCATGGCTGGCTGTTTTGATCATGATTGAATGTTGATTACAAGGAATTTGGTACTGTCTGTATGACAACATTCAAAACTGTTGTTAGCTTCTAGTTTTTGATGACAATTATTATTTTTTGTAAGTTGTTTGTTGGGAGTTGGATGCAGATGCATGCCTTGATGGATGTTCAGAACATGTACGTAATTATTCACGTTTATGCTTACTTGTCATCTTTGGACAGACTCGAAATTGATCATTATTAAGTCACCCATATCTAATTTGAACCCAGTCTATGGAGCGTGATAGCGTGTATCTTCAAACACTTAGGTGAAATGGCTGTACATCTGGAGTTATCATCTGGACACCAATTTACAAATGTTGGCATAAGCTGAAACTGTGCCCAGGTCATTTATGCACCATCTCAACCTGATATTTTGCAATAACATTATCATGCACAATATATAGTACTCAAAATGTCCGATTACTATTATTATCACAGATTCAGAAGCACAAGGGCATATTTGACTATAGCAGGCATTGCTACTAGTATTCTGAATGAAGCCCCGATTGAGGTCTATCGCCATATTGTGGAAAGATGTAGTGCCAGCCTATTTTTTAGAGCTATCCAGAAATAATATGCGAAACACGGAACCAAGTCTTGGCGATAATCGCATTTCAAACACACACACACACACACACACATATATATATATATATATATATATATATATATATATATATATATATATATATATATATATATATATATATATAAATATATATAACTCCCCTCCCACAATAATTGAAAATGATTGGATACACATGCAGGAATGTGTGCTTATTGTAAATTATATCATTTCCATCAGATTATTCGCAGGATGTGAAAAAAAAATCCCTATCTGGATATTTTTACACGAAATGTCTCAGAATGTATACATGTCACTATTTGTCCACGATATGAATATTTATGTTGTCGTTATAAAACCTAGGCATCATTATTTTTTCCAGCTGTGATGATTCGACCAGAAGTTCTCCACATGCGTAACGACCTGCACTTAAGATCTATATATGTATTGACATGTAAATGTTTTTTTTGTTTTTTTTTTCTATTTTCACTGGTTCCAGTTTTTTTTCTTTTTTCTTGTGCTGCACTACATGGGACTAATAGTGATACATATTGTGGTATATGGTCAGCTTTTTTGCCGATATGGGGTATAAAAGTGCTGCACAGTTGAAATTATAGTGTGGCATCTATACAGTCGCATTAGTCAGCTTTTCTTGTTTGTCCAGCTTGGTGTTTGTGCAGCACTTCTTGAAAGTTACAGGTGTGCTGTGTTTGGTTGTCTTTGTTTATGTTGCAAGTAATGCATTTTTTCACGGGCAAGTCATACACTGCTCGTAATCATTGAATTTATCTCTGAAAATTTCAGATACTCGCTGATTATATTATATGTGTTCTGAGGATTCTCAAAATTGTAAGCTAGTGCCGCAAAAATGCAAGGGCTTGTTAGTGGTGGGTGTGTTGGTCGCAGGCTGTGGCGGTACATTGGAATCGCAGGCACCAGGTCTTATCTCCATAAGTTGAAACATGCTTGTGTTTTCTTTATGATGGTGGCTGTTCACTGTATTCTGTGTCTATGGGCATGGAGTGCAGCGGATGGTTGTTTGCTGTGGATGAGGCACAGTTGAATCTCCCTAGAGGTAGCTATGCCTTGATTACCATCCCATACTATTGTGGTAGCCCACTGTTTTCACAAACTACGAGTACTTTTTCTTTTGTTTCTATTTTCGTATCATGGCACAGATGTGTATAGATTCACACGTGCTTTCAGTCGTAAATTTACTCATTGTCACACTGTTTCTTATTCAAGTGCAATTTTCATGGACTTACAAGTTTCAGCTCAGTTTATTGGTTTCATCATCCAACTTTCGACTTCCTATAAATAAAGTGCTTTGGGGGAATCTTGTTTTTATGTACATTTCAGGGGTAACACGGTCTTAGTAGTGGAGGTAGGGTGTGTTTATACTGTTCCAGATTCATAAATATCACAAAAACGATATAGGCCTATTTTACTCTTTTACTTTAAACTTAGCTGACTGACAAGTCGGGAGAACTAAAAGGTGATGGGCCTAACAGGTCTCTTTTTATTTTTGGCAGAAGATATGAAATTTGTGTTTTGGGTGGTTGGGCCTAAACATATTGAACTAGTGTCTGCAGTTAATGATGAATATATGTCTAAGGTTGAGAAGACCGGCTTAAAACCCCCAGTTGCCTTTTATGGGTGACTGCCTGTCTCACGTCTGAAGTGAAATTTGTTTCTTTATATTGGTATTGGAAAAGAAATGTTGATGCTTTGGCAAGTCTAATCTCTTTGCTGTCATTGTTGGGTTTGAAATTAATGAATATGGATCATGTGTTTCTGTAGTATTTGAAAATTACGTCATTGGCTATGTTGTGCTGTGGGCTTTCTTCTCCGACTCATAGTTATAGTGGAGGTAGGGTGTGTTCATACTGTTCCAGATTCATAAATATCACAAAAACGATGAAGGCCTACTTTACTCTTTTACTTTAAACTTAGCTGACTGACAAGTCGGGAGAACTAAAAGGTGATGGGCCTAACAGGTCTCTTTTTATTTTTGGCAGAAATAAAGGAAATTTGTGATTTGGGTGGTTAGGCCTATACATTGTGGAAAAAGAACTAGTGTCTGCAGTTAATGATGAATATTTCTAAGGTTGAGAGGACCGGTTTAAAACCCCCAGTTGCCTTTTATGGGTGACTGCCTGTCTCAAGTCAGGAGTGAAATTTGTTTCTTCACATTGGCATTGGAAAAGAAATGTTGATGCTTTGGCAAGTCTGAAATCTCTTTGCTGTCATTGTTGGGTTTGAAATTAATGAATATGGATCATGTGTTTCTGTACTTTTTGAAAATTTCTTCATTGGCTATGTTGTGCTGTGGATCAACAGGGCAGCCCATTTCTCTTTTCTCTAGGGCCTTGAAATGATGTGAAATGGTTTTGAAAAAACTGGAGCCCAAAACGAGCTCTAGTCATAATACATTATCTTTGAAACTTCTCGAAGGCATCAGTAATACTTTAGCTCAACCTTCGACGCTAATTGTTAACCGGTCTTCAGCTACTGGCATTTTCCTTGAAAAATTAAAAATGGCAAAAATGATACCTGTGTATACAAAGAGGACAGTACCCGTCGCGATAATTAAAGGCAAATTTCACTCCTTCCTGCACTCTCAACAGATTTTTAAAAAGTTATCTATCGCATATTATATGCGTTTTTCGCTTTATACAATTTGTTTTGTAACAGTCAATACGGTTTGAAACAATAATGTTCAATTGAAACTGCTACACAAGAACTTATAATCACGTAAAATTGATCTAAATGCTACTTGCTTAATGAAATTCTTTTTTGTTGAGGATGGTGGCGTGCAGTCTGAATCTTTACCTGTTACTATGGGTGTACCACAGGGTTTAATTTTAGGTCCTTTTTTCCTTATGTATATAAATGATAATTTTTGGGGCTCTACAAAACTACTGCTATTCTCTAGGCCGATGACACAACCCTTATGAACTTTTTATGTTCCTTCCATTAAAACAAATACTCAAATACTGAAACTATCTCACCTAATATCTATTTGAGTTACATAAATCACACAGCTGGCTCGTAACAAATAAATTATCTTTAAATATTTCTAAAACTAGATATATGATCTTTCACTTTGCACAACGTAAACCTAATCTCAGTCTCTCAATTCATAACATTTCAATGAAAAGAACAACAGAATACCTTTTGGGACTAATGATACATGGAAACCTTAACTGTAATGTGCATCTTAATAAAATACTTATTCAACTCTCTTGCATAATAGGTACGCCAAACAGAATTCATAATCATTACCCACTCAAAGTCATTTGCCCATTTACCACTTTTTGTTCCTGCCACGTCTTATTTATTCTATTCTTGCTTGGGACCATTCATGTGCCCCTACTGTATCAACTTTCAAGCAATTTGACCAACTAAAAGTCCAGGATTTATTTTATTTAAATGCACTAAAAGTTTACTATTGACACAATAAAAAATTTGGCTGCCTCGACACTGTTTACTCCCTTAACCAATCACCCATTTGTATGACACCAGATACATTCCTGGTCAACCCTTCCCTTCGAGAGCCTCTACTAAGAACTGCAGTCGTTATTATATCGCAGTTATTTTACAAGTTTTGCCCCAAAAATATAAAAGTAAAAAATGCAACCCAATCTGACAGTGGTTTCTTCAACTATACCAACATTTCCTTTCATTTGTACTTCAGTCTATGTGGATCGATTATCCTCAGTGGGGGGGGGGGGGGGGAGGGTATAATAGACAAAAACGGAAAAAACCAGCGAATGGTAATAACCAGTATTAGTCCAAGACCCAGGTATGTGTTTTATGGCAAAAAAGTCTATGGGATGAGTTGAAAATTCCAGAAGCCTTACGGTCCATTGGCCAGGGGCCATGGTGTCTTGCATGCCCATAACAAAAGGCAGGTAGGTAAAAAACATACATCCAGGGGGAGTGAGTCTTTCTTGCAGTGAGTCGACCGGGGAGGGAAGAGCTTCAAAACCTGTGGCTAGCAAACACTCCGCAGTTGTTTTACCAGGGGCGTAGTCTGAGGTTCTAGGTGTGGCAGCAACAGGAAGGTGGGAGCCTGTTTCTCCATTCAGGTTGTCCTTCATCTTGAGGTCGGTTGACCAGGAAATGGGGGGGGGGGGGGGACGGGGGGGACGGGGATGGAGCAAACCGCAGGTTAGTCCTTCTTCTTAATTTTTTGCCTTATTTACACTTGGGGCTAACTGTGGAACCTTTACACAGTTCCAAGATTTCATACATAAACCGTTGTCTGCTCTCCTCCAATACAGGTGTTTGGTATTTTACTCCTGAGGTAAAAGGTTGATGTATGGCTACCGTGCAAGCTGAAAAAGAAATAAGTTTCACTGCTAAAGTGAGACAATCAGTCGCCCATTAAAGACAACTGATGTTTTCAAGCTAGTCCCAATCAGCTGCTAGGGAATCCGAGTGGATAAGAGCGTTAAGGCTATTCTGCGACTGAGAATCATATCAATTTTCGTCAGCTCGTTCTCAATATGTGTTTATAAGTATATATATATATATATATATATATATATATATATATATATATATATATATATATATATATATATATGTATATATATATTGGTATATATATACTTATAAACACACACACACACATATATATATATATATATATATATATATATATATATATATATGTATATATATATTGGTATATATATACTTATAAACACACACACACATATATATATATATATATATATATATATATATATATATATATATATATATATATATATATATATATATGTATATCTTTGCCCTCTCCCAAGAGTACTTACTTCAGTGCAATTTGCAATCTGGCTTTGCCTGATATTTGTACCCAAGGGGGACACTTATACAACAAATGAAGTAGTGGAAAAGACCAACTCTTCGCATATGGGAACATTCACATACTTATTACCTATGGCTCTGCTTCAGCAAAAAATGTCAAATGTTCCAGTCTGAATTTGTGCTTGTCTTAAATCCAAAGGAAGCTGATTCCATAAACGCACCATAGATGAAAAGAAAGGGTCATTGTAAAAAGCAGTTCTTGTTGGAAAGTGTGCACTATTGTGTTTGTTGCGTACATTACATTGTATTTGATTGTTAACATTTTGGGGAAGCAAGTTGCTGAAATATTGCGGTGTTTGATGATCAAAAATTTGTACATAGTTATAAGTTTCCTTTTTCCGTTTTCGCTTAATCTCCCCCATCCGGATTCTATGTATAATTTTACACGTGTTGTTCCATTCATCCCCCAGTAACAGCTCGGGCGGCAGCCAACTAAATATTCTCTAACTATAACTCATCAGCCTTACTACAATTTGATCAAACTACATTACCATATTCCAGAATGGGTCTAAAGAAAGACAAATAGTGTTTATAATGTTGACCGACATAATTTGTATTGTAAAATTCTCATAATAATCACTAATTTGGAACCCCTTGTTTATAAAATTTGTAACATGACGTTCCCAATTTAAGTCCTTTGGAAACATTAAATGTGTAGGCTTATGCTCCTTGAACATTTCTATGTCATCATCGCAAAATACTAATTGGGGGGGGGGGGGGTGGTTTCTACGGTTTTTACGAATTGTTTATCGAGAAATAATCATATCCTTCGCCTGAGTAGGATTAAGAGGTATTAACCATTGCTGAGCTCATTCGGCAATACTTACATCCGCAGTTATTACATCAGAGTCAGTTTTTGGTTGGTTAATTTCGATATACAGTGCCACACTGTCCGTCTGTAAATAAACGTATATTCGTTCGTATGATATCCACAACATCATTTATATATACATTAAGAACAACAAGAGACCAAATGCGGAACCTTGTGGCACACCAGCCTCCAATTTTTCCCAATCCCAACATCTCCCCAAAGGACACCACTCCTTGTTTCCTGCCAAAAAGATAATTTTGAAATAATGCAAGCAAAGGGCCTAATTTACCCGATTTTGAAAAATTGAATAATTGATCTTCATGCCACCTGTTGCCAAACGCTTTAGTTATGTCACAATATATTATCGTCCGCTCATGTAATACACGAGCGAATTCATCTTAAAGGTAAAAAAGTTGATTCACATCTGAGTCACCAGGGATAGATCCATATTGGGATTGGGTAATCACATAATTATGTCTATAAATGTTTAAAAGGTATTTTCTCAAAAACTTTCTCAGCAACGCTCAGCAAAGAAATAGGACGGTATTTTTTACATTCATTACTATAGCCATGTTTGTGAAGCAGACTAACATTTGCCTTCTTCAAATCATAGGAACCTTACTGTGCACTAAACATAAACGAAAAGGTTTTGTTAGTGGTTTGGTTATGCTGCTTGCAGTTTCCTTTAACTGTCAGGGACTTGGACTACCTGGCCCAAGGGCCTCAGCCCCGTCCAAACTGCATAAAATGCCAAGAAATTTCATTTCCGTAGCTTTGCTCACACTCAGTGTATTGGTTGCAGTATCCTGTAATACTGTTTGACTTATAAATAGAAAAAAAAAAAAAAAAAAAATAGAATTCAACAGTTGTACTTTAGAATCATCACATATAGATTTTCTGTCATGGAATGATGAAGCAATACTAGGATATTTGTTGCGTCCAAGATAGTGATTAACGGTACGCCACAGAGCATTATTTTTACACTTATCATCTTTCAAAATATCACTCAAATATGTTACAATGTTTATCTTATGTCTTTTTTAATTCTTCCTGGTAGTGGTTCGGATATTGCCGAAATAAGCCCAAACGTGCAAATTATTATTACTATTCTTTGCATTGTTATGTAATCAATTTTTCTTTTGTCTCATCTTACACGGCTTGGACACAAACCAAGGATGATCCTTAAGCCTGATTGTGACATTTTTTTCGGCAGAGCTTGCCTTGTAGTGCTTCAAAGAGTTTGTGTCCAGCGGCGACAAGCAGTATCCACATTATCTGTTTCAAAAGAAAAGTCCCAATCGGTCATCTCTAAGGCTCTCCCAAAATCAGAGAAATCCGCTAAGCCATATTCCCAAATAAGCCTAATATAACATGGCATCTTCTTACTGCGAAATAACAGGTTAAAAGGGACAGCGTAATGGTTGTTATCTAAAGGTGGTGGTAGTACAGAGACCGATTTAGCAACATTTTCCTGGTTAGTGATGACTTGGTGTAAGCTAGTGCATGTATAAGCAGTAATACGTGTCGGTTCATTTACATGTGCAATCAAGTTATTGGCCATACTAAAGTGGGAAAGTTTTTCCCCGACGGCATCCTGGGATCCGCATTAAAATCACCAGTCAAAAGAATATTGTTCACACCCAAAGTACAGCTAATTCTAATGACTCCTGCAAATGGTAATAAAGAAACGTTGGCACTTGGTGGCCTGTATACAACCGCAAGTAAAAATGTATTGTTATGCAATCATAATTCCGTCAACAGAATCTCTATGGAGTTGTGTTCAAGATCTTCCCGTCTTATAACCACTAGCGGACGGGATACAAACAAAGCTGCTCCACCTCAACAGCTCCAGACCAACCCTTAGACATTATCGGGTCAAATCCGGAAAGAGAAAAATTGTGACTTATTTTTCACTGTTAAGGAATGTCTCGGAAATGGCTACAGCATCATGTACTGGAGCCACTGATGCATGCAAGTATCTCAATTTTGCACCATTCGGACTTCATGTATTGACATGTCAAAGTGATAAATCTGCAAATAACTGTGGGCCAGGATTCTGATGTACATCCCCGGACAAAAGTAGTTTGATAGACACAACTATCAAACGTTAGTCATGACAAAGATTTAAAAACCTCATACAGTTTATATACACAAGTAATTCTTCCCTAAACCGAACACCACAAGTCAGGTTGATTAAATATATAGAGGTCATATGAGCCGCATACATAAAGCCATAAACATACATAACAAAAATAAAGTAGGCAGATCCATTTAATGAAACGGTCTGGTGTTCCCTCCAAAATGTACCATATGTACACTTCAAGCATATGTGCTACATATACAATATGCAGAAGGGCGTAACGTGACATAGAATATATGTAGCACATTAGTATCTGCAATATATATCTCAATAATTCTGTCTAACACAAAAAATATAGCACATCTCAAAACAATGAGCTCGTAGAATTCAAACCTGTAGTACAGACAAGGTGAACATACTAGTCCATAGTGAAAAGAGGTTGACTACTTTTATTATTATCAAGGAAGCAAATAATAATAGCTGGCAAAAGAAAATCATTCCCATTGAATGCAGCAGTAATCAACAATATATTTATCACAAAGCCAGCCATATGGCATAGCTTACTATAATCACCTTGAGAAACAGCATCAATTTTATTGCTGGTATCCTTTATTTCTGTTATAATTATACTATGGTCGATGTACACAAGTTGCAGTGTTGAAAAATGGAAAATATAGCCCAAAGAGTAAGAAGATAACAATACACATACAATAAATGGTTAAAAATAAGGAACAAATGTTTACAAGACGCGTTGAACAACAAAGTTTGAAACAGGTAAGTATAAAATGAACACCCAGGTTAAAGAAATGAACACATCTTGTCACAAAGTTAATAAATAATTGAAAAAATAATGGCAACACCTGTGGGGCAGTTCCAGATGTGCCCATGAACTTTTTGAACCCAGGCACATTTACTTGCACAGTACAAATGGTGGTTGGTACAAAACATGTTGGTCGGAGCAGGGAGCTCTATAACAAGTCTCTGGTCGGAATGGCCAAAGTTAATTTAGGTCTCATTCTGCTGGATGTATTAAAGTTAACAATTACTAGTACATGCGGATGATAGTCCTCGTGAAGTTTCAGTTCACGTACATGTATTACTTCTATGTGTATGAGTCAATCCGTGCAAAACATGTAAATTCTAAAGATTTAAATGATAAGAATGACAGCTTGGAAAATGTAGTTTCAAGTGTAGAATTTGGTCGGTCTGTAGATAATTATGAACGCATGCAAGGTGGAACCTACAATACGTTTCATCTCAGGTGCATATATTACTCCTAGATATTAGATTATTCCGCACATAACATGGATATTCTTTGGATTCAAAATAATAAGAATAACAACTTTGGAAATGTATTTCATCTGCAAAATATGATAGATCTGTAGGTAAATATGATTGCACACAAGATGAAACCTACAAGACACATCCTGGTGTATATTCTATAAATCATTAAAATCCAACTAGGATCTCACCTGGATATGTTTGTAGATGCCATCCTGTTTGTTAACCTTTATCATTACTCTGTCGTCACTGGTGTACGCATCTACAATCATTTTTTTTTTAACTTTCTGGTCTGGTAAAAGAGTTGATTGCACCATTTATTGAGATTTTCAGAACATAGATTTTTGTGTTGCAGAGTTGATTTTTAATGCCAAAGACCTGTGCCTTGGTGCAGTAGGGTACGAAGTATCCCAGTACCTGTCTCAGTGACAGTCAATGGTGGTATGAACTTTGGCGTCCCGATCTATGGAATCTTTGGATATTTGACAGAGTGAGGTTTAACCCCATGGTTTTCGTTTACTGTTTTAAAGAACAGATCGTCAGTATCCTAACTGCTTGTTTCCGGTAATCCAGAAAAACGCAGATTCATCTTCGATACTGTTAGAGATCGTCCACTTTCAACTGTAGGTCTTCGATTACATTCTCCATCTCAGTAATCTGGCTTGATTGATTTTTATTAGTCACTTCCAGGTCGGAAACTATGTTTTCTAGTCTATCAATTTTCCTTGTTAGATTGGCAATAGTGTCTGTGTCAGCAGAAGGACACGAATCAAATTATTTGGAGATATCTCTAGTTACTACTTCCTCAACGATGATTGAAAAATACCGTACTTGGGATTCTATAACTGTTGGTTCTATCAGGGATTGGGTTAGAGCCTTTGCCAAATCAAGTGGTAATATATCTGTCAAATCCTGTGCCCTTTGGGCATCAGTATCCCTGGCTGATTCAACACTTTTACCTTGATCTATATTTTTGCCCTTGCTCTTGCCCGGTATGGCTATGGGCTTTTTTTGGTTTTGGGTTCCAATAAAGAACTTTTTCCTGGGACAGTTTCAATACCCTCATTTTCCAGAAGTTGTCTTTAGTAAGTGTCTGTTAAGTCCCCAAATTCGCATGACTAATAGACTGTGTTCATGGAAGCTCTTATAAGTGCCCCGAGCTCTTGGTCACTCATTGTGCTATCAAACCCCACAGGTTACCGGTTACAAAAACCCTGACACATTGAACACTGTAGCAAAAGAGTGAACTGGGAGACCAAAAGGTCACCTGCCTTGGAGCTATAGAATTCCACCCCTATCTCCATATTTTTGATTCAGACTTGTGCTCCAGCAGTTCACAAATTCCATTTGTAGGAAGCAGACGAGCAAATTGTACAGAAATCGAACTTTTTTATGCTGCCTGGTGAAGTGGCTTTCAAATCAGTCCAGTTCTACCTGCTAACCCCCCCCCCCCAAAAGTTATTATTCTGTGTGCAAATTCAAGTTTCTTTCCACAGTGTGACTATTTGCAGAGGCTCTCCTTGACTATTTCTCTATCAGATGGCATTGCTGAGAAGTCAGGACCCATCAGGAATCCATCCAACGTTTCTTTCCAGCTGCCAGCTCCCAGTGCATTGTGATATCTGCAATACTCAATCCCATAGCAAATAAGTTGGAATATCACCAGCGGAATATACTAGACTGAATCAAACAGGGAACCTCCATCAGATGTGCTCTCCTTGCAGTAAAATTTTACAAGTGCTCCCTTTTGCACCATGTATTTCATTGGTTTATTGTGGTTACGTTCCAGGATCATATTTCCTGACATTTGCTGATGAATTTCCATTCCATGACATGAGTCATATCACCACCAATTTTGACGCCTTCCAAGATTTTTCTATGAATGAAACAAATGGAGACCTCTCTGTAACTTCAAGGGATGAAAGTTACGGTTTTGACAAGCTTTTAAACATCTGCAAGGAGACTTTTAGAACTGTGTAATTCCATAGCGTAATACCAAAAGCCTTGCAAATAAATTTGACCAAAGCCATGATTACTTGGCCAATCACGTATTGCATATTTTGTGTATTGCTGAGAAAAATGAATTAATCGTATCCAGACCAGCAGTTTGCTGTTGATTTTTTAACGGATGTACAGGAAAGATAGGCTTATAAACAACAGTGGTGGTCTACTAGTGTAAGTGAGATAAGATATTCCATTATTTGTTTGCCATTATCCTGAAATTGAGTCTTTCATAGACACTTTGACTAGCAGATCCCCGCAACCCAGGGCCACCAAAACCACACCAGTGAGACTATTTCTGTTGAGATAACTATCAAGACGTTAAAGACACCTTTATGTTTCTGATACAAAGAGCCAAGTGTCTCTATAAGTATGCTTTCAGATACTCTCATTATAATTTTTGACGAAATCATAATTCATTATCAAAGATTTTAATTCATGGGTGATGTAAACACCGACTAAAAAAGATCAAAGAAAAACCCACCCTATGTTTCAAGTGAGACTCGTAAGGTGGTATCGAACAAAGCCAGTCTCCAACATCGTTGGAAAAAATTTCGGATAAGGAGAAAACTTTCAGAATTTTCGTAAGCAAAGAAACCTGCCCGCAAACGTGCTAAGACAGCCAAAAACATACATTCCTGAAAAATGTATTCACAGCACAGCCCTGACTTTTTCATCTTCATCAAATTCTTTTTTACAAACAAAAGCATGTTAATCTCTTGAGAAATTCAATTATTAGAGAGAGGTGGCATTGTGGTAGATTGTTCTTTGATGTGTGAGGTAGTGAACGAGCCTTTTGCCTCTGGGAACAGGGAGAATCCGTGCCGCGAGTCTGCCTCTCTGTCAGACCACGAGGTTGTCAAACACAGTCAAGAGAAATATAAATCACATCCTATTGTCTTGAGAATCAAAAACCAAAAGAAAAGTGATAATGATACTTATTTTCAAATCGATGCAGTCGGCCAAAATGAAGTCTTAGAACTACTCCTTTCAGTTCCATCAAATAAGCCACTGGACTTGACCGTATCCCTACTAACTCAAAAAAAGCTGTTCCTTGTATTGCACCGACAGTCACTAATATTATTAATAGTTCAATATTTCAGTGTAAGTTCCCCAATGCTTGTAAGCTTGCTGAAGCTGTACCTTTGAATAAAAATGAAAACTCCATGGACAAGAGCATATACAGACCACTCAGCATTCTCAGTTGCATCTCGAAAGTTATAGAAACAATTCATAACACCGAACTTGTAAAATTCAGTAACCATATTTTATCATCTGTCATATCTGCTTATATTAAGGGTCACAGCTGTCAACACACTCTTTTAAAGATGGTTACGTAGCTTTGTCAAAATGCCCTTGGACAAAGGTAAGGCTGTGGGAGCTTTGGTGATGGATTTTTCTCAAGCTTTCAAATGCTCACCCCATGATCTCGTTGTGTCCAAACGCTCAGCAAATGGCATGTCAGAATATTCCCTGACTCTTTTTTGCAGTTACCTGAGAGGTAGGTTTCAAAGAGTCAAAATAGGCAACGCCAAAACTACACATAGGGAGGCATTGAAAGGCATCCCACAGGGTTCTATTCTTGCGCCGGCGATCTTTAATGTCTTCCTCATTGATATTGTTTACTTCTTTGAGCAGTCGTTTCTTGCAAATTTTACAGATGAAAACACCCTTATCGTACTTGGTGAACAATCAACAAACAGTTGTAAAAACACTCGGACAGAAGGCTCTGTAGCTGCCAACTGGCCTGCTTTCAATCTTATGTAAGCAAACCCTGACAAGCTTCATTTTTGTCAGCAGCCAAAACCGCAGATGCTGCAGTAAATTCCTTTTACATCGAGTCAAACGTAATACAAGCCGAAGACTGAATTAAATTATTAAGTGTTCACATTGACAGTCGTTTGAACTTTAATGAATATATTTCTGAGGTATGCAAAAAAGCTGGTCGGCCAATCAATGCCCTAAAATGACATCATGGTATTTAAATTACAATCGTAAGCTCACAGCTTTTTGATGCTTCATTCTTTCCCAACTGAACTACTCTCCACTTGTTTGGATGAATAGGTCTAAGGTTCAGGTGGACAACATTGAAAAGTTACAAGAGCGGGCCTTGCGTATTGTGCTTAGGGATAACAAGTCAGCTAATGCCAAACTTTTGACCATGGTGGGTCTACCATCTATGACGAACCGATATCATAACTGGTTATTGCAAGAACTACAAAAATCTGTCAATTACGCAAATCCCAGTTATATCAAAAAATCTATTTACAGTGCAGAAAACAAACAACAGTTTAAGAGGGACTCGCATGCTACATGTGACAATAGTTAATACGACTAAATACCGCCTCGATTCATTCACTTACAGAGGAGCAAAATCATGGAATTCACTCAACAACACCGAGAGGTTAGCTGAATTACTTCAGAAATTCAGGAAATCAATCGAACGTCTTGGTACTCTTCAGCTTAAAGCCTCTTGGTGTCGTTCAATGGAGCCCTGTACATTATAAGTGTTCCCTAGGAGTGGCACATTGGCCATACAGAAGCGGAATTATACTGATTGCATTGAGTATATTGTGTTTATTTTAGTCTTATGGGTTAAGTTTTACTTTTAATACATGTATTTTATCTCTTATGCCACATCGACTGTACATGTCCCTGGTGGACTAATGTTCTTTGTTTTCTATCTATCTATCTATCTATCTATCTATCTATCTATCTATCTATCTATCTATCTATCTATCTATCTCCCTGCCTACCTGTCTGTCTGTCTGTCTGCCTGTCTGTCTGTCTGTCTGTCTGTCTATCTATCTATCTATCTGTAGATGATCATGAAATTTAGTGGGATTGTGGATGAGGCCAAATTGGCAGTTGTTGATGAAACTAGTGGTATCACTAATAATTTGAAACAAATTTTCACCCAAAATGTGGTGAAAGATGTAAAGTTTAAAATAGTAATTGAATTAGACATACCAAATTTATAGAATATATATATGTATATATATATATATATATATATATATATATATATATATATATATATATCATATCATATCCAATGCTAATAAGTGACATAGAATGAGTGACCTTGATCTATTTTTGTTAGGTTGCCAGTCTTGTAAAGAGATTTGAGCATCCAAATTAATATTGCACTTGAAAATATTGTACGTAAAGGTCAAGGTCAAAAGGGCAGTTGGAATATACAAGTTACAATGTGAAATCCTGTTGAATGGTCTACAGCACTCATTTTATTAAATTAGGACTGCATAACATTTAGGACTTGTGAAATACAAGAAAATTTACGTGTACTTTAATGTTGGTGGTGCCACCTACACTGCTATATAATATACGGGCAAAGTGTGAAAATATTGTGACCAGTCCAGCATCCTAAATTTTTCATGGATCTCCATGAAATTTAGTGGGATTGCGGAGCCATTTATAATTTGAAGAAAATCATTTGTTAAAAAGTGTGGAAATATAAAAAATTCCATATCGTGACAACTAGTTGAATTAGATATGCCAATGCTCTACGTGGTGATCTAGCTACTTCTGGAGTCACCGTGACAAAAATAATTGTATGACTCTAACCATGCCAAAGTCATGAAGCATATAAAGGGCCGTCTCTAAAGCTATTTGCAGTACAAACTATAGAAAATCAAGAACTGTTTGGTTTAGTTACCAGCTGTAAATCTAAATTGAGGCATATATTGAAATTCACATTGAAAAGCATTACTCTCAAGAGTGGTTGACCCATGAAATGCCCAGAGGAGATTTAACAATAACTTTCCTATCAGGAAACAAATAAAGAAAGTCCTTACTTTGGGTCATCGCTTGACCTGGTGGTATATCGTGTTTTTCTCAGAGTCCTTAGACTCAATTATCATACATGTATAATGCAAATACGTATATTACAAAGTACAGGTGCACCACGACTAAGTAAATCATGCAGAACACAATCATATTATGATACAAAAACAGTACTTTGACAAAGGTCTATATTGTGGGAATTAGTTCAGTAGCTAAATTTCAAGCAATAAAATTTTCATGAGACAGCTAAAGATAATAAGATGTCATATTAACAATGTGGAAATAATGATAGTCATGAACAATAGAAGCACACATCAGTTTTTAACACTGTTATAGAAGCTGCACCGAAAATCCTAGTAAACAAAAACTATCGATGATTAAAATTCTTTGGTCATCAAACAAGCCCGGTCAAAGTCCTGCAGGTTTAAGGTACAGTACTGCTCTCGCCAAATGGACCAAATTGCTAGCCCGTCGAGCACGCTGGCGCGCAAACAGAAAAAGCGCTAGCCTTGCGCAGCATGCTCAAATAAGATGCTCGCACCATGCGAATGCGTGCACGTCCCTCTTCGCATTTGCCTAAAATTGCGTCTTGCCACGTGCCAATGGTCCAGCATCGTGCGAATTGCAAGCGAACATCGTGCGAGTGGCGACCGCATCGTGCGACATGCCCGGTGCTTTACACTTACAGTCACTTCGTGCATTTGACAAAGTGGGTTGTTCTCCATGGCTCGCATTTTAAATTTGCATAAACGTTAAAAATAAAACCCTGGTATTGCAAAGTTGTAAAAAGGCATACAACGAAATTTATCCCACTCAGAACTAGAAAAACACTTAACATATCTTAAGTTCCGTTCTTTACTGTGTAAAAATTTATGTATACGGTACCGACCGAAAGTCGGCCGCGGAGGGCTGATATGAAAGGATGTTCACATGTATACCTAATGTAAAGGATATAATCAATTTCAACGAATGACCAGTTGTCTCCACGTGAAATAATAATGTCGGATCCGGCTGGACATGAATTTCAACTAAAGTGATCTTTGGCATTTTGCTTGGACAGAGTTCTTCAGGATTTATTTTTCACAGTAAAATAACAAGGTACACGTACATGCACATGCAGATCCACTTTCAGTGTCACAGTTTGCGAATCATCCTTCACAAGCACTATTATTTTGGTATCCAGATTCCCAGCATATAATAGTCAACAGATCGGGTGAACTGTGTGTGCCACGACCAAAAAAAATAAATATATATATATATATGGGAAAGCACAATATCCTGTTACTCGAGTGGACTCCATCACAAATAACATCCCTCCAGTGTTAAAATTTTACTGCCAATAATGTAATAGGTGTAGTGCAACACATCCGTTTCCTTGAGACCGCTGGGCATTACCGCAGTCTTGCCGTTGGATAGTTCACCTTCAATTTTGTTTCAGAGACATGAACAGAATAATTCTTACAGTACAAGTCGAGACCTACGAGTACGATTGTCCGAATAGGAGACATTCATATTTAACTGCGATCCTGCTCACTTCCTGTGTTGCCGGGACAACAGACTGATGCTTCCACCATGATCAGGGCAGATCTGTATTATGTACTATATAAACATCCATAAATAACATCTTTGCCAACCAAAAGAGCTCATTTCTTATCAGTTTAGGCATCCTTTTCGTTTCAAATATATGTTAAAACATTTACTTCAGGTTATTCTGTGTTTGTGTTGTTTATTTTATTGAGAAAGTAGTTTTGCCCATGCTTAATACATGGATCTGCCCTGATGCAGATGGCTCCCTCTTTCGCCCAATAGGTGTTAGAGTAGGACCGCATTCGAATATATTTACATTCCCTTTATTGTTTAACATTGAAAGAATAGGAACTGTTGTTGTCCTCACCATCTCATGAAGACATCGTCTACACGCTAGTCTGCACGCGCCAGCTATGCAGCCCCTTCACAATTTTATACGCCAGTACATTGGGCACTACTTTTCTTTTCATTCATAAATCCTGTGCGCCCTCTCGCGGATACACACAAAGTTACGAATGCTGCTCTTGTTCTCAATCCCCGTGACCAAGAATCAACCGTTGTCCCACGTAGGCCTACCTGCACATCCACCGCATCCTCTTCTTCGATAGAAATACCACAAAGCCAGCAAACCAACCAGAATTTTAACGCAGGAATGATTTCCAACTCCACCTTTCAAAATTGTACCTTCAACATGATCGCGCCTCGTTAAACTGTTAAATCCTGTTCACTGCTCGCATCAGTCTGAGATGCATCCGCGGTGCGAGGTGCAAGTGCAATGGTGTTAATCTTGTATTCATTGTGTTATTCTGGGTATTTTATCCCAAAAAATAACTTACTTGTATACTTTTTCGCTAATGTGAACGAATCTTGTATTTTGTAAAGCTATCTGTTCAAATAAATGAACATTTACAAAGGGACTATTTTTCCAAGCATTGCCGTTTGTGTTTCACAAATATTTCTGAGTTTGATACCTCCAGAAAGCTATTAATCTCCTATTTTAAGACGTGTATGTGAGTTAGTATGAACATCTCTGATATTCCTGAGAGGTCGTCTTGTTCATCAGATGTATGGATTAACGTGTGCAATCATGGGACACCAACTTTACTATTAGGCCCGATAAACAGTTATGCGGCGCCGTGAACGCACAGCATTATCTGTATTTTTCATCAATTTTTACAAGGTTTATAACTTATATGTGCAGACAGTTGTGGATATTGTCTTTTATGTCGTGTGGGGGAATAAACATTAGTTTTTGACATTTTGACAGAAGATAGGATCATTCACATCCAAGTTTGGAAAAAAATCCTGGTTTTGACAATGGCTTTCCGAGTGCTGAACCTTGTCGTGTTTTGATCCAACCCCCGTTAAATTTACTTAGTTATTTGCAACATTGCCTCACTGGCGAATAAACAACCATCAACCATAACAACATGGCATTGCAAGTACCTTTCTTGTCACAAAGCTTTAAAGGTATTTGAACAGGCAGGGGCGTATCTAGGTACTTAAGAAAGTGTAACCAATTAGGATGTACATTTTAAGTGTGTCACTGGCGAGTGCCCGAAGGGCACAAAGCCAGTCTAGGGGGGTATGGGGGCATGCCCCCCCCCTGGAAAATTTTGAAAATAAGCATGCAAATTGGTGCATTTTCAGGAAAAAATGACGGGTTTAGAAGTGCTACAAAACATTGTATCATTGCTCATTGTCCAGTGTTTTACAAACCATAAAACCAATTTTGTAACACAAAGTTTATGTCAAGTTAACATTTTTTTTCGTCAGAAATTTCAATCACTATGCAACACAAGTACTTGCGTCTAAAATGTTGGGTTTTTATCCAAATTTTAAATTCTCAAATATATATCATGCCCTCTTTAACTTACAGGGGAATCTTTAGAAAAGTAACTGTGCAAAGAAATTATATTAGTTTGACTCCTGCCTTGCTTTAGATAATAATTTTTCAGTAAATGGACACAATATACAAAAGTGCCAATGGTCTGCTGGATCTTGCTCTGTAGTTCCTCATTAGTGAGGTGGTCTATATACAAAGTGTAAGACCACCTCACCAATGAAGATGTACAGAGCAAGATCCAGCAGATCATTGGGCCTTATGACGACCTGCTCAGTAGTGTGAAAAGAGAAAACTAAACTGGTATGGGCACGTTACAAGATCATCAAGACTTGCCAAAACAGTGCGACAGGGTGCAGTGCTAGGAGGAAGAAGGAGAGGGAGACAAAAGAAAAGATGCAAAGATAACATCAGAGAGTGGACAGTTTTGGGGCTCAGTGAGTGCCTGAGGAGATCAGAGAACCGAGAGGGATGGAGAGAGCCAGTTGCAAATTCAGCAGTGGCGCCCCTACGGTCAACTTGACTTATCTATGGGATAGATGAGATCAGATGAGACATGGAGACGTAAATATATCTCCAAAGTTTCCAAAATGAATACAGTTTTATTTCATTTCACCTTTAAAAGTTACTTAAAAACTCATTTTCCTGTCACCCTGGTCTCTAAATGTGTCAATGGCTTTTTCTATGTCCACTGTGATGATGTCTTTGTGTACATGGAGAAGACAAATGATTGAAAGCCACTCGTTACTCATAGTAGTGCGGAGATCAGTTTTTACATGCTACATTGCACAGAAGCTCCTTTCTGGAGTAGCTGTAGAGACTGGCATTGTGAGCAGAATTTACATCATTGTGCGCACATCTGGGTACAGATAAGGTGGTATTATCTTGAATGTGGCAGCTAATGTTGAGAGCCTATTTTCCATGAAAACACTGGACCACTTGCACTTCCACCTGTCAATTTCTCTTGATATGGCTTCACTTTGGTCGTGTGCAAAAGCAAATGAATATTCGTCACACAACCTCTGAACTGCATCGGCATCAAGGTTATCTAATCTAGTAGGGATTAGATACTGGGCACAAAGTTAGTTCTTTTGGTTTATGAGTCTTTTTTGCAATTGCATAGTGAGGAGATCAAGGAAAGGGTTGAAACAACAAGGTTTCCAGTATTCACTAGGGTCGTCTGCAGAAAAGTCACTTCTATGCTTTTGTCTACCACACAGTTGAGGTATTGCTGGCTGGACATCCACAGAGGAAGCCAACAAAACAGCCTTTTCAAAGGGAACGTTCCATTTCTGGTCATCTACTCTCTCTTGCTTAAGAAGTTGAATTATATTTCCAGCTTCCTCTGTGGCTTGAATAAGTTCAGAATTCATGAGCTGCAGCAAGTCACTGAGAGACACAGTCGCCTAAAGTACATGCTGAGCCACTATAAGTGGCATGATGAAATCAAACCTCCTGACAGCTCGTCGGAGACCCAATGCTTTTGAATCACCATCTGTTGCCAGGTCTTTGAGCACTTGCAATGCAACTGGGAAGCCTGCTCTAAATGTGAAGAGAGAGTCGGTTCTTGCCACACAGCGGGTTTCACATAGCAAGGTTACTTTGGCTTGTCTTCCCTTTTCAAATCAAACTTCATCATTTGCTTTTTCCAGGGCTTTTTTTGGCATTTAAATTGAAGCTGAAAGCTACGTCTTGGACGACGTCCATCATGTTCCTGACACTTACACTGTCATTGGAATGAACAATTGCAAGGTTCAAACAGTGTGCCTTGCAGTGTACATATATAGCATTTTTAACTTATGTTTCACTAGTGCCTGTACACCCTTGTACTTGCCTTTCATACCGGCCACGCTGTCATATGCCTGACCTTCCATATTTTCAAGCTTTATTCCCTAGGACGTGGTTTTATCTCAGAGAAGCATAGCTAGGCAATTTTCTGTAAGGGCAGTAGCGTGCTCACCCCCAGAAATTCTTCTCTGAGATCTCCATTGTGGGCGTCTACAAACCGTACACATATAGACATTTGTTCCTTTTTGCACTTATTGGTTGTCTCATCTGCCATACTTGTAAAAAACCCTGGACTCATTGCATTCTGATACTATTTTCTGTCTGATCAGTGCGGCACAAATACCCAGAAATTCATTCTATATCAAGGGAGAGAAATAACGTTTCTTAGGATCGGCTCGATGAACTGCCAAGGTCTCATCCTTAGCTGCTCTGTATCGCAGAATTACCATGAATGTTCTTTGCTCTTCAACATGATCACGTATAGCAAGGTTTTGCTGACCACAAAGAATCAAACACTATTATAGAGGAAAGAATTAGGCAGTTGTTTGCCCTTGTCTTGCCTACTTGTGCATTTGATTGACCTGCAATATCTGGATTTCCACTGAAGATTGCCAGAAAGTCTTGTGCCATGCCCTGACATCTAAAATCGGGTGATCCCTCTCGCAGGTAGAAAACCTTATGCAGTTAACTTGCTAAAAAGAAATATTAATAGGTATAAGGTTGAAGAAAGAAGATATAGTATACTGTTTGTTATATGTGGCTGTTTAAAAGTGCTCTAGTAGTAGTGTGTGTAAAATGGCAATGTGTATTGGGCCTATAATTTTTACATTACTTAAAATGGACCTATTTAATCTCAAGTTATAGATATAAAGCAATATAGACAAAACATTAAGATATTACATACCTGGAAGGAAACCGGAAACTGGAAAATAATGCAGGACAGTCTTGTTTTAGAATATTTATCTTGGTCATATTTTTCTTTCTATCTTTAAAATACCTATGTATCCCGACGAGACAGTCATAGGCCCAGCAGACCTAGGATCACATGGTGTTGAAGTTGGGCCAGGTTCTGGATCATCATCGCCAGGATTAGACCCACCACCTGGCTTCTCTGAGCTACCAGACAGAGAAATAAGCCAGTTGTTGATAGGTTTTGATCCTTTCGCTGCCTTCTTCATGGTGCAGCCACGAAAACCCGGTCGCCGGCAGGACTGGCCTGTGACATTGTCATTCAACGTAGTGAAAATGAATCAACGATTCGATTTTAGACAGACTGGTGGTGCCACCTTTAGTAAATAACATAGTACTTATATAGGCTTAGGGTACTTGCCTAATTTCTGTGAAAAGGACTAGGACCTTTGGGCTGTAACGTCATTCAAATAATAATTTAATCAATATTCATGTATTAGGCCAACATTTACAAGTACACACAAAGAAAGGAAAAAAAAAATGGACCAATTGGAAGCAACTGTCGTAGACCAAAATCAGAGAGCAAAATTATTAAACTTGACACCTGGCCACACTGTATTTTCACGTTAAAGCCTACTTTCTTTTAATACAAAAGAATGACTCTCTCTCTCTCTCTCTCTCTCTCTCTCCCTCTCTCTCTCTCTCTCTCTCTCTCTCTGAAGTTTTTTTTTTGGCGAAAAGATGTGTAACGATCTGCATAATTTGCGTATAGGTAATTACGGCATTGACAGGTATTGAAGTGGAAGTGCCGTGAGTCACTGCCACTCACCAGGGGTGCCCATGCACGGCCCATTCATTCCATATTCACTTCACCACCACACAAAGGACAATACTAGACTGGACTTGACAATATATTTAGACAAAATTACCCGAGTCGTTAATCTGTCAAACCGAATCCCCCGAGGTGTTTGCCTGCCTGCGTGCCTGATCACCCAAGCGCAAAGCGCGCGGGTGATCAGGCGCACAGGCAGGCAAACAACGAGGGCAATTCGGTTTAGACAGATTAACGACGAGGGTTATTTTGTATTTATCCCCTATGGTCCATTAATAAAGAAAAAAAAAACATTTATATCACTTATAACATTTTATTTCACTACATTACATGGGACTTTGACACAATCATGCCGCACGTATAAATACAAAATTTAAACAACCAAGAAAAGCGGTGGACCACAGGCCTAAAGGCGGACTTTTTTGAACGGCCGTCGCTTCAGACAAAAATAACGACAAAAAGACACTTTATAATTATTTTTATACGGTATCAATTTGGTGGAGAGGAGAATTGGAAGGTCACGTTGACTTTGAATGTTGCACTAGCAAACATTCCAAAGTATGCAGCCGTGGAGCTCAACTGACTTGGCCGTCAGATTTTCTCCAGCATCAGTGACGGCAGCATTGCCAGCATTGCCCGAAGAAGCGGGGCGATGGCTCCCTGCCACGCTAGCTGGGACAAACGATGAAGACAGAGTCTGGGGAGTGTTTTGGACAGATGTTGGAGGTCTTTGAAAAGAAGAATAATTTCCCTGGAGAAGGCTGCACGTGGCGTGCTGTTGATTTCGGCTTGCTGTTGCATACTTGTTCGCGGGCTGTGCATTTTTGTGCCCGCTCAGCTGTTGATTATGGTTGGCAGGGCACTTGGATGTAGGCCTAAAAGTCGACTGTTCATCGTGCGTCTTACAGAGTGTTTGTTTTTTTCTGCCAATCATCAGTCCTGCATTTTTTGCCCTAGTTTCCATCACAGAATTAAGTTTATTCTTACCCATTGGCTGGGATTTATACCACGGACCACCAGGTTCTCGGCCGTGATCTATGGCAAGGTAATAAGGCGAGTTTGGATATACCAAATATGGAATTGATTCCTTCCATATTTGGAAAACCATATCTCTGATATTACAAATATGGTAAAAAGTAGTCCTACCCATGAGATATGGTCAACAATATCACATGGGCCATATCCCATGGGTTTTCAATGTAATATGGTACAAAGTAGGGTATATATATATATATATATATATATATATATATATATATATATATATATATATATATATATATATATATATATATATATATATATATATATATATACGTGTGTGTGTGTGTGTGTGTATAAATACAACATACATACACAGACACCTAGTCATTATGATGTTTTAGAATGGTGAGCTGCCAGTGCGTTCGCTGTCAATCTGTCATTTCTATACTATTACGGGCGATGGCCGTCAATCCTAGGCCTAACAAAACAGTGGTACGTGATCGCCCAGCATTGCCGTGTGTGTTTTACAAAAGTTTGAAACCACCAGAAAGCTTTGAATATCCTCTTTAACGTCATGTATGTGATTGTGAGTTAGCATGAATGTATTTGATATTCCTGAGAGGTCGTCTTGTTCATCTGATCTATGAATTTACGTGTGCCGCCATGGGACACCAACTTTACTATTAGTAGGGTGTTCAGTCACGTGACTAAATCTGTTAACATTCGCGTGTTCCCTCATTTCAACAGTACCTTACCTACTTTCGTCGCTTGGATTGTAAAAACCATTTGGACCGGCTTTTCACACAAACGGAAGTGGTGTCATAGCATATGTTATGCCATTTATGGAAGCTGTGACGTCAGGTAGTATTTCCATTGCTACATAATCATCTTCTCGGGGGTGCCTGAAATTTTTTGGTGGGTGATACAAATAGGTAGGCCCAAAATAACGCATTTTGCGAATTAAGTGAAAACTTCAGAATATCGGCATTTGTATAGAATTGTTGCTTAGCGAATTGTTGCTTAGCAACTTGTATCACTTGGCAAAACAAAATGTGGTCCCTCATTTACTAAAGTTAAGTGTTTTTGTGGCCTGTTAAGTGTAAGTGTGACACGGCCCCCAGATTTGAAAATGAAAACTTCTAGTTTACTGTGAGTTGGCAACGGTTGTCTACATCCGGGCACTTTTTGCTATTTATGGTACGAGCTGCTCCAGGGAGCGTGTGCCGCTGTCAAGCACAATATTGACATACAACATTGTAGGCCTGATCTACAGAAATACGTCAGAAGGTAAATAGTCACTTATAGGCTACAGAATAAGTAAACTATTATGTTTTGAGTGTTAAATAGGAAAATATGATCCAAGCAACCCAAAGTGAGTCCGGAAAGGTTAAATCAACCGAAAATCGGAAAAGGCCACAAATGATCACCAGAACTTCAGAGTCTCAGTAGCCTACGACTGCCGCCCAGCATTTATGATAGCCAACATTTTACAATAATATTTGTAACACGTAATTCCATTACAGAGCCGCCTGTAACCTTAGGCCTATATACACACAGACAATTTGGTAGGCCTAAGGTGTATCTTATAGTGACTATGTCACTAGGCCTATGACGATTGACAGAAAGGTACCGGTACCTGCCCTGCAGTTTACATAATACACGAGAAAGAAGAAAACAATCGAATATAATCTGATTAGAAACGAAAAAAATCTCTCGCCAGAATTACAACATCAAATGAAAATGCAGAAATTGGATGCAAAAAAGACACAGCACTTGCACTTTTGCAGTGTTGCACAAGTTCAGCCCATGCATGCTATTGCTAGGTTATAAAATAAAAAACTGCCTTTTAAAAATGTCAAAATAGCAAAACTGGAGATGAGCAATAACAAAAAACCTAGAGATTAAGGAGAAACATGCCTAGGTCTATATAATACTACAGGCTTGTGCATCAGCTATACACTGTATGGAAAAACAAAGAAAATGTAATTTGTAAACGCATGAAAATCAAAACTTGATATGTTAAAAACACAAAAAAACAGAAATTGCAAAAAAAAAAAAAAAAGAGAAAAAAATAGTAAGAAAAAAAGAAATGGTAACCAAACACAACTTTTTATTTTCAGGATTCAGTTTACATAGTTTTAATGGTGAGAAAGTGCAAGGCATGAAATCGCGCATTGTTAAATTAGGGTTTCTGACAAATGGTAAAAGAAGATAAAATTTTGTATCCTAAGATTTTCTGAGGGCATACATGTACATGTGACAAAAAAAACGGAGATAAATGAGTGCATACATGGCTCACAAAATTGTAACCGGTCCCTTTTAGTGAATAATTAAATAGGCGCTGCAAAAAGGCATGAACATGAAATTAAAATGTTAACACTGATTATGTTATAACAACTAAAAAATGTCATATTTTGAACTGTTGTTGGATTTAACTAAAGGAGATTGAATAATTCATCAAAATAATGCTTATTAAATGCTCAATTTCATTTTGAGACCTTTAGTGACACAGCTTTCAAAAGATGCTACCATGACTGCAAGGAAAACAACCAAAACATCAGTTTCTAGTATTAAACAAGCCACCTCCTGTTTTTTTTGTTTGTTTTGTTTTGGCTGCACAATCATTGTGAGAGTTATTGTAACCGCTTTTAAATATAAATTATGCAAACGATACAAATTAAATTTGATTTACATTGCTTTATCTTCAAAGTTTGGGGGAAAAAAGCATTCATGCCTTTAGGAAGTATGTTTACATAAGATGTATATACATATGAAGACATACACTAATATACATAGGCCTATTATCCAACAGCTTCTTTCTGTCAATCCCTTTTGTTTTGTGTGCATGCTTATAAAACTATGACATAATTGTATCTATGTCAAAATTTGTGCTTCATAATGAAAAAAAAATATTATTAAATTTAACTCTTTTCCAATCATGCATCTTGTTATCAGAAACACTGATATTCTGAACATAGGCCTGACAATCGTTTCTGTTACCTACACCATCAATTGTGGACTTCTCATGTCTAGATTCCATGGTTTGTGGTATGAACTGCCCATGTGTTGGGAGACGTTCCAGGTCTCAGCTGCTGAGGCTATCTTGCATGGGTGGTAACTAACTATCAGTGTTAAAACCACCACTTCATTATACAAACAACATGTCACATCAAGAACAAAAACGAACATGTATTCAAATACCGACTTCTTCAAAATTAATGTATATGTATTTTAAACCTGTGGTTATATGTTAAGACCTAGTTTTCATGCTAGGCCTTAGTGCGAAGGAGACGCTACATGTATGTGTGGGTCAGGAGATGTGTTGGGTCCCAGACTTTAAGGATGTCATACATGACTCAATCACTTTAAAATTAAACAACACAACACACTTCTGCAAAAGAGTCACCCAAAGGGATAGTTTGTGGATAGACTTTTTAAACCTGCACTACATGTAAACTGTCACTCAAACAAACTTTGCAACCCATACAAATGTGTCACGAATTTGAGACGTGTACATGCTGGCTTAATGTGTCACTATCACCATTATTGGCAAAATTAATATACATTTATTTCTATGTCAACATAGTGTTCAGTTAACATTTGTATACACTTTATCAGTGGTATCTTGTGAGTGTGTGTGTACAAACATAAAGTGACAGTAAGAGTACAGAGAATAGCCATCATGATGCAGTTGACCCATAATTCCAACCAGCACTGATTTTGCCTACAGTTGTTCATGTGTACAAATATTTTATTGAGCCGGGCTACTTTTTGCTGGTGCTTAAACATCCACTTGTATACCAAGTGTGGGAGTGACTGTGAAAGTAGTCAGCAGGGCAGGCACTTGCTTACTTGTCTGTATAAAGCATTCAGCTGTTATGTTACATGTACCTGTAAAAAGAGAAGTAAATGAAGCATGAGCTACAAGCAAATTGACACTTACACCATTGTTTCCTTTTAGCAAACAATGTTTTTGTACCAGTACAGTGGACTCCAGCATGATTGTGCATATAGGAAAATAATAAATATTTTGGACCAGTACTATCTCCCAACACTTTTTTTAAATCCCCCCCCCCCCCCAAAAAAAGAAAAAAAAATAAGTGAACATTTCTGACCATAAAAATCCCAAGCACTTTTGGACAGACTGCATGGATGTTGAGAAAAGAAGTGGTTATCTGCACTGATAATTTAAGTTGCAACATGACAGGTCTAATCATAATATATGAAAAATTAAATTTGTTATATATAATAAAATGTGTGTTTATGTGTGTGTGTGTGTGTGTGTGTGTGTGTGTGTGTGTGTGTAATTCAAACAAATATGTCTGAAGGTACTTATTATGATGTTGTAAATATTCCACTTTGATTTCTACATATATTTGCAGTTAACAAGCTTCTTTGTCACTTTCTTCCAGCTGTTATTGATTGCATCACCGAAGAGAGTAAGGGGTACGGATCTAGGAGACACCATATTTCATTATGGCAAACATACAGGAATGCAAAGCGGTGGCAAAACGCCAATTTCCCTGGTATTTTGGATAAATAAACATTTGAAGCCAAATTTACGTATTTTGTTTCCTTCCGCCAAACTTCACCAGAGGATATTTTTGCAGCTTAATGACTAAAATTAAACCTGGAATTTACATGTGCTGGATAAATCAGATCTACATGTATCTTGTAAACTCTATTGAACATATTATTGAAAGTACTCCAATTTTTATTATTCACAGTTTCAGTTTGGAAAAACACTCTCTATGCTGCTAAAGTGTTTACCTGGTATTTACAGTGTTGCAATAATACATACAATATATACATTATTGTAGCCATACATTAAACTGTGCAGATAAGATTAAAAGACCTGCCCTCTACTACAGTACCTACAAGCTTCAAATATTGCCTGTTAAATGTATATATGACAATAATATATGCACATTTGTCTATAACAATTCCTTTCCATAAAACAATAAACTGCCCTGGTACTTGCCTGTGCCCATTAAAGCATCTGTATATACGGACTAATGTGCACAGCATTGTTACAAAATGAAACCGGGTCTGTAGATATGCAATGTGTAGTATGGAAGTTGAATTTCAGCTATAATTTATATTAATGATATGCAAATTAAATGGATGTGTTTGTGCATGTGCGTTAATTGTTCTAAATTGATTTTAGTTAGTTAAAAATATGCAAATGATCTAAAATTAAAATACCTGTACTAGTCACTGACTTATATGAATGCTTGCTGGGCATAGTTGGCTGATGGATTCTTTTAATTTAGGTTAATTATATGCATACCTGCCTATGAATTAATTACCCTTTTCCCCAGAGCATAACTAAATTGCCCTGTCACTCAGGAGTGCAAAATGATAGATACAATCAAGTGAATAAAGTTTAAAATGAAAGAAGATGACTTTCTATTGGGAAATTTCCGCAAAATACTCCTCCATTTTGAATACATTATGCAAATTTATGTTAATTAGCATAATATTATTCAAGTGGACCCCGAGTGAATTAGATAATTATCACAGTGGACATTACCCAAAATCTGAAGCAAAATTTTTAAGAAATGACTTCATCCAGAATGATATTGACCGGGTAATCCTCCAAAATGCCATATTTTTGCATAAATTATGCCAATAAAGCAGATGAATTATTCAAATTACTTGACCTTTCGTATAATATGACCTTAAATATAAAAGTGCTCTGAATGATCAACAACTGTGCCAAAGTTTAGGTCAAAAGGTTGAGTAGTTTTTTTTTTATGCCATATTCACTTGGATATCTTTTTGTATTATAAAAAATGACAAAAGTGGGGACATTTGCACCCAGTGACCCCTCATTGAAACCCATGTTGAAGTTTGTAAGCCGTTGTCCTAAAAAATGAACTTTGAATGCCCGTAACTCTGGAACGCTTCAGTCAATCTCAAAAAAATGAAAACAGATTTGAGCTTCTGAGAACCCAGGCTTTCATTAAAAGGTCAGAAAACACAGAATCATTAAAAATAAAAATCACCCGAACATCCCACTATTAGGCCCGATAAACAGTGATGCAGCTCCGTGATTGCACAGCATTATCTCTATTTTTCATCAATACTTACAAGGCTTATAACTTATATGTGCAGACATCTGTGGATATCGTCTTTTACGCCGTGTGCGGGGATAAAGATAAGTTTCTGAACTATTAACAGAAGATAGGCTCATTCACATCCAAGTTCGGGGGAAAATCCCAGTTTTGACAACAGCTTTCCAAGTGCTGAACCTTGTCGTGTTTTAGATCCAACCCCCGTTAAATTTACTTTGTTATTTGCAACATTGCTTCATTAGAGAATGAACAACCATCAACCATAACAACATGGTATTTCAAGTGCCTTTCTTGTCACAAAGCTTTAAAAATGTATGAACAAGTATTGAAGGGGAAGTGGCCTGAGTCTCCGCCGCAGTGTGCCATTCGCTCACTAGGGGCGCCCATGCACGGCCCATTCATTCCACATTCACTTCACCACCACAGAAAGGACAATAGACTGGACATGACAATATATATATATATATATATATATATATATATATATATATATATATATATATATGTGTGTGTGTGTGTGTGTGTAAATACAACATACATACATACACGTCCCGCTCAGATGCTCAAATACTATTTTGTGCTTCTAACAACCACACAAGAAGCTAACGTCAAGCCCCATCACATGCATAAAACCAGATGTGAGAATTTGACACCTCCCTGGGGACAGTGGTGTTTGCCTGTAACTGGTCCACGCAGGCAAAAATGCTTTTTGGCTGTTGACACAACTGGATAAGCTGAAAAGTACAACCGTTCGTGGGTTCATACCTGGAAAACTTATTTTAAAACCCTGTTCACTGGTAAACATATGACTTATATTTCATGGATAGCTTCATATTTTTGCACGCCATAATAATTTGTGTGTGTTTTGGTACACAAGAAGTGCTACTTACATGGAGTTTATTAAGGGTTATCTCCGTGACAAAGATTGCTATCATAAGGGGCCCGTTGCCCAGGTTGAAAACTTGTATCGGGGTCGGGTGGCTGCTAAGTTAGTTCTATTTGCAAGTTGGTTTTATTATCTTTGTGAACACAAATATATTCCCACAGTAAATTATGGTACAAATGTGAGAACAATTACTATGTAGTTGTGAAAGAAAATCCACTCGATCAATTGTATAGTTGACACCATATGTCCAGGGGATGCATTCAGCCTAATTTAATGTACAGATTTTTTAAAATTTTGTACCTGATGATCATTATATATATATATGAAAAAAAAAAAATATATATGTATATATATATATATGTATATATATATATATATATATATATATATATATATATATATATATATATATATATGCATTTAGGTACGTATTTGCGTACGTACGTATACATATATATGGATATCGTATGTGTGTCTGATTGTATATACATATATATATATATATATATATATATATATATATATATATATATATATATATATATATGTAATTATACCGCCTGTGTAAGTGTTGTCTTACAAAATAACATGAATTAGATGTGAGAATTTGACACCTCCCTCGGTCACTGGTGTTTGCCTGTAACTGGTCCACGCAGGCAAAAATGCTTTGGGGTGGTTGAAAAAAGAAAGTAGAGATAGGTTCAGTTTTTTTTTTTTTTTTTTTTTTTTTTTTTTTTTTTTTTTTTGTCTCAAATATGATTTCTTAATGATCAAAATGAACATACCGGCAACTTCAAGAATGCACTTGTTGTCTGTACTAAACTTTTGAATAACAATGTAATCCTTTACCATCCCTACACCAGGTGTTTATATTCATCAGCCTGACTCCATCCCTTAGATTTTTATGTCTGAGTAATAATTATTTGCCCAATAGATCCCAGGCATTAATCAGTAATATGCTTTGTTGTGTAAAATCAGAGTTTAAATCGACACCACAATGATGATTTTCTGATGAAGGCGCTATCAAGAAGAACACCAGGTTGTCCATTCACAAGAAGAATGTGGAGGGGGCCATGGGGAAATGGTTCGGGAATTCACGGGACCGAGGTGGCGGGCATGATACAAGAAAGAAAACGGAGCGCCAAGAGAAAGCAGCAAAGCAACGACGGGAGGCAGGGAATAGTGTGCGTGGGGATGAACATAATGTTCGAGATGGTGGTGCAGAATGAAGTGGGCAGTCACTGATCTATCTATATATGTAAAAATAGATTAAGTTATGTGTTTATATTTGTCGCCACCATTTTCTCTATGCATGAGAAGTCTGACCAGTGCAAAGATGTAATTGTATCCTGTCATATATAATTTTGGGAACAGGGCCAGTTCACCAGTCACCGCTAAGGACATAAATTTATAGGCTTAATTTCCATCATGTTTTGGGTTGTATTTTCGCTAAATAAAATTTAATGAACATTTATATAAAAGGAAACACCATTTCAACCCTATTAGGGCCCATTTGGACCCATGAAGATTGCCCACTTGAGCCCCAAGTGGCCCCCTAGGGGAAAATTTTGATGGGGCCTAGTTGGGCAGTCCCAATGGGCCCCAGTAAGTTGCCCTTCTTAGGCCCTTGTAGTGCTGGCTGGGGAAACATCCATAAAACATAGTATATATAGAGTAAAACTGCATGGCTTCTTCGCAATAAAAGGGAAAATAATGACAATAGCCACTAGGTCCGCACACACCGTGGCTGCCGATTGACACACTCAAGTAAAGTGAATAGTAGCTAGCAGAGTGTATTTGATCGAGGCACACCGCCTTTCCGTTATGCATGCTGGAAAAGTGATCCTTGTATTTCAGTTATTTCTGAAGATGGCGGTTTGCCTCGGTTATAATTCACATTTTGTGTTTGCTGACATTCAATAACATAAAATAAACAGATAGTGTGGGGGCACATCGAGTCCCGTGGGCTGTTGATGAAGATTTTATAAAACCTACTCAGAAATGTTAAATAAATCTGAAATAACAGAAAAAAATATGTTGGGACTTTGCCAACCTGTTTGATTCAAATTGGCCGCCATTTTTCAAACTGGCTGCCAAATATCTAATTTTTGTCCAAATTCAGGTCACTTAAAGGTTCTTGCAGTATAAAGCACCTTATTTGGGTATTTATTTTCATAACTCCCGGCCGGTTGGATTTTTATCTTCAAATTGAATCTTAGTCAATTTAGGCTCATATTTGTCTTAAAAGTATCAAATCATTGGATCAAAAGAATGTACACCGAACCGAGATAAATGACTCTATTTTGAAACAATATTATGACACCAGTATAACACTGCAATAAAAGGCATCATCACCTCGCTTACCAAGTTTATACCTGTGTGACTGGGGGACCTATTGTAAATTATTATTCTCACCTTTATCATTGTCACTCTCATATTGTGAGTTTACATTGGAACAGTATTATGAAACAAGTGTATTGCTACAATAAATGGCATCATCACCTCCATTATACATTTCATATTTGTATGATTAGGGTAATTATTTTAAGTATCATCATTCGCATCTTCATCATTGTCACTCTCATATTGTGAGTCAACATTGAAACAATATTATGTATGACACATTAAAGTGTATTGCTACAATAAATGGCATCATCACCTCCATTACCCAGTTCATATTTGTATGATTAGGATAACTAATATAACTA
Source organism: Hermodice carunculata (assembly GCA_964020975.1). NCBI lineage: Eukaryota > Metazoa > Annelida > Polychaeta > Eunicida > Amphinomidae > Hermodice > Hermodice carunculata. The sequence goes on from OZ026620.1 coordinate 28,901,266, forward strand.
TCATCGTTCTCATCTTCATCATTGTCACACTCGTACTGTGAGTAAACATTGAAACAACATGATGACACATTAAAGTGTATTGCTACATTAAATGACATCGTCATCTCCATTACCAAGTTCATACTTGTGTGATTAAGATGGCTATTTTAACTATGATCGTTTTCATCTTCATCATTGCCACTGTCATATTATGAGTGGTGGTGTCCAACTAGTGACTCTCCTACACAGTGGAAGCTGGCCGTATCTGGTGATTGCCATATACAGTGGCAGTATGTCATAGCAGTTGGCTTGTTCAGTTGGACGATGGAGATGAAAGCAATCCATCATAATTCCAGAGTCATCAATATGTTGGATCTACTTTTGGTACTTCATCCAAAATCTACCATTTATGCCAGTTGAGCCACAGGTAAGAAGTTCACCAAGATCAAACTGTAGTACACAAGTGATATATGAGCTGTTCTACATGTGCTGTACATGGCAATGACCAGCTAGTAGGATAAGCTGAGATGCACCTTGCATTATATAAAGGTGGGATGAATGTACTGGGTTGAGGGTGGGGGGAAACCTTACGACCAAATTTAGTATTTTTTTTTCTAAACACATAAATTATCGCTACAAACGTTTCCATTCTGTTAGAAGCTGCCCAGATTTCATATTTTTCTAGTGGTCACATGGGTGTTTAACCCACTCTGGCTGAGAATAGGCTGATAGAGTTGGTTTGTTTTTACATTCGGCACATAAAGTGCTGGAGGGTATTGTCATCCCCTGCATCATAGAGTCCATCGGTTCATCTGCTTGTCAATGTTACCTTTATATTTCAAAAATTATGCACCATAGTTGTACCAAATTTTTTATCGGAGATGCAACTTGTGATGGACCAGTTTGCTAGTGAAAACTAGCATTCTCTTATTATTTTTTAACTTTTAATCGAACTTTTTAAGAATTTGTTTCAAGGCCGTCTGAGTGACGCACAAGGGGAAGATGTTACCATATTATCTCCAAAAATATTCACCATAGCTTTACTAAACATTTCTCACAGAAGAACCTTATGATGAACCTGGTTCCCATCAAAAACAGGCTTCCTCTGATTATTTCGTAACTGTTAATGAAACTTTTAAAGTATTTATTTGAAGGCCGTCTGAGTGGCGTCAACCCTGACGATGCTAACGCGATATCTCAAACAATTTTGATCGCACCTTTACCAAATTTATCTCAGAGATGCATCTTCTGATGGACCAGGTTCCTATTAAAAATAGCATCCTTTTGGTATCTATATCTTTGTATGAAACTTTAAAGTATGTATTTCAAGGCCGTCTGAGTGGCGCACAAGGAGACAATGTTACCATAATATCTTACCAAGGAAGTATCGCAGCTTCATCAAATTTTCATCAGAGATTGCTAAAAATAATGATAAATTGAATATTCACAGAAAAAATTGATGGTGATAGGTTTGGGGAGAGACGAAAATTAATGTATGTTTAGTTCTATGGTTGATTTTTTAGTCATTTACCGAGAACGTGAAATTAATCAAGGCAGATTCAGATAATGTACAAAACCAGTGTATTTATGAACATTATAATTTTCTATTGTCAATAAAAAAATTATAAAAAATAAGTAAATTTCCTTAGAGATACACATTATAAAGGACTATGTTCCTTTTGAAAACCAGCTCCCTCTCATTATTTTGAAACTTGCTATAAAACCTTTGAAGTATTTATCTGATATTCTCTGATCATGATTCAGATTCAGATTCAGATTCTTTAATTGAACAATAAATTCAATACATTTCAATTGGTAGGTAATAATGACCGAAATACATATCAACAAATGCAAAACAAAAAAATAGACGAAAAAGTACATTATTACCACAGAGAACAGATAGTCAGGATGACCGGGCTAAGGATAAAAACATCCGCTCTCGCGTGGGCCACCTAAATAAATTTACTTGGTAAGTTAACACCTTGCTTCAGAACAAAGCATCACATGTGTGTTAGGACAGTTGAACTGACTGAGACAAAGATAACATTATTACATATAAATATACTTTGTGAATCCTCATTACAAACAAAGCAATTTGGAATAGTACAGGTTTCAGAGTATTGGTCTATGAAGAGTCTTTTAACATATTGGGAGAGAGAGAGAGAGAGAGAGGTGAACAATGTTACCTTAATATCTTAAAAAAGGATTCATCGCAGCTTCATTAAATTTTTGGTGCAGTTACATCGCGTTATGACACCTGCAAAGTGACCAAAAAAACGTTGCAGAATTTGGGGGAAAACGTTGTGGGCGCCGAGGGTAATCCTTGTCTGAACGCTATTTTCTTATTATGAGGTGGGCACTAAACACCTATTCCATGCTTTGAAAAGTTGTAAATTCATGGGGCATGTTATCTCTGTTTATCTCTCATCTATGATTGTAATTCAAAATGTTTTCTGTGGACAAAGGTTAATGGAAGATATGAAAGGAGATGACTTTCTATTATAGTTGGCCACTTTTAGGGCAATTAGAGGACTAAACCCCAGAATTAATGGGGTTAATCAAGAATATCTAGAGGCCTTGCTACAGTCATTGAGCAAAAAAGTCTTTGCAAATAAATGTGCTTGGATCGTGGCAAGAATGTATTCCGTTTTTCAATAGATGAAGACTCAGCAAGTAATCTAAAAGCACTTGGGACACTATTTCTCCAAGTAGTTACCTAATGCAGATCCACCCATCAGCATGCCAGCATCATGCATTAGTCCTGCACCACCACTTTAGTTACTATACAGAGAATCATTCTGTCAGCACACCAATACTACCATACAGACCTGCAAAATACAAACAACGGGTAAGTTATAATAGGGAACAATGATTTGAACTGATGATCTTGGATTAGATGAGGAAAAAGTATTGATCTAGACTAAAAGGGTAATGACATATAGTTAAATATCAACAGGTTCTGATGCATAGATTATATGCATGCATTTTTTAGCCTATCAGCCATCTTTAAATTTGGTTGCTATTTTAAGGAAATTGTGGGCTATCTTGAACGGTGATAACTACAGTGCTATACATACCCTCATTGATGCCAGTAACAACCAAAGTAAAGGCCAAATTTAAATCAACTATTTTACCACTAAACATTTATAAGGCACATGGAAAATATAGATAATATTTTTCAGATACTTTAAATTTTGTGGCTAATAATACTCAAGGCGAAAGACATGAATTCTGTTCCTGGATGACAAAAGGTTAAAATTTGATTCTTAGCTCTATTAAATCGAACATTTCGGACACATAATGTAACATAAATTATCATTATTTTTGGTGTTTCGCGGCCATTTGAATGAAACAGGTTGGCAAAGTGCCAACATGTTTTTTTTTTTATGTTTTTAGGGTATAAATAACATTTCTGAACAGGTGGCATAAAATCATCAAAATCCCACGGGACTTCAAATCATGATATATGCTCCCACACTAAGAGGTATTTTATTTTTCCATTTTTTATTGTTAGCTTTCGCGCAGCTCAGGAACTAAGGAAACACTAGGGTTCAGAGCCTACAGGTTGTAGGCCTACCATCCAGTGGTACAGTCGCCTGGCAATTCTGCAGACTCTTGTTGAACTATCGCAGAAATTTTGATTTAAATTATTAGCACTTTTCGCCCAAAATGTGTTCGACATCATTGATCATACAGCTGCTCTTGTCTTCGATTATTTTAATTGTTGACGCAGTTTGATTTGGAAGAAACGGAACATTGACGAAATTGTCTTTCGCGGAGTGAAATTCGACCATGTGTCGGTCAGCGGACCTTAGCTAGACATATAATTATCTCTTGAATGCAATGTAAATACATTGAATTATCTCTTGAATGCAATGTAAATACATTGAATTATCTCTTGAATGCAATGTAAATACATTGAATTATCTCTTGAATGCAATGTAAATACATTGAATTATCTCTTGAATGCAATGTAAATACATTGAATTGTAAATACATTGAATTATCTCTTGAATGCAATGTAAATACATTGAATTATCTCTTGAATGCAATGTAAATACATTGAATTATCTCTTGAATGCAATGTGAATACATTGTACAGCAGGTGTTGACAAGCATCTTCCTAGCACCAATGTGCCGGTCGTCCGCAATGTCAAAATCGTACATAGTAGTCATGCACGGGAACTTAAAGTTACATATCATGCCGATAGTCTTCTAAAAATGCATGTTACCAATAAGCCTGCGGCAAATCTGAGAAACAGGCCTTATTTAATGAGTTTGGTCTACCCATCTGCCTTATAGCTGTAACATACCTCATCCTTTTGCAAATTTTCTGTAGATTTGAAATATGCCTGTTGTGGAGCTCTTATGTGGTCCAGTTTTAAGGTATATGTAAAGTAAGAAGCCTATATAGCAGAGCAGCATATTTTCAGTTTCGTCCAACTGTAAAAATACCCGGCTTGATTTGATATCAATTAAAAGATAAAAACCTGAAGTTTAAAGTTAGGTAGGGTGTACTATCAATTTCATGGTCAACTTGTATTTATATTGGTTACCATGGCAACGCAATTAAGTTTTCATGAAATGAAGGGAGAATCACCTTATTAACCATAACTTTATACACATACAAGGTACCACCTCACAACTTTACATCAACATACCTTCTATGCAGATGTTTCATAAGAAACCAGTTTGAGATAGTAAGTGTCAACAGTTGGTTGCCATAGCAACAGAATGTTTGTAAAAATCACTTAGATCTGCATGTAAACAATAGGAGCTTGTTTATAGTTTTAAATATCTGGAATAATTTTCATAACATTTGATTTTAAAATGTAAAGAGATTATTTCTGCACTAACAATGAGGTCAATTGAGTGAAGGAAGACAGTTTTGGGTTGCCTAGCAACGTTCTTGCAACTGTTTACATAAATCAAAATGAGCAGATTTTTGTGGATATTGCAATTGGTCATATGGCCAGCGCTGCGCATTGCTGAGATATGATACATACATGTGATAATATTGCCAGGAAATATGTCCTTAAACAAAAAAATACTTCGCAAAATTTGGTATTAATTGAAAGATAAGAACCCGTAATTAAAGGTTAGGTAGAATGTACCATCGATTTGATGAGCAGCATATGTTTTTGTTGGTTACCATGGTAGTGACATTGTTTTAGTAATCCAGGGAAAAACACATTTTTAACCATTACGTAATGAAAATTCAAGGTACCACTTCACAACTTTATATCAGCATACCTACTATACAAGCGTTTCCTGAGAAACCTGTTTGAGATTGTAAGTGTCAAAAGTCGGTTGCCATGGCAACATAATGTTATTAAAAATCACATAAATTTGTAATCCAACATCAGAAGCTTGTTTCTATTTTCAAATTTAATTTTAGGAATACTTTTCATCAAATGTGCTGTTAGAATGTAAAGATACTCTTTTTTCCACTAATTTTGATGTAAATTGAGTCAAGTAGGAGTCTTTTATGGTCACCTAACAATGTTCCTCCAAATGTCAACATTTTTTGTTGATATTGGACACACATTATCAACCGTGTTGCAAACTGCTGGGCATTGAAACATGTGATAATACTACCAGTAGATGTTTTGATAAACTTTCCATATTCCCTGTAGTTACTCCTGTCCCTTAAGCAACATTATGTCTTTTTTTTTTTAGAATAAAATTATTGAAATTGTTGCAAATTTTGAGCCTTTTTCAATTTTTTTTCATTTAACTCCAATTAAAGGTATTCATGACACTGAGTGCATATTTATTAAGCATACATATTACCGATCATATCCAGAAAAAAAGATGGTCAAATTGCCTGAGCTCCCAAGGAACATCCTTATCGCAGCCTTAAAATTGCCACATTTAGTTGCACTTCTAGAACTTTTGTTCGATGCCCATTGTCAGATGTCTCGAACCTACATGTGTTAGGTAGAATTTTGTGCCTGTCTGCAATAGTTTGGAAGACACGGAGCTTTTGAAATTTTAATTCCCCCTCATCTGCATAATTTTAAACATCATGACTATTCCAGGTCAGGTGCTTAATTTCACCGGTAGGTGAGTCACCATGCCAAGTTTGGTGATTGTCAGAATAAGAGTGTTCGACAATTTATATCCAGACAAATTTGGTCATAAAGAAGTAAGAAGGAAAGAAAGTAGTAAGAAAGAAAGAAAGAAAGAAAGAAAGAAAGAAAGAAAGAAAGAAAGGAAAAAGAAAAGAGAGAGAAAGAAGGAAGGAAGGAAGGAAAGAAAGTAGTAAGAAAGAAAGAAAGGAAAAACGAAATGAGAGAGGAAAGAAGGAAGGAAGGAAGGAAGGAAAGAAAAAAAACTTTTGAAAAACAAAATATCTGGGTTTCCACCCATACATAAAAAACCCACTGATGCGTGTCCTATAGAACAAAGCTTGCTGGAGATCTCTCCAAGCTACATCTCCAGCAGCGCCATGTCTGAACTGGATCCAATAAACTGTGTTTGGGAACATTACGCATACATGTATTCACAGCAGCCTATCACTGTACCAATGGCAACGTGCACTCTCATTCATAATCAAGATTTTTTTTTTTTTTAGTGAAAAATCCGGGGCCGGGAGGAAGCAACGCCTAGCGACTTTGATGGACACCAAGTCAAAGTAGCACCCACCACCTTTGAATAGAGTTCAATCAGTGATTTTAGAGAAGTCGAAAACAAAAAAAATGATTAGAAAAGATTTGTTTCAGAGCAAATCTGTCTGGGTACCTTTAAAATGAGAACAGTTTGAAATGCTACACTTTGTCATGGTGCAGCATAGTGTAAATTTTGTGTATTATGCTAATTTACATAAATAAGACTGCTATAACTTAGGTTCTTGGTTCATTTGATGAGGCCATGTCATAAACTTACAAAGTAAAGTTTGAACGACACTACTGTCTGTAATAGTTTTGATAGCTATTCCAAAACTTTTATTTTGTGTATTTGCCTCATTTGCATAAATTAAAAGCCTACAACTTTGGTTCATTGTTCATGGGATGCGGCTTTGTCACAAACCTACGAACTGAGGTCGGAATGGCACCTCTATGCATCATAGTTTTGAAGCTATTCAAGATTTAAATTTCTTGTATTAATCTTATTTGCATAAATTAAAATTGTACAATTTTGGATCATGGTTGTTTTTTATGCAGCTATGTCACCAATCCAAAAATTAAAGTTGAAATGGCACCTGTATCTATAATAGTTTTGAAGCTATTCAACATTTAAATTTTTGCATATCCACCTAATTTACATAAATAAAAAATCCTATAGCTTTGGTTCATGGTTCATTGGATGTGGCTTTGCCACAAACCATTATATTGACCTTGGAATTTTATCTCCATCTGTAATAATTTGGGAGATATTCAACTTTTGAAGTTTTAAATGCCCCTGATAAGCATAAATTGAAATTCTACAGCTTTCATTACTGCCACTATATTGGACAAATGTCACAAACCTAGATGTGCCCAGTAAAATTTTGTATTTACCTGCAATAGTTTGAAAGATACGGAGCTTTAAATTTTAGAAAAGCCCTAATTTGCATAATTCTAAACATGTCGATTATTCCAGATCATATCAGTCAGCTTCCTTACTAGCTCTGTTACCATGCCAAGTGTAACCATTGTATCTTGCACGGTGTCTGAGAAAAGCTCCAGACAAATTATGTAGTGGGAATAAGAAGAAAGAAAGAATGAAAGAAAAAAAGAAGAAATTTTATAAAACAGTATGTCTGGGATACACTAATATATATATATATATATATATATATATATATATATATATATATATATATATATATATATATATATATATATATATATATATATATATATATATATATATATATACTTAGTTGCCCAGTCTGTGTAAGTAAAGGCAAATTATTTTGAAAACGATTAATCATTAATGTGATGGTTTTGCTTTTCAGACATAGGTATCTATTTTTGCTCATAGCATAAAACTGGACCACCTGAGAGCTCCACAACAGGCATTTACTAAAACTAGACAAAATTTTACATCAGGTAGGTTATGTTGTACCTATAAGGCAGGTGGGTGGACCAAATCCATATCTTAGTCTCAAATGCCGCAGGCCTACAAGCGGGTACTCCAATATAGATATACTACGGCCCAACTCAGACCAAATTAAGTAAAAAAAAAAAAAAAAAACAGAAATAAATACGGGAGCCTACGCCCAACGGATGCATTACAGACCCATGAAAACAGCACACGTCAGGGTCATTAGCTATAACTTATAAGTTTTGTATGTATATGTATACTTATGCTACATACATGTAAAAACATATAGCTGATGATCTTCACGTGTGTATAGTTTTTACCTAAATACTAACGTAAGACACATGGAGCAATTCCCGGGGAACAATTACAATTACGGTAGGCTATAAAGTCAATTAAAGGGCCAAGATAGATAGATTTATTTAGCAAAGGATAGGCTTTTTTATTTCATAAAGTTACCATCAATGTGACAAGGAACTATGTCCATGTTCACAAGAGGAAAGGTCCTCACACGCGGATGTTACCCGGGCGCGGAAGCTTGATGACTCGGCCGTGCACCTGGCTTGTCCACGCGAGAACAAACACTCGGCTAAGTCATAAACCGGCCGCGGACATCGTGGGACACTCGCGGGAGCCATGCGCAATTGGTTAAACGACTTTTGATCGGTACTTTATATAAGTATGCAAGTCTTGCAGTTGGGAAAAAAAGTTTGAGTGTCCTCAGTTAATTTCCTGGCAAAAGATTTCCAAGATTTACGGCATGTCGTGTTGGTTAAGGGCCACAGCAAGATGGCGCGTCAGTGCTGACAGGAAGAGGAAAATTGTTTGGGAAAAGCAGGATGGACACAGGTTTAGTCAAATTAGAAAGATGCTGATTCAACAGCACCATGTTACCCTTGGACTAACTACATGGAAAAGGGTGGTGAAATATCACCGAGAAACAGGAAATACTAGGAAAGATGATTTGCTGCATAACAAATCAGTGTGTGTTTCTCCAAAGCATATTGGTGTGGCAATGTACAACTATTCTATAACACAGGAACAGAAGTTGGAATGGCATCTGTATCTAATATGTTGTAGGCATAGCCTAAGATGCGAGCGTCAGCATTACAAAATATCGATAACAACGTCGGTGGATCAGGCAGTACACAGCACCTGGTCGCAAGCGGCCATTTACTAAACCAGTCTAGACGGGCGAGGCTGTATTACCTGGAAAAAATGAACAAAATTATCCGCAGTATAACCTTTGATTTTGTTAGACGCTGTTCCACAAATTTAAGTATTGTTCGCAATATTTTTATATCGCCATTGAACTAGTGCTGTATCGTGTGGCAGAGACGTAGTGCGTACGGAGAGTGATTGTTGGATTGTCACGCGACAACACCAAAATGGGAGCAGGCTTTGGCAGCATGGCGTTTTAGGGGGCCCCTTGGGGGATAAGTGTGGCTGGAACTTAGTGGAAGTTGCGATATGGAAGGCCCCGAGAAGCAACCTGGTGACAGCACAGTGTGCAGATAATAGTCAAAAGGTGAGACGCAACATTTGCAACAAATACTACATACTTTCGGATGATTGTTTTGCTTACCTTCACACCTATCAAGTTTTACTATTCCGCGTAAACCCACTTCCAGCCCCAGAAGCGTGTTTGCCAGGTCCACGTTCCATCGACGTGTAACCATGCAAGTCGGTGAATCATTATCATTCATTACACTCTGCCGACAACGTTTTCTGAAGCCCAGTTATGAATTATTGACATGATTTCGATAAAGGCCGGTAAGTGTGAGACTTTGTAAAAATAAAACCGCGAAATTTACCCGTGGTGCCTAAAAAACGCAATGGCTGCGCCCATGTGCGCGTGCGCAGTAGGGGGTGACGAAGAAATCAACTTCGTTGGATTGATACTGAGTACTCTTCTGATTGGATAATTTACCTTTCTGTTATATCCCATATTCGGACGTGTCTATGGCAAATGCTTGCTGACGCTCGCTCTTATAGCTTTGAAGTTATTTAAGATTTAATTTTTTTATGGTGCTATTTAGCTTAATTTAAATCGCTATAACTTTTATTTTTAATTCATTAGGTGTGCAATGGTCAGCATCACCCTAGGAGAAGTTGGAGTGACACCTCTGTTATAGTGTTGAAGATATTCAAGATTGAAATTTCAAATACTGCTAATTAGCATATTTTAAATTGCTACAAGTTTTATTTTTAAAACATTACATGCGCAATAGTCAACAACCTCGTAGCATAAGGTGGAATGACATCTCTTTCTATAATAGTTTTGAAGATATCAAGTTTTAAAATTTCGAATGCTGCTTATAAGGATAACTTAAATGGCTACAACTTTTGCTTTAGAATCATTAGATGCGCAATGGTCAGTAACCCCTTAGTAGAAGTTAAAATGACATATCTATCTATAATAGTTTTGAAGATATTCAATTTTTCTAAATTTCAAATGCTGCTAATTAGCATAGTTTAAATTGCTACAACTTTTGGTTTAAACTATTTAGATGCGCACAGGTGAGTAATCTCCTAGTAGAAGTTGAAATGACATTTGTATCTGTTAAACTTTTGAAGAAATTCAAGATTTTAAGATTTCCAATGCCCCTAATTTGCATAATTTGAAAAAAAAATTCATTCCTGTGTGTAAAACGGTCAAACTCCTTGTATGGAGGTGGAATCATGCCAAGATTGGATTTTCTATGTGTAATAGTGTCCGAAAAAATTTTCGGACAAATTTGCTGGTAAAGAGAAAGAAAGAAAGAAAGAAAGAAGGAAAGAAGAAAGGAGAGAGAGAGAAAGACAGAAAGAAAGAAAGAAAGAAAGAAAGAAAGAAAGAAAGAAAGAAAGAAAGAAAGAAAGAAAGAAAGAAAGAAAGAAAGAAAGAAAGAAAGGTGAGTGATGACACACACACTTTAATCAATAATTTCAGGGAAAGACAGAAAAGTGTACCAGTGTAACAACTCGTTGCCGGGCGTGACAGAAAGTGACAGAACGGCATACAAAATTGACATATATCTTCTTACGACTTTATCAGGGGAGAACAGCTCAAACACACACACACTTTTACAAGATTTGGTTGATATGTTGCTGTCCATATCGCACATAAAACGGTTAAGACTAGGCCTTGGCTGGAGCAGGGATGAAATACAAATCATTTTCTGTTGTGGCCCTGACACTGCCAGTTCCCTCGTGTTCCTCCATGATGCTTTTTGTAGGGTGAGGTCAACATGTCAATAATGATTGGTTCAAAGCAACCACATATCGTAAGGGTTCTCTTTATAACAAGAATGACTGACAGGCAATGTTAGCATTCTGGGCACGCTTTGAAAAGATGATTCAACCTAGCCAGACAGGCATTGAGCATCGTGCGATAGGCTCAACGCATTTTATAGCACGCCAGTCGCGAAATGCGAGAAAAAATAAGTACTAAAACGCTTGCTCAAAAAGACATGCGTGCACGTTTGAGCACGCCGGTAGAAAGCATATCTCGCTGGCGGTATGCGAGATGCTGGCGCAATGCTCAAGCATGCGTACAACTGTGCGAGTTTGGGTGGTCCGTGATGCAAGAGCTGAACCGCAGACACACAAACAACTTTAAGATATTTTTTACATACATGTGTCAGTCAACGAATACGACGTGCAGCATTAAGGAAAACATCTCTTTCCCCGACTTACAACATGTACCAAGAACAGTTTTTATTGAGTTTAAATCGATTTGACGCTAGCCATACCTAACGTTAAGAAATATCTTGCCCCATACACGCATTGTATAAGAGTTTAGTCATATTTGTAAGGTCTATATATTTACTACATCATTTCTGTAACATCTAAAATTCACTGGATATCTATATAACAAACTTTTCATTGTCAGCCAGAAACATCAGAAACGATCGTTTGAATTTCATTTTCAAATAGCTCTGTTTCACATGTTTTTGTAAAAGCAGTTAATGACGGGATTCAAAGTTGTCCAAATCACTGCATACTTTGGCAAAAGCAAATAACCTTGAAAGATAGACACTATAAGCTGGCGCAAGCGGAATATTACTATCCACATGTGGGTAATTAACTGTGTTATATTCAAAATCAGCACGTTTGTCATATAATTCAAACTTCACTTTACCGTAATGCATCATTATGTCTAAAAACGAGCATTCCATGTCATTTGCTGTAGTTTCTTTTAATTCCAAATCATCGAGGTCAATTTGTGAAATATATTCTCGAAAGTGTTTACTGTTGATGCTTTACAGGTTATAAATATTTCTAAATGTCGACCTTAAACATTTATTATGAAATTTCTCCTCTTTAGACATCTTTACAAGAAACTTATACGCATGGTAAAATTAGTAAAATCAATATAAATAGGCCAGAGAGGTGCACAATTTGGTACCCATTGGGATTCCAATTGTCTGTCTAAAGATGGAATCCCCAAAATTGACGTAAATGTTATCAATCAAAAAGTTAAACAACCGAACAAACTGATCGTATTGAAATGCAAACTGGTCATCCTTTATATCATTCCCATAATATGCACCTTTATAAGATATGATCTTTCTTTGAAAGTTATTTATCTCAGATGTTTTACGTATGATAGACTTTATATATTCTTTCAAATCAGAATGGGGAATAGCTGTACACAAAGTGGAGAAGCCCCAAGAAGACAAGTTTAAAAGGTAATGTTTATCAGTACCATTCAACTGCTCCAACAGGATCTCCAAATTAGATAAATTCCAAAGACTACAGTTGTTAAACCAAAATTCTCGAATTTAGAATACTCCTCAAGCCTTTGGAAAAAAAACTGTCAAGGTTTTAATACAGCCAAATTCGGAACATGCTATTAATCGAAACTGACAAGGATTTTTAAGCAGTTTGGGAAGTGGGTACATGTCAGGAAAATGGGCACATACATCAGAAAACCTCAGGTCAAATGAAGATAAAATTGTTGATGTTTGTTCAAAATGATATCCAATGATTCATTTATATTTCTACATGTGTGAAGACTTGAGTTGGTCAACAAGCCTAATTGTTCAAGAAAAAAACCTGATAATAAAATTGTCTACCTACTACAATATAATACTATTATATGTTTTATCAGCAGGTGCAAAAATCTATTCAACGTTTATCTCTTGCAGGCACTAAAGAACTTCTGGAGTTGCTAGAAAAGGATGTGGTGGTTGTTTGTTTGCTTTTTGTTCTTTTCGTATTCTCTTTGCAACAACATGCCTTATTCCACTGATCCATTACTCTAAGACGGAAATATGAAAGGGGTTTGCAACTCTGCTCAGGTTTTATTTTCATACCATAACTGCATCAAAGTTTAAGAATGTATAATCAGTATTCGATCATTTCGAATTTATGACGCAAATATACAGGGAAATAAGTGGCAAATCTAACTTGTGTGGACGTGTGAACACAGATTCCCATAATGTATTTAAATTGTTTTGTCAGGACCTACGTTAAGACATAAAATTCCTTATTTGCTGTCCGCACTACACTAGTAACTTGTTTCGGCGTTAGTGGGTGCGTTTCGGCGTTTCAGGGCGGTTCCCGGCGTTACACAGCGTTTGCCAGCGTGAGACGGCGTTTGCCGGCGTTACAAACGCCGACTAACGCTGGCAAACGCCAAAATCCAATTAAGCCTTTTGGGGGTCGGCGTTTGCCTGCGTTAGTCGGCGTTTGCCACCTTTTCAACGCCGGCAAACGCTGTGAAACGCCGACCAACGCCGGCTACCGCTGGCAAACGCTCTGTAGTCCTCTCAACTAGCAAACTCAAAGGGATACATGTAAGATTTGAATTCAGTTGAACTGGGATTAGAAGGAACCACGGAAATTTTTGTCTTGTACTTGTACTAATCATTAATGTACTTTTATTTTTTATACTCATGGGCAATACAACATAATTATCTTTAATATTATGATGATGATTTATCCATGGAGGTGTATGTGTATGGAATGACTTTGCTCATGATCATTGATATATATATATATATATATATATATATATATATATATATATATTGGTCACTCCAATCTTGGTTGCAAAGTAAAGACAAACAAACCACCCTGTTTTCAATTCTATTTAAACACAGCACAGCAATTTTTTATTGTTTGTACCGCACAAGTCAGCAATGCATAGCTTTGTGCTAACCCTGTCAAACGCCAAAATCCAATTAAGCCTTTTGGGGCTCGGCGTTTGCCGGCGTTAGTCGCTAATGTAAAAGCTAATAATATTCAGCTTTCATTCGCCTTGTGCAGGGCAGTTATGTTGTATTATGAATAGCAGATTCACCTAAACGTAAATCTTAGGCATGCGTGTATGACTGGCGAAAAGCTTTGTGCAGGTCTCCCTCAAAAAGGACATAAAATATGAAATATATGAAAATTTGAAGCATGGGCATAACTGGTGAAACGATTGAGCAGGACTGCCTCAACAATAACATCAAAAATGTAAAATAAATGAACAGTTAATGCACGAGGTAAGACTTCTGAAATGTCTGAACATGACTATATGTATAACGACATAAAATATAAAATAAATAAAAACTTGAAGTGTGATGGTATGACCGGTGACAAAGGGTTTGGACGGGACTGCCCTAGTGATAACATAGGTTGCAAAATAAATGAAAAGTTGAAGTGCGAAGGTATGGCTGGTGAATAGTTTCAGACTGGTATGCCACCATGAGGATAGCATGTACGGGGCTTCTGTATGCAAACTCGAAGACTTTTCTGAGTCAAAAGTGGATATGACAGAAAGACGTCAACAGTAAGAGTCGATTTCACCTATTCATTGATTGCAAAACAAATTGAAGGTAGCATGGGGCCAATCTTTATAGACCAAATATTGAGAGCTACTGGTCCAATTTTCCTGTCAACGGAAAGATTGATGCAGCCAATATTAGCATGAACAAAGCTGGCCTTTCAAAGTAGTACAAACACACACGTCGCAAAATGCGAGAATAGAGTCGGGTTACGTCTCAGTACTTTCTTTTTTTTTTACATTGAAAAACGTGAAACTAAGACTATGTGCCGGGACTATATAACGTCGTCTCAATGGCTACATTTCCCAAAACCTTGTCAATATTGCATGAAACTTTGGCACATAGCTTTGCTTGCTGTTCAAATTACCGGTGTCTTGAATCTTGCAAAAGGTGCAGACAAAAGTATTATAAGAAGCATGTTTGTCATTTACCGCTTTGAATTTATATGTTACCATAACTGCATGCCAAATATCAAATATGCGGTGGAAGAAAATTCAGTGTAGAAAATTGAACAACTTTTTTTACAACATGGAATAACGTCTTTATTACATTTTTTGTAGATTTCTTTCATAAAGTTCACCGTTGGCTCTTATTGATTCTTTACTAGTCTGTCGTTGCTTTGAAGGTATCGTATTTGGGGCTCAAAAGTACCTTGTAATCATTAATGTTCACAATACAACTGAAAGTGGCTGCAGTCAATTCCAGTCTTTCATCTTTTCAGGGCATCACATTCACGGCTTTGTATGCTGTAATTAATGTTTACTAATACACAGTTGATACTGGTTCCATATACGCAATGAAAGTGCCAGCAATTATATAGGGCATAATGGCAACCAGATGGATAGTACCAAAAAGCAGCGCCATGGAACAGTGAATATGGAATATGATTGTCACAAATCTCCCTGTATCGGTAAAGATTTTGTATTTGAAGAGACCCAGGGAGCTTCCTACATATAAATCACTTGTTTACTACCATAAATCAATAATTGTTTTATGAAGGAGCCCAGAAGAAGAAGAGGGTAGAGTCGATTTCGCTATGCTTCAAGGCAGAGATAATCCTCTTTGCCGAAAGCTTTAATTATAAATCACACCTAATTATATTAAAGCGAGCACTCATAGCCTTGGTAGTATATATATATATATATATATATATATATATATATATATATATATATATATATATATATATATATATATATATATATATATATATATATATATACATATATATATATATATATATATTTATATATATATATATGTATGTATACATATGTATATATATATTGCTTATATTTTCAACTGAAAGGAAAAGCACAGCAGCTATGAAAGGGATCCTGCCTTCATCTCTGTTATTTTACAGTCAGCACGATTAATCACCAGGCAACATACTAGTGTTATATACACCCATTTGTACGTACACGAAGCGGAAGGTAACGTTTGGTCTACGTTCTCCTCAATCACTGAAGGTAACAACAAAGACGTTTCCTCCGCTGCCATGATTCCTGTCCAACAACCACAATTATCTTGACAAAATGTTTTTAAACATAACTTAATGGTATTTGTGTACACTGGTTGCACAAAATGCTGCTTCGTGTCAACATCTGTTTTAGGCATTAAAGCCACTAAGCACCAAATTGAGATGTTTACAAACTCTAAATGACGCAAGATACTTTGGGCTACTTGAAAGCTACAAATTTACTCTTCTCCATTTCAATGCTCCTTGGTCTTACTTAGTAAGGAAGTAGACACAGTGGGCGTGAATTAAAAATGACATAAACCCTCCTTCAGCCATCAACATTTACTGTGATGTAAATATTGTATTTATGTCTTTTTGTGCAGAACCACTTTCCAGTTGTCTTTACACTATTCCGCAGTCCGATTGTGACCTTGTAAGGATTAAATTTTGTAGGTTGACGCCTGTGACTTTAAACATTGGGTCAATGCCAACATGAAGCAAACTCGCTGGAGGCAACTCATCCAATGTCGCAACAAGATGCTTCAGGTGATTTGGGTGTGGCTTTACTTGTTCTTAATATAGACCGTGTACTGGGCTGTTCTAGGTTGACCCCTGTGATTTTGAACAACAGGCGAAGGTCTGAAGGGAACAAACTGATCCAAGGTCTTAATAAGATAAAAGTTACAAAGCATTTTACGATAACTTTTATAACATTTTACTTGTTTCAACAACTAAAATTTTGTTTCGGTACACACCTTTGGACCAACCTGTGTGCAAGATTATTGCAATTTGATTCATCTTATTTTATTACCGAATGCCGGTCTTTTGCTTCCTATTACAAATCGATAGTATAATCACATGTTTATTACATATTAAGCGCTGAACAGTGGCTTGAATTGCAATAAGTTACATAACGAGGCGTTAGTGCAATCCAGCCTGAATAAGGTTGCATTGAAGCTTTGGGATTTGTGCAATTTAGTCAGGTGATTGTTTTTGTCTTTCCATGCATACGTTATGCTCGACTGAGCATGTACGAGTTCCAAAATTTACTTCACTCACCGGTGAGTTGTATGTATACGTCAATAAATTTTAGGCAGCTTTTTGGACTGAATGCGTACCTTTGCAAAGATACGATGCATATATACCTGTCTTAAATACGAAAGTGAACTGTAATAAGTGTCATTCTGTATTCAAACCTTAATTGAGTTACACCCTAGCTTATAATTAATGCCTCCCCTGACCAGAGAACTTAAGCTTCCTGTCGAGGTATACATATATATATGTATATATATATATATATATATATATATATATATATATATATATATATATATATATATATATATATATATATATATATATATACATATATATATTTCTGATGCTGAGTTTTCTTCAGAAGTTGGCATAGTTTGATATCCCATAGGAAGATCTGCCCATGTCACAACACGCTATTATTATTTTGGTATTAGGTCTTCACTTGGAACTGGCAGAGCCTAATATCGCTGGTATGTATAGTTTAAACGTATTTGTTATGCATGAAACACGGAACTCTTATTGCATAGTAAATGAAATGGCAAGAAATATATATGAACATTTTATCGGTGTCGACATAATATTTTGTAAAAATTTCTTTCGACATCAGTCAACACTTGAGAGCTGACCTCGGCAACTATTAACGTTGTATTTATTTTGTTTGAATAGGGACACCAAATCTCTGATTGTGCTACTTATTTGCTCTTTCAGGTCTTTACAGTCGACGGATTACAAACTGGTAAGCCGTTATTAGTCTTTCACGTATATATATATATATATATATATATATATATATATATATATATATATATATATATATATATATATATATATATATATCATATATATATGTGTATATATATATATATATATATATATATATATATATATATATATATATATATATATATATATATATATCGAATTAAGCTATATGTACCTTTATCCCAACTGTCCATTGACAGGATCCCAATTTCCAGCTATTGTTTATTTTGAGTTGTATCTGGTCCTTGCATTGCTGCTATTCTTATCTTGCACATGATCTAGGTCATTTATCCTTGAATGACAAATGAAGCTCAATGTTTTATTTAAAAGCTTGAACTGGATCAATTTTAATGGTTCATTAATCATGGTCTGCATGTGTATGCGTCGATCATGTTGCAGGAACAATTCTACTAAAACTTTTTTATTTGAACTTGCGACTGGATGCAGCATGGCTGATGATTCAAGTTAGTATTATTTGGGTGATACATTATTCCGTCTTTGATGTCGTTTTATATCCGTCAGAAGCAAATTGTTCGTCTCGTCTGTGAAGCTATCTAGTTACCCTAAATATTGTTTGTTTTCCCTTTTGGGATACTTCATCAGCTATGAACAATAACAAGTTGAACATTGTGACAAAGGAATCTTTGGTGAAAGTATGTGCCGATCACCATTGTGATGTCGATGTAGATTAACCAAAAGTATTGCTGCTAGACATGTGTCAAGTTCAGTCTGGTCAAAAAAAAAAAAGCGAATTTGACACGATGCGAAAATGTAAATCATGTGTGATATATATATATATATATATATATATATATATATATATATATATATATATATATATATATATACATATATATATATATATATATATATATATATATATATATATAATTTAATGCAAGATTCAAGATTTTGTCTCTGGCAAAATACCATGTTTTGTGGCTTGTGGCCTTTACAATCTATTATAGATCGCTTCATGGACCACACAGACGTAGCTACGTTGTTGCATGAGCTGTATGGTCTCAAGAATGAATTGTCCATATTGAATGAGGTTAAAGAAGAGATATCCACACTGGCGAATGCCCTCAGACAGCATGAACAGGAGCAGGAGACAAGTGTGAAGCGTATTGATAAGATAGGGTTGGAAGGGGGGGGGGATTAGCCTTTTAAAAAAAAAATAAACCCGCCTAGCTACCGCAAACCAGAAACTATTATTTGCGTACATTTGAAAACCAGCGAGAAATCTGTTACAGCCCCAGTTGTCCGTGACCAAAGGGTCAAACAGTCGTGGTCAGTCTTCCGATGAAGGTGTGTTCATGCTGCCTTTGACAGCTAGCCAGAAAGTACCAGTGTCTTCAGCAGGTCAATGCCTCGCATGTGCAATGTGACTCAAGAACAGGATAAAACGCTTTTAGTACGACAGGTACCAGTGTAGCTGTATATGTGCAAGCCACCGGATCCCCACCTGCAGCATCTGATGGCATATAGCTCACTGTCACCCTTCGTCATCAATGCAGAATTGGTTGACAGCCAATAATAGGCAGTGCAAAATCGTGTGCGTCTACAGGGGTAAAACATAACATGGTACTTAAATCCAAGGCATTTGCATCCAGTTTGAACCCTCACACAGACACAGACAGTGTTAGCCAGTATATTCATGCCAAAAATAAAATAGAATAAAACAAAATAAAAATGGACTGTTGTTTAAACACATATATTCGTCGTTCAAAATTGTTACAGATTAAAAGCATTTATTGACCCTTCTTGATCCATCTGTGTGGCCAGACAACTTGTTGCCTTGCAAGTTTTACGACAAAAAAAAAAGGAAAGCTCCCTTACTCCCGCAGCTATGTACCTTTAATTGTAGATCCCTAAAGAGTTCTGTGGAGACCCTAACATTTGTGTAATTCCCATCATATTATTATATTACTGCTAGAACATTGACTTACTTACCTTGTTATGATAATTGCATGCCGATTTCTATGACTTGACATGTTATGATATTTTTGACAGCAGACAATGGGAAATGTTTGCTTTACGGTAGACTCTGTGGAAGCGTTACAATCTTGTGCCGTAAAAATATCGGTAATATCATACATAAGCCTACTGTAACTTATGGGGACTCTCGTTTGACTAGCGTCTTTATTGATATTTTGCTGTATATACTGAGATAACGTTGATGAATATGCAAGTTACCTGGAAAAACTTAATTCCATTGTCAAAACTACACACACACACACACACACACACACATTCTCACACACACGTTTATATTATGTATATAACCTTTCTAGCGTCATTACGGCATCCTTAAATAGTTTCGATCTACACATCAAGCAATTTCTCAACTCAATAGGTGTTTTGTTTTTTTGTATCGAACGGATTCAACAGCTAAGGTATGTGCACTAATTCTCAGTTTTAAAAAGTTCTCTCGTTGTTTAATAGTTACATTTCTGTGGGGATAAGGTTCAATCTCAATGCTGTTTTC
Organism: Hermodice carunculata; assembly: GCA_964020975.1. Taxonomy (NCBI): domain Eukaryota; kingdom Metazoa; phylum Annelida; class Polychaeta; order Eunicida; family Amphinomidae; genus Hermodice; species Hermodice carunculata. The sequence goes on from OZ026620.1 coordinate 28,921,778, forward strand.
AAATTACCAATACGTGTGCAACCTGTGCTGGCTGTACCATTAATGCATTTGAACTAAAATTTTTGACTCAAAGCATATGAGCTCTTATTACGTGTTACAATGACTGTAATACAGCCAAAAGCAGCTATTATTACGATTCATATCTCAAGCAATTTATTCAGAAACAAGATTAAGTGAATAAGGAGCGAACCGTCAGCTTAGAATTTTGTGACAAGATGTCCAATTACCGTTAGTGCCAAAACTGGCTTCCTCAGTTCAATTTTAACACAATGTATATTTTTTCTGATTAACTGATTAATATAATTTATCATACACTCAAGCTACATGGTCAAAAAAATAAAAAGAATATGACCTAAAAAAAATATTTCTATCTGCATGGGCAAACCTGACCATATATAGGGACAGAGTGACACTAAAAAGCCTGCTGGCAAAGTTCTTGATTTATCTTTATTGTTGACCAGTTTCGTTTGGGAAGCACATAAGTAAAAATTAGGTAAAGACATAAAACTATGCAAATAATAAAAACAAATTGTCACTAAAACCATGTACATGTAGTTGCCTGCTTAACGACTTTTTGCCAGTGAGTAAGTGGAGCCCTGTAACCAGTCGCTACGCAGGCAAGTACATATACGTTCACTTCCGAATATCATGATAATTTTTAAAAATACTTCGATTATTTTAACTGATCCCTTGATAAAAATGTCCTTTACGTGTGTTGAAATGAGTCCAGGCTAGACTTATATTTGCTTTTGAAAGACAGGTCATTCCAAAATCAAGTGCCTGTATCTTTAAAGCATCAACAAACACTAAAAATCTGCTGGCAAGGGCCTTGATTTATTTCTATAGTTGTCCATTTCGGATAGGGAGTCACAAAAATATAAAAAAAGGGAAAAGACATTAAAGCATGAGAATAAAATAAAATACCTCTACACGAATTTACGCTTCCGAAGCACTGCAAGTCATGAAATAATTCTAAGATAAAATCACATACTTCTCGTGAGACTATTTTTTACCTAAAGACTTGTAAAAATTATATTTTTAAAAGTGCGTTTAGATTTACACGCTATTCGAAAGTTGATTTTAAATTTAAATACCATTGAAGCAAAGGGTCATGGTCATCTGTAGATCATGCAAGTATGCGGGGGTCTAAAGTCTTATAGTCTAGCTAATTGTATATCAGGGTAGACAGCTTAAAATTCCACTCTTGGAAAAATAAAGAACAAGGTGTCATAAAAACAAAGAATGCATTACAAGATATTAAACACACATCAGCATGCTCAACCTCCAATACGGGTCATTTAATCTTTCACGTTTCTCTGAAAGCACACAGTGGGAAAAAAGTAATACATGGCCATTTACATTCTTACTGGTGTCGATTATTTCTCATACATCACTGCAATCCAAATAAGTCAAACTATAATTTAATTTTCTACCCCTAATAGTACACATTCCTCTAATAAAGCTATCGATTTCATTTATATCACTAAGTTTGCTGGACGTGATATCGCCGGTTACACTAATGCCTTCTGGAAAATTTAACCTCATGATATATGCCTTTGGTATGGCCTGATTACAAAAGACGCAATTTAAGAAATTACAAACTGCTAATCGACTGTATCGATACACATTTCTCTGTCAAAGTGGAAAATATGCCATTAGAACTGTGAATTAACTTTTGAAAAACAAATGAATGACCCTAACATGCGACTGAAATTCAATGTCTAAATCTTAGCAAATGAGATACAGAAGGTTGGAATGGCATGTGTAAAGCAATATCCATAATATCTGACAATTTTCCTCCAAGTGGTAAAAAAAATAAATAAACATATTTCCCAGAAAAATTCCAAAGCTGGCAGACGTAAAGTGGCATAGAGTTAGTCTTCAAAAGCTGGGGTCTAGTAGTGGAATGAACGAATTCAAATTGTCTTATTAGAACATCAGTCTAAAATCTTTGGATATGTTTTAAAGAATGTTGTCCATACTTATGTTTGGATCCACTAAGTTACCCAAATACTTGAAGCGTTCTACAGACTGAATTTGTCAATTTTACGGTGAGCGTGGTCATTTTAAATAACAAAAAGACTAGCATTGTACAGTTTTTGCAAGGTTGGAAACTGTAGCATTGTTGGGTACCGGGGCCAGGCCAGATTTTTTTCGGGTATCCTATTCTAGATATTTGAGAACCTGATATTCGAAAGAAGTACCAAAATATGTACTTCCAAATAATATAAATAAATCGAGTATAATTTAACTAACAGGTATATTTCTTTTGCACCCTGCAAAAAAAAACCTTCAGTAATATCAACAAGCAGAAAATGATCATGTAAGATAACATATTGGTGATCTAATTCAGGACGATTGTGTGTGTATGTGTTTGATTATACATTACCAATGGTCAGCCTTTCTACACTTGGCAGTATGTCTTTGGCATAGCTTTGACCAGTATTCCATGTGAGCGTCTCTTTTCGGATGCAACACGCTCAGCGAAAGAACAAGTATGCGGCCAGATATGGTGGAGTTGATCACATTTCTGCATTATACCAGAGAAACAGATCCCTCTGTTGAGTAGCATGATGAAACATGTGATAATACCCTGACAGATAACAGTGCAATGAAGATCGGTCTCTACAACCTGATCATTATGTTACATAGCCAATGTTAGTGCATATGATGGCGAATGTACGACATTAAATGGTATGTGATACCCAACGCTGGCTAAAATTACCCCCCTCACGAAAGGCTAAACCAAGTGAAAGAGTCTACCCATTAACTGATATATCATAAATATTGCTCGTACAGCATACCCACAATAATCCACGGTGGGCCGTTAATGTGAGGACAACGGCGACTAGACCGCCCTAAATACAAAGGTTACATTAACCGACTTGATGGCCGTTGTACTTTTGGTGAGACCGCTACATGTAAATCCATGCTGTAGTCATTACAATGTCTGGACTGGAGGAACACCTTCATGAGTCAGTGGCCATGTAAGACTCAGTCCAAGTCTTGACAAGTACGGGAAAAGCTTCGTCCTTGGCTTGCTGAAGACGGCATCGCTTCATGAGTATGACATCTCAGAATAAAACAAACCAATAGAAACTTAAATTATAAGAATTTTCTGGATTCAGTCCACTTTATACCTTTCTCATCCGGGGCTGTCTGTATTGTACAGTGGAACCAGTGACGCCTTTTCCAAAGTGGTCGTTCCGACTCCTTGGGCACCTTTCCAAATTCACGTACACTATCTGTACCTTGTGCACACAGAACCAGTTTATGGTATCAGGAAGGTGTTTCCAGTAGAAAGAACTTAGACGAGACGTCAGGATGTGAACTATACTGGTCATGAACAAGAACACGCTGGTAATGATAAACGGGTGAAGTAGGAGAAATATTATCCACTTTAATGGCCGGAAGTAAATAAGCTGTGATGAATGCCACTTACAACTCGAGGCTGGGTAACAAGTGAAATATTACTGGGGCATGAAGGAGATAACTCCATGGATTTGTTATGCTTGCTTTGTTAAATATGAATTTCCTTTTACATGATTCAGAGCAGCTTCACGTAATTTTGCACTGATCATTATAAAAAGTTTTCTGTCTTTTGAAGGATATATTCTAGAGAAAGTCACATGTGGTTGCAACCATTCCTACAAATTTGTTATATCCCTATTGATCTCTTTTCAAGTAGTATGCTTTCAAAATCCAATCAACATTAAGTCCATGTGCCTTAAGCCTTATTTATCAGAGGTTTCATTCAAAATGTTTAGTAAAGGTCCAAAAATAGTTGCCTCATTTTGTGGCCTTCACCATAAAATTATAAGTTTAAGGAACAAAAGCATACTGATCTGTATGCCAGGAGTAGTATGTGTGCTTGCAGAAGCCTTGACTGTATCAAATCAAACATTACAGTCCTACTATTTGGACGGAGTCAACAGCTTTCCTCGACCCTCAGGGGAAATTTTATTCAGGCTACAGCATCCGGTAAATTTAAACGTCGGTTTCCATCAGTCATTTTATGCAATATTCCTGCCCAGGTTTAATCGTCTTAACGTTTAAAGTGCTGATTTAAGACTGAGTCAACAGCTTGCCTCAGGGCACTTTGCGGTCAATGTGCCCCCAGGAAAGCTTTTGTCATGAGGAATTTAAATCTGAACCATTGTATGTTTGAGGGTAATGAGAAAACGACTGTAGCAGTGATTAGAACTTTAAGGGCTGAAACTAGGATCAAATAATGGCACAACTCAGAATGCTTTCTAATCAACGTTGCAACCATGTGCAGCCAAACTAAAAGGACACGCCTGCATTTAGCCTTTCAAACTCTTTTGTGTTTCTGACGCCAATATGTAATCTTAGGTCGCTCACACAAGCCGCCTTCAATACCTGTCTGACTAAACGCGGTATGCTGTGTATAATATATATACATAATCAGGCAAATTCTTGGTAATGAAGCGTTTAATGTTACTTCTTTAGTTACATCATATTTTTGGTCTTGTGTGTAAGTCGGTTTCTAATGCGACTCTCGACTGGTTTGCCCGCACAAGTGTCGAATCCTGCTGGCCCACCTAAAAAGATAACAAGAAATAGCTTGCTATGACTCTTTCTAAACCAAAGTGTTTGACTACAGGGTATCTTTTGCGCAACTTATCTTGAAGAAGCACAAAATGAAGTGGACAGAAAAACAGACCTGCAAAAATCCTAATCGAAAGAAAGAGAAAAAGAAGGAAGAAAGAAAGAAAGAAAGAAAGAAAGAAAGAAAGAAAGAAAGAAAGAAAACAAAAAAAAAAAACAAAAACAAGAACCCCCCGCCCCCGAACAAATATACAAAGTTTACCACATATTAAGCTGGAACCTAATGCGCAGTAAGACTGGCAACTTTTGATCGCAATTACCCATTTAATTTTTTCACAAGTACATTAAACCCACATGCATTTTCTGATCACTACATATCCAAAGATTTGTATCCATAGAGTTTTTTTCAGGATTGGATTTTTTTGAGATTTTATAGCATTCCTTCTAACTAGGTAGGGTTTTCACATTTTTGGCGCAGAAGTCACACAAAATTTTTTTTTTTTCTAATTAAAATCAGAAGAAAGTTAAAATTTATATCCATATCCAGGATCCAATTCAATGGTAAGTCCTGAAACAGCATAAACAAAGAGTTATAAAATGTTTTACTTAGTTCGGACAGGTTGTTCACTTTCCTTCTATAAATTGCTCCAAAAGTCACAGAAGGGGTTGTAAGAAAAAATAAACTGGCAAACCATTCCTGGATATGATATTTTTCTTTAAATGTCCTTTGATGTTAATGTGATAAGGCAATTTGTACGTTTGTGAGGCGAGATACAAATAGCAGAGGTTGAGCAAAAACAGTTACGAGAAAATCGCATTGAAAGAAAAAGTTGCCAATTCTTACGCATTTATGGCTGTAATATGACACATACTTATTTTTTCTGTCCTGTGTTTTAATTTTTGTGGGAAATATATTTGTTCCTTTACCTCTGTGATGTTGTCATTAAACAAAAGCATATCTTGTGGCTTAAATCTCGATTTTTTTTAACTTTGGAACACCACACTTGGCTTGTTTTGGTGTGGGTTCACATGCGGCTTTCTATATTTGGGGACCAGTAAGTGGATTGTGCTAATTTGTTTTACATCAATGGGGAATTTCAAAGTAATCAGAACAATCTATGGTAGTGATTAGTGTGAACTGGCCCATTCTTCTCCACACAGCTAATGGTTTTGGCACACATTTCTTATATTACTGTATCACTTTTTAATACTGAATTCAAAGCTATATTTACATTAGCACTAGGTATTGCTGTTTTATCACTGTTTTCTGCAGATATCTTTTCCAGTCATTTTACGAGAATCAAATGATCTGTCCTTTTGTGGGACGCACAGTGCTTTCACCTTCAGCCTAGCACAGCCATTAAGCAAAGCTGTAAGTGGCTGATTATTCACCATCACTTGACAAATGCTTGGTGAACTCGCTGTTGCTTCCCCATATGTACGTGCTTGTAGTTTATCTTTAATGCCAATACATTTACAGATCACGCCAATGGAAGTTGTATCTTTTCCATTCTCGACTGCATTTTACTGGGTCTATCTACAAAAGATATACTATTGAGCTCCTCCGAATGAGAGCGTTGAATTTTTCCCAAACTGAATACAACTATCACTATAATGGAGGTATTCTCAGTTTTATCCTGTTGGTATAAAACAGTTACTATATCTTTGACATGAGCATTGTCTTATTGTCTTTCGGAGCATTTTTTCGATTCTTCATTTTACCAATTACTTTTGGGCACTTTAATTCCACAGGGGCTCTTTCGCTTCTAGAATTTCTGTTTCACAAAAAAACGTCCATGCACTGTATCTTATATAGACTCTGTGGTACCACTATGCATACTGAACAGTAAATATGCTAAAAGTGGCTGAAATAGCACGCTATTTGACGACCACAACTATCACTTATTTCCTCCCCAGAACCCGAGAACAGCACGCTAAATGGTCTTTTTAAACTGGGAACAACTAGATGTATGTTTAAGCCTGGCATGCAGTCCCATTTATCAAAGAATAACAATGGAATGAGGATTCCATTTAAATGCTGACCTGAGTAGTATATACGGTGGTAGTTAGATACTTAATTTTGTCTGTTACATGGGAATAATAGGTACCCTGGCGTTCTTAACAGCATAACATGCGTAATGCACATATCAGGGAGTTAGGGCAAAGCTTAATTTGGACCCCCCTCCCCCCCCCTCGCCAAAAGGTACACCCAGGTAGTCTTCATCTACAGAGGGAATGGAAATATTCTATCTTTAAATATCTGTGTCAAAAATGAATCCTGTTAACCTTTTTTGCATTTTCAGACAAACTAAATTCTTTAACATTATCATAGCACTTCACCTTCTTCCCTGATTTCTTTTGCGAACATAGCCACACCAGACCCTCACACAATAGGGCAACATGGTATTAGCAGACAAACTATTTGTTTTACAGTTCGCAACACTGGTAATCAGAGTCTAATCACCTACAGACTGACGATTAAAGCGATGGAATGTAAGTATTTTCAGATCCTAACTTTCCCCTCGATATATTCGGCTGAGCCTCTCACAAAATGTCCTGTCAAAGTGCCACGTCCTCGATTGCCGATGAATCACGCAGCAAATAACAGGATAACGTTTCATCCATTGGCACAAAAAAATAAACAAAAACCTCCGCTAGGCCAGATAAAGGCACTGAATTTATTTAAGACTTAAATACTGCACTCTCTTATGCTTCTTGGAATGGTGCCTTTAATGTCTTTAACTCTATTGACGAAATTTTCATTTCGTATTGGTCAGACCCTTTTCTTTCTATTGACAAAGAAGTTACTATTTAGCTAAAAAAATATGCATTTTCTTTGAAATTATAAACAAATCCTGGTTGCAATCGGGCATCAAAGCTATGCGTCTCATACGCTTTGAAGCATTGTATGCCCATACTGATCCCATTGTTTAAAAAACTAAATACTTTAACAGCATGTGGTATGTTTTAAATTAAGAGTTGTAAAGTTTTATTTCAGATACGTACAGAATCAGTTACCCTAATATTCCCACACCACATTTGCACTCCCTCTACAAACTCATTCCAACCAAACAAGAAATAGATAAACTATCCACCTCCCAAAACCTGCAAATCTATCTCAGAACAATATATTCGATATTACACCCATTTCCTTATCATCATCTCCCTTCTTGCTTTACTGAGAGATACATACACATTCTTTTTATGATCTGTCTTATTATACAAACACATGTTTCTTGCAGAAAGGCGAAGCTGTGTGACTGTTCCAAATTTTTTTCTTTTGTAATCGATGAATATTTTATTATTATAAGTTGTGTGTTAATTTATATACTCTATAAAGCTTATAGTTCATGTTTCTTCATATATTTTTGTAAATTCTAGGACTGTTGTTTGCAAAGTAGTATTCATCAATCATTTCTCTTCTAAGGTGGGCCCAGTGGTAGCGAACAAGCAGTCCTCAGCTGGAGTTTTCCTGACATTGTGTATTAATTTCTACAGAACATAGCATGCCATTCAGTTTCATATATTATGTTCTGTTTGTATTTCATCAGGTATTTGTATTTTTTGTGAAATAAATGAATTCTGAATCTGACTTTGAAAGCGATTTTTTGAGGCTTTCATACCAACCCACGACCTCATATAGGCCTGTGGCATTTGAAGCTTAAATAATGAATTTGGTCTACCCGCCTGCCTTATAGCTACAACATAGCCTACCTGCTGTAAAATTATATCTACTTTTAGAAAATGCCTGTTGTGGAGCTCTCAGGTGGTCCAGTTTTTTGCTATGAACAAAAATAGATAACTATTCTGAAAAGCAAAACCATCACCTTAATGAAATCGAATAGCTTCTTCAATCTAGGTTTATTATTTTAAATTACAGAACGGTATCTTAAAGGTTCCTTGAGACACCAAAACTATCTTTCAAATAAATCTGTGTCTGGAGATTGATATCATATGCATATATTTGCATTATACCAGTCTTTTTGGCACATGCACAAAGACCAAAATCACTGTTTGCGATTTCAATATTGTTAAATGTTCAGTTACTACAAATCTCTTCGTTTTTCAAAATACTTTGTCTTTACTTACACAGAGTGGGCAACTGAGTATATAGAATATGTATAGGTATATAAATATATATGCTTATATATCTATATATACATCGATATATATATATATATATATATATATATATATATATATATATATATATATATATATATATTAGTGTCATCCTAGACATACCGTTTCTCAAAATTTCTTCTTTCCTTCATTTTCCTTTCTTCTTTTTTCTACCACATAATTTGTCTGCACCTTTTCTCAGACACTGTGCAAGCTACAATGTTTTAACTTGGCATGCTTACAGAACTAGTAAGGAAGTTGACTCATATGATTGAGAGTAATCGACATGTTTAGAATTATGAAAATTAGGGCCTTTCTAAAATTTTAAAGCCTCATATCTTTCAAAGTATTGCGGATAAACACAAAAATATAATGGACACATCCCGGTTTGCGACAACTGCCAATATAATGGATAGTAAATGAAAGTTGTAGAATTTCAACTGATACCAATAAGGGGCATTAAAAGAATTCAAAGCTGAATATCTCCAAAACTATTAAAGGTAAAGATGAAATTCCAAGGTCAATATAATGGTTTGTGGCAAAGCCACATCAAATGAGGCATGAACCAAGTTATAGGATTTTTCATTCATGCAAATTTGGTGGATATGCAAGTGTTTAAAAATTTTTAATGTTGAATAGCTTCAAACTATTATAGATAGAGATGCCATTTCAACTTCACTTTTTGGGCTTGTGACATAGCTGCATCCAATGAACCATGATCCAAAATTGTACAATTTTAATTTATGCAAATAGGATGAACACAAGAAATTTAAACCTTAAATAACTTTAATACCAATACATAGAGGTGTCATTCCGACTTCAGTTTCTAGGTATGTGACAAAGCCGCATCCCATGAACCATGAGCCAAAGTTGTAGGATTTAATTTATGCAAATTAGGCAAATACACACAATTAAAGTCTTTGAATAGCTATCACAACTATTAAAGGCAGTAGTGTCATTTAAACTTTACTTTGTAATTTTGTGACATGGCCACATCCAATGAACCAAGAACCAAAGTTATAGCATTCTAATTTATGTAAACTAGCATAATACACAAAATTTAGACTATGCTGAACAATGGCAAAGTGTAGCCGATTTAACTCATCTCATTTTGAAGGCACCCAGACAGATTTGCTGTGAAGCAAATCTTTTCTAGTTATTTTTTGTTTTCGACTTCTCTAAAATCACTGACTGAACTCTATTCAAAGGTGGTGGGTATTACTTTGAGTTGGTGTCCATCAAAGTTGCTAAGCGATGCTTCCTGCTGGCCCCGGATTTTTCACCAAAACATCGTGATTATAAATGAGAGTACACATTGCCATTGGTGATAGGCTGCTGTGAATACATGTAAATGTATTGTTCCCAAACACAGTTTACTGGATCCACTTCAGACCTGGCGCTGCTGCAGATGTACCTTGCATAGATCTCCAGCAAGCTTTGTTCTATAGGACACGCGTCAGTGTTTTTTATGTCTAGGTGCAAATCCAGACATTTTGTTTTTCGAAGAATTATTATTTTTTCGTACCTTCCTTTCTTCTTTCCTCCCCCTTTCTTTCTTTCATTCGTTGTTTCCTTCTTTCTTCTTTATGACCAACTTTGTCTGAAGTTTTTCTCGGACACTCTTATTCTGACATTCATCAAACTTGCCATGTAGTGACTCACCTGCCGGTGAAATTAAGCACCTGACTTGGAATAGTCATGATGTTTAAAATTATGCAAATTAGGGGTAATTAAATTTTTAAAAGCTCCATTTATTCCAAACTATTGCAGACAGACACAAAGTTCTAGCTTGCACATGTAGGTTTGAGACATCTGCCAATGGGCAATGAACAAAAGTTCTAGAAGTGCAACTAAATGTGGCAATTTTGAGGCTTTTTTGCCATGTTAATGGTCTGTATATTTTCTTGTGGAAGGGCACAAAAGGGGGCACATTGTGGTGAATATGAAATGGTTTGTTACATTGACACAAAATAATTCAGACAAGATTGCGCTGATTAGGTGCGCATGCGCCAACTGCGATGATGACGTTCTTTGGGAGCTCTGACAATTTTACCATCTTTTTGCTGGATATGATCGGTAATATATATGCTTGATAAGTATGTGCTCAGTGTCACAGATACCTTAAATTAGAGTTAAATGAAAAATATATTTGATAAAAGCACAAAATTTGCAACAATTTCTATAATTTTATTCTAAAATAAGACATAATAATGTTGCTTTAGGGACGGGAGTAACTACAGGAAAATATGAAAATCCAACAAACAAATACAAGTGCAGTTTTAATACAGGTTTCTTAATTTGCATATACCGTAAAACTGGACCACATGAGAGCTCCACAACAGGTATATTTGAAATCTACAGAAGGTTTGCAAAAGAATGAGGTATGTTACACCTATGAGGTAGACGGGTGGACCAAACTCCTTAAATAAAGCCTGTCTCTCAGATTTCCGCAGGCCTCATAGTCTTGGCATTAGCATGAAGATTGACATGAAGATTTCCATAGTTTTTGCGAAGAAATAAAGTTTACAAAATTAAAAATTAAACAGTGGCAGAGTATTTCCAAATTTATTACTTGGTGAAATATTCACCGAAACATCCCTTTTTAATACTGATGACAGGATTATTTCATGCATTACTAAAATTGTGAAGTATTTAATGCCAATTTTCCAAGCTTATACAAACCACTGTCTTATATTGACGCATTACGCCTGCCAGAGTTCACTTTCAAATATGTTCAGGTCTTCCAAACATATATGTCCATCACGATAATTTAAAAAAACTCTTATCCTCTGTAAAACTTACCTCTGCTTCTCGGCCTGACAATATCGGCAATATCGTACCATAAAATAATAATCAGTCCATCTGGAAACCTTTCTTTAAATATTCGGCCCTTTTCCGCAATCAATCATACTTCCTTATTGCTTCTAACGGATACAACACACGTTGTGCGTTTAATGAAAACCAATAGACAGATAAAAATCAATTATGACAGGATTAATCTGCTCTAAAATGCTACAAAAGTGTTTAAATGGTTGGCATTCAATGTTCCTCATGAATACCTCTCTAGTAATAACTTTCTTACCTCCAAAAATTCATTCTTAAAGGCTAATGACCTGACAATTGACCGGCTTCTTAATATCGTTCATAAATTGACAAAGGCCTTATACACTCCAAAGAGGCAACACTGGTATTTTTCGATGTTTCTAAGGCATTTGACAAGGTTTGGCGCCCTGCACTCCTCCTCAAGCATCGGCAGCAGTTTCTCTGATCAACCAGCAGCCTACATTTCTCTCTGACAACTCTTATAGCAACCTGGTTGGTCAACTCTGGTCAACACGGGTAAATAACGCATATTAATACTCTTCTTTCGAATGTATAAAATCTTAATGCCACCCCATCTTTTTCCTTAGTCTCTCTAGACCCTATTGGTTGGTTTAACGACAAAGCAGTTCTATATGTCCCACATTTCGTATGACCTGTCTATCAAAATTCTTTTCTGAATAATTATATATTTCAATGGGAATAATCTTCCTTTCTTACATAAGAGATATTATTTCTCCTGTAACATTTTGATCAAAACTTAAGGCTACCCTGCTCGCTGTCGATTATGGCCCTAACTTTTCTTCTAATCGGTATAGATTTGCCATTATTTGTCATACCAAACCGCGCTCGAGTGTCTCTAAAATCAATTATGATCTCTTTGAATTCCTTATTATTACACCCCCTTCTTGCTCTTGCTCCCATCATAATGAAGATTCTGTCACTCTTTCTTCACTGTCCAAATAACATTATCCAATCTGATTAATACCATTACCAATAATGCTCTTGGTGTCTATCCCTTCCTAATAAAACCTCTCGCAAGTGACGGATTATTAAACATTTTTCTTCATGGTGGTGACGAATTACCACATGATATTAATTTTCGATCTTTGAGAAAGTCTAAAAATAGGTGATAAATACCAAACGTTTTATTTATTATGACCATCATTTTGAATTATATTTGACATAAATCGGTTCTTTTGTTATTAATTTACCGATACCTCATTCTCTTCATATTTATATTTGTTAGTAAAATAGTCGTGTATTTTCCTGTACGTTCTTGTACATGTGCATTGCTCCATGTCTGAAGAACCTGTTATTACTCTTTTTGTGCAATAGAGTTTTCCAGTTGTGAAATAAATATGTTTCAAGTCAAACCAGAGAAAAACCGTTGTACACCAGACGCAGGAGCAATGAAATGGAAAAGACAATAGACATTTTCTTTTACGAGTTTACATTAACAGACAAACACTCATGGACATAAACACAAACTGCCTTGAGTAGCAAGCGGCTTTAGCTAGCATTATGTTGTTATTGTACGTGTGTTTAAACAGGTAACTGATATGAAATATAGTTTCGTACACAGCAGTAAAGTCACAGTTTTACCGTTATTTTTCCGAAAGGCATTCTACACGCATTTTACACATGTGGAATTTTCTATACATGTATGTGTTCACAAATCATTTACACATACACTGTTTATATTGTTCAATGACGTTCTGGTATATTTTGACGGGTTCGGTTAAAATTGGTTGCGAGTTGCATTAGTCTGTGGTGATTAGGTGTAATCAGCCAGTGGAGATTAGATGTGGTTAGCAATGAGCCGTCGTCTGCGCCAATTTTTTTAATCTCCAGTTGAGTCTGGCCAGTATTGCCCGGCAGTCTTCAGAGATCTCTTCTATGGCCACCTGATAACGATGAACATCTTAGAAAGTCTAAAGAGCACCATATGCGTTCCTGGTGAAAGGGTTCGTGAGCTATCTAGTGTATATAAGGGTGTAAAGATGATCAAAATAACAGGGTTGAAGAATGTGTTACAACTTTGATATAGGGTGAATTGAATGACCAGAATTCATGTTGAAGAAATACATTACCAATTTGATACAAAGTGAATCAATTGAACGGTCAAGATGACTGTATAGCCCAAATATCTATATTTTACTGCCATAATCCGACTGTACACTCTTTGCCGTTCACTTTCCTTGTCGACAGTAATTCAGTGGGTAATGTGTAAACGCATTATGCTAAAAATTGTAAAATGTAAATGTGATGCATTACAAGGGCTCACAAAATAATGAATATTTAGGGGGCCTAAATTAAATCTGACACAATGTTTGATACTTTGGATAAAGTGTTGTCACCAATGTGCTCTAATCCACTACAAAACAAGGTTTTTTAATCTTCTTAAATCAAGATGCCACTTATGTGAAAGCTAGAACCCTGTTCTAAGACCAAGCTGACAGTTGTTTGAAAGTGTAAGTCTGCTCTCAAAATTTTAAAATTCAACGAAGGGTGGATTTTGAAAGTTCTCGAAATATCCTGTCAAAAAATAAACGGTTTTTTAAACAGTGAATAAGTGAACCATAATGTCTTCAGTGCCCAGTTTTGGACTGTGTCAACAGCTTCCTTCGACGCCTTTGAGCGCAATGGGCGCAAAGTGCACCAAGGAAGGATGTTGGACCCGGACCATACATTCTGGTGTTCCCCCCTCCTCCCCCCCCCCCCCCCGGAAAGATTCTTTGTAGGCTCTCAAAATATTTTTTCACCATGTAAGCCGAGAAGGCGTTCATATTCAGCCGGCACGAATTATGCAGTTATGTCCGGCGATGACCAATCTACCTTATCGCTCAAGTCACTGTGACAAAACGGCAAGTTAGGATAAGCATTTAAGGTCATACCGAGGGCAAAAGTACAAAAAACTAAGCACGTTGGATTTCTTCCTAAAGTTTGCATTGACATTTTTTCTTTCCGTCAGCAAAAGTGAATTCCTAATATTACGACTGTTTCAAAAGGATGTGCACAATACAGTAGGCTCATAGTATTTGCATTTACTGTGTGTATTGTTGTGAACAGTATGACAAGGATCATCCCAGAAAACTGTGTCTGCATTTTATTTGTTTCAAGGGAGTCTGCGAGGTGACATTTGTTTTGCAATAGATATCATGAAAGTGACACGCACAGGTTGCAGAATATCTTAATACAAGTATGTGATGTTTTGCGCTAGATGTCATGAAAGTGACACGCACAGGTTACAAGATTTCTTAACACAGGTATTCAATGTTACTGCTATAACTGTATCATTAAAGGTGTATTTCATAAATTGTCGGTCTGTGGAAGTGCCCTACGGTGTCAATGTACAATCCACACCTGCTATAACATCACCCTGGGTCCTTGGTCAACCTAATTGGGGTTGTCCCGATTGGCCTAGAGGTCAGCGTGTTGGACTTTACATTTTGCTAGGCGAGTGTGCCGAAGGTAGTGGGTTCGAATCCCATACAGGACGACATAAATTTATCGTATTTTTCATTTGTACACAGAGAGATGGCCCAAGGGAAGTTATTCTCTCCCACAGAGTGTCTTTGGGTGTCCAGATACATCTCATATGGAGTGGGAGAAGAGCTCTCTGACAATAGAGCATTCAAGTAGCCGTCTACATGGCAACAGCTGGTCCGCCGGTTATCGCCTAAAGGGACCATTCGATGTCAACCAATTCACTTTCGCCATTTGTGCAAAGTTAAGCACTTTTGTGATGGATGACTCTAAACGGCCTGACTGGCCTGCCGGCTCATACTGTATCTACAGGATTATCACCCACTGTCCTCTCGGTGAGTGAGCTCTATTAATTTAATATACAACTGATACTTGGCTCTTTCAACGCCCATTTTTAGCGAATTCAGTGTGCTTTGAACAGCCATTGCCATATTTTATTCATATATTTTTGTGTGTAAACTTACCTGTCATTGAAGTACCAGAGGGTTCACAGTTACCATAAAGGAACAAAGACCATGAACATTGCCCAAATCAACCGGTTTCTTTGGCTGCTTCAAAGTTAAGTGCATCAGAAGGATGAAGAAATTGTACTTATCTAAAACACAAAGACGAAGCACTGATGCAAAGTTAAGTGCATCAGAAGGATAAAAAAATTGTACTTATCTAAAACACAAAGACGACGCACTGCTTCAAAGTAAAGTGCATCATTATAATACAGAAATTGTATTTATCTCAAACGCAAAGACGAAGCACCGATCCAAAGTTAAGTGCGTCAGAAAGATACATGTTCACAGATTTTTTTTTATGTTTCAAGTAGATTTATTACCTTTTTTTTTTTTAATTTGTATATACTTTTCCTGAGTGAATTGTTGCACGAATCACTAGATTATGTGTTTCTTAACATAAATAGATCTTAACATGCATTTGATGCAGCATTGCTGTTTTTGACTTCGTTTGCTAACTGCATCTGTATGCAACAATGCATGGATTGACCTCCATTTTTCAAATACTGGAATTGTAGGTGTCTATTTTGTAAACAGGTAATGACCAAAGGTATGGTTACTGTACTCTTATTTTGGAAATATAGATTCCTTTGTAGCAGGTGGCGGTAAAGGTTTAGTTTACAGTTTTCACACTTTTACATTAACCGATGATGGGCATAGAATAGGTTCTATTGTGATAAACGCCCTTTGCAAGCAAATAAAAGCAATTGGAAGGATATAATGTCTTGGTTGCTATAATAGCTAACAAATCTCATAATCTTTGCATCAGATGATATCAACACGTAAGGCATAGAAATTGGTTGACCACAGTGCCGAAAATGATAATCTGGCTCCTTCCTCAACGATGTATATCTGATATGGGGGGGTGGGGTGGGGGTGTAGATGTAAATTGCTTTGTCACATTTGCAGTGCTTATGATGTGATTCAGTACATATATAGCTCTCTCTCTCTCCCTCTCTCTCTCTCTCTCTCTCTCTCTCTCTCTCTCTCTCTCTCTCTCTCTCTATATATATATATATATATATATATATACATATATTTATTTATTATACATAATTTGGTGTATGGCTTCTAGGATTCCGATCGGGGCACATAATCATGTCAAATCTAGACGAAGAGTACGTGACGTCATCTGGTATATTTACCAGCGGTTGGTACAGGGCCAAAATGCTGACCGTGCCATTTTGTTGTCGTGATGGGAATGTGTCACTCATGACTTTACCAAATAAGCGCCATTTTGCTCTGTTCCGAGTAAGTTTTGTATGAAGCTATGACTTGATCTGGATTTCTGTCCGTGAACGAATTGATAATTCATCAGTTTGCCCAGTGCTTATGCCCAATCGACCAGACAATGTTGAAATGTGGCAAAATTTTGATTACTGCATTGTTTGACACAAAATAGCTTGCACTAAAAATAAATTTAAAGACGAAAGGAACTTGTTCTAACTCATGTCTTACAAACAAGCTTTGACATCGTCGGTTTTTTTTTTTTTTTACTTTCATGTAACAAAGGGTATGTTCGATCCAAAAGATCAGGATTTGAATCAATATGTCCAAAACCTTCAGGTATGTGACTCGCTGGTCACAACTGACAATTTGTTTAGACTATATATTCAATAGATGAAGATTAATTTTTGAATGAATATATTGTTATCCAAATGATACTTTGCAGAAGAAAAAGTGAATGAACGAGTCCCCTAAGTAAACGTGACCAGTGAAGTTGTCCAGCTGGCTTTGTGGGCAACATGTTTGCTGATAGGACAATTTCAAATTTTGGCCTTTGCAGGACTCAAAGACCTACAAACTTCCCTTTGCCGACAATGATCTCGTCCACTGATTCATATACATATATATGTTTTAAATCTTTCAATCCTAAGTTTTCGACTGAGTCTACAGCTGTCCTCGGCCCACTTTAGGCGCCAAGGAAGCCGAGGAAAGCTGTTGACCTGGAGCATTATATTCTGTGGGACTATAGGCATGCTGGCACTTCGCCTTTTACAATGAAAATTAAGACAGTAGCCATTTTCTAATTCAGAAAAGTGTCTCTCAAGTACTTTGACCTCGGACGCAGTTAGCGGTAAAAGATTTAACTTGTTAAGTTACCCATTAACTTGCAAAAAGGCAAGCAGTATAGAAATTAATCTTCCGTTGAAAATCAAGAAACATGATACTGTGTATGTTTCTTATATTGCATATATATTGATCGTCACTTTTGTCATCTTTATGATCGTACAAGCTGATTATTGGTATGTCCCTTTAAATTATATAATTTTCGTATCTCGATTTATGGCGAAAACTCAGCCTTGTGAAACTTGATAAAAATGCCCATAACGCAGCCTCATAGCATGCTATCGTAATAGATATTGGGAGTTTCTCATACTAAATCCGGTTCAAAATGACAAGGATGGTCCATTTTATAAATATTATAAAGTTATGGGATTTGTGATGGAAAATTTTGTGTATGAAAATCATGGAACAAATTAGATGCATTGTTTTGAAAGAGGAAAGGCCCATGTTATTGCAATGCTACCTTTATTCATTCACAACCAATGCACCTCAGTTTCAGGACAAGTGCCCTTTGGTGCAAGGTATGAAAGGCACTGAAGAAATATTTACCATTCAACACCAAAATATTAGGACGACAATCCATGTCGAGAAGGAAACTCCATTTGTTGAACTTCACCAAGAAAATATCACTTTTCATGTCTGCTTTTATTCAGGTAATTCACTTTTAAAGTATCATGCACTTCATTGAAATTAAATGTGTTTGTTTTAGACCTCTCTTGTACCTCCGTTTGCAAGATCGTAGATTTGATTACTTTAATATTCGACTCCCCAGATTTAAACCTACAGCAATTGATTCTCTAATGACTATTTCTCTTGTCTGTTAAGTTGTCTTGCAGCTTATCACTTCACATTGATGCTCCTCTGTAGTCGGGCAGTTCACTCTATGTCCGTCTTTTCATGATGTGATGTGTGATCATGGGACGACCAGGTCTCGAACCAGTAACCTTCAGCACAAATCGCGTAGCCACAAATGGGAAATGCGCAGACAAAACGCACCAAATTCTCATTCCTGGAAATGGTTCATGGGGGTCGGTGCAGCCCCCCATATATATATGTAAATGGAGCCCCCCATATATATATATATATATATATATATATATATATATATATATATATATATATATATATATGTGTGTGTGTGTGTGTGTGTGTGTGTGAAAATGACATTTTAGATGTATACTTGGCAGAATAGTGTAATTTACTTATTATTCAAAGTAGACCAAATCTAGGACGAAGTAGGCCTATTTGATTTAAACGTATTTTATTTTGACAAAGTACACAGTATAATACATATGAAAATTATATGCAATTGGGAAAGAGGGCGTGGCCCTATATAAATCCCTCTCGCAGAAGAAGAGGATCACAAGACAATACAGGGCGTATAAGACGCACAGGAACAGAGAGAAGAGGACAAGCACGGACGAGACATACGGTAGGGCATAAGGATGTATTGTACTGGTAATATTAGGATGTCATTTTATCTGCAGTTTGGACCGGGGATAAATTGGTTGTACCATATTGCAAAAACAAAACAAAAATAGAAAAATTTATTAGCCAACACCAGAGGGGTTGAAGCGTTGAGTGGCGGAGATGAAGTTATGAACAGATGATAATATTTCGATATTTTCAATAAAAGAACAGTTAGGAGACCCATAAAGAACTGTTTGTAATGTAAAGGGAGCATACTGTGATATAGCAGTATGTAGGTTAGACCGAGGAATTGGGTATTTAGAACAATGAAAAAAATAATGCCACGTATCTTCGTTAGGTGAGCCACATGAACATTTTGTAGTGTTCTTAACACCAGTCTTGAAGAGATGTGAATTTAGCTGACTGGCATCCAAACAGAGGCGTGTATGCTGAACAGCTAGGAATCTATTACCAAAGTCATACAATTCATCAAACTTTATAGGTCGGACCACCGGTTGAGTTATTCTTGATTTAAACTTTTGAATAGAGTCAGAATTCCGTATTTCTAGAGGCAGTTGATTCCATAACCGAACAGTTGAAGGAAAGAAGGATTTGTCAAAAAGGTCGGTCTGAGCTCGGAAATGAGGAAGATGAAATTGCTGACGTGTGGTATAATTACCTGTATCAGGAGAAGCAGTAGAAAGGATAGAGCATAGTGTGTCCGGTACAAGGTTAAGGACCAATTTGTACATAAGAATCAATTTGGAAATTTCCCTGCATTTGGATAAAGTTAACCATCCAGTTTTTTCATATATTTTAGCGGTGCTGGTCCCATGCATTGCTCCAGTGACAATACGAGCAGCATTTAATTGTATACATTCTAGTTTTTCTTCATCTTGGACCGTACAGCCACTCCATACTTGACTACCATATTCCAGAATAGGCCTAATGAAAGAAGTATAGATGGTTTCCAGTGTTTACCTATCTAGAGTGAATTTCAAACTCTTCATGATAATGATTAATTTGGAGGATTTGTTTGATATATCAGTAATATGGTCAGACCATCTTAAATCAGAACGTATTGTCACTCCAAGATGTTTATGATGAGCCACATCTTGCAAAATATGACCCTGAAAAAGAATTGGGGGGTGAGAAGGTGGATTTCTTTTTCTGGAAATAAGCATAGAATCAGTTTTCAAAGCATTGAATGTGACAAGCCAATCTTTGGACCACTGGTCAATTTTAGATAGGTCCATATTCATAGTTTGAGCCGCATTGACAGGATTATCAATAGTTAGATAGAGTGAGGTATCATCAGCAAACATTTTAATGTTAGATTGAACAATGTCCGCAATGTCATTGATGTAAATAAGAAACATCAGAGGTCCTAGAACTGAGCCTTGCTGCACGCCTGCACAGACTTTACCCCAACTAGATGCCTGGCCTTGGATGACTACCCGTTGGTGCAAATAGTCTGAAAACCATTCAAAAAGAGCTCCCATAATACCAGCTTTCCTTAGCTTCTGGAGCAGACCAGCATGCCAAACTTTATCGAATGCCTTACTGATGCCCAGAAAGATAATACGAACTAGATTGATAATGCGTCAATTTGTGATTCAAATTAGTCATTTGCAAAGAAAGGAGAAAGATAATAATTTGGCAAGCTGCCTAAAATATTACCTTTTGGGTCATATATTATTGTTAAGATCTAAGTTGACCTCTGTCACAACAACAAAAATATAAACAAGGCAAGAAAATGCTTGTGACATAATAATAAACCACTATCATGTTTGGACGGATGCGGTGTCGCTGCTTTGTACTTTACTTCGTATATGTTTGTCAGCACGAATATCCAAATGTGGCGAAACCAAAAGAAAAAACAATTGTTAAGGGTAGGTAGGTAGGGCTTAGTGAGACATGTAATAAGAAGTCACATGTTTAAATCAGTGGCGAGAAAAGTCAGTATGGGTTAAGCTGGTAACAAGACTGTCAATGTCGTCAAAGGCGTTCACTCGAAGCTTTTTGTCTTGTTTTGTCTTGGCCCACACTTTACCCCGTATTAGCCAGGTACTGTCTATGGCACTGTGGCCTTTCAGCCGGTTGATTAGCTGTCGGTTGCGGTATGTGGCATCCTCAAAGATAACAAATCCCATTCCCTTCAGTTTTTTACGGCCTTCAACCAGTGCATCAACATAGTCCCTGCGGTGGAATCTCACAAGAAGGGCCTGTTTACCATTGGTTTTACCCCAACGCGATGGGCACAATCAATGTCATTCACTCGGATAACAAGATCCACATTGTGTTGGAAAAAATCAGAGGCAAATTGTTTGGCATTTTCTTTCACTGAGTCAGCAGGGGCATCAAGACCATATATACGCACGGCCCACCTTCTACCGTGTTGCTCCAGGTTGTTATTATCTGCACATGCCTCTTTTAATTCACCCTTAAGTGTTTGTACTTCATTGCGTAAGGCATCCACTTGTTTGGTCAGGTCATCTATTTTACCTTTGACCCCGTCGTGTTTTTGTTCCAAACAAAAAAACCCCTGATTCAATCTTATCGAATCTGGCATCAAAATGATCAATAATAGATTGTTTCTGATCTTCCAATTTTTCTTTCTAGTACTGATTCCATGGCAGCATGTATCATTTTGAGCAATGATCCCTTAGACATTTCGCCTATATCAGACTCACTATCATCATCTTTTGAGCGACTAGTTGCCCTGGTCTTTCTATCTTTTGATGGGAGTCCCATGGTGTTTAGTGCACAGTAAGCTAATTCGACAGTTTCAGGTCTTCGATCTCCAATCAAAGTTTACAATAGAGCAGTATACAAATACTCCCTACCTGCTCAGTGGCGCTGGTCTTAGATACAGCTCACCGCACAAACACCAGCAGCAAAAACATACAATATCCAAGAAAATGAAGAGTTTTTTCAAGAGCACTGCACAGTGATCTTACCCCTCCATGGTCGATCACGTGATATGCTAAGAAGGCCTATTTCTATTAGGAACACATTAAATATGAATTGATATGATGATGATGACATCCTGTAATAGGCCTAACTCATTGACATAATAAATGAACGTCATAGCATGCCTCTATGCTGATTCGGTCTAATGGATATCAAGTAAACAACAAAAACTAACGTAAACGCTGTGCTGCATTGAAAATATTTTCTACATGTATGCGTTATGGAGCTTGACTATGCATTAAAATGGAGAAATCAGTCGCGTCTGAAATGTTAAATATGCTCTAATACTAATAATATATATATGTGTGTGTGTGTGTGTGTATGTGTGTGTGTGTGTGTGTGAATGCCATTCACGACATGGCTTAGTTCATTTCTATTGAATCCTGTAAAAAATATTCAATACCGTACAAGTTGTCCAAAATAGGAGAATGTGCATATATAAGTCCAGCAGCATCAAAGTAGCACCGAAAACACCTTTTGTGACCATGGAACGAGCAAGGCTCGAACAAGCAAGCTTAGGCACCAATAATTATTATATGGCTTTGTTAAACGGAGGAACTAATGCTGTAGATGAACTCTCCTGTGGCGTCTGCTATAGCCACGTGGCACCGTGATGCCATACGAGACAAACTTCGAGACATTATTGTTAGTTTCGTATTTCCAAAATATTTAGTTTCTTTATCAAGTTTCATAATTTCTTACAAGTATTTCTACAAGGTATTTCGAATCATTAGAATACTTTACATTAGTCAAACAGGGCAACTGATGATTTTTTGTTCCCAAGTAACACGTTTCGAAGATAGCGTTCCTGAGTATTAAGTTACTTGTGGCTCTTTGTCTTGGCTAAACATGTAATCTATAGGACTGTGCAAGTTTGTGTTTCTTGAGCCCACAAAAGTTATTGATTTATAAGTATTCTGAAATTCTTATTTCTAGCTTTCTGGATATAAGATGACACCCATTTCATTTGAAAACTTTGTATAGTTCATTTAATTTAATATTATGGTAATTTTTCACAATTTGAAAACTTTGACCCAGGACAGTGTTTTTCAATTCCACAAGTAGCTGTGTTTTTAAAGTTTGGGGTCAAAGTCTTTAACCTATAAATTTAATATTTTGACCTTAGATAGTTTTTCCTGTCTCACCAAGTTTTATGGCAAGTTTAACTTGAATCTGTTCTGTAGCTAGCTTAATATTTCCATATTTCAAGTGAGTAGAAATCACAGATTAACTGTATGAGATGTACAGCCTTAGCATCAAATCTGAGGATACGGATCTGTGAAAGGGTCTACGTGAACATCCGCGCTCACCACTTAAATATCAATGTCCAGAAACTTTAGGAAGAAAGAGCTCAGAATAAATCTTTGAAGACTGTGTTACTTGCTTGTTTCTGTCTGGTGCACAAAGATGGGCGGCATGGTGTGAAAGTTATGCTTTGAAAACCTCCCTGCGGACTCAAGCCTGAACTAAAAGGTTTTGTTTTGGGCAAGGAGCCTTCTGGAGCAGAGGATATAAAGAAGTACGCGCGTATGGCAGAGCAGCTGTGTGCTCTTCACCCGACAACTGCTGCGACAATGGCAATGGGCAACTCTACCTGCTGCATGAAATCTTCCGGGGAGCGTGAAATCTTAAATCGAGAAACTTAAAGGCTGCCTTAGTGGAGTTAAAAATCATAAACGGGCGTCTTTAAGGATTCGAACATTTTTTAGTTTGCCAATTTCCCTCAAGGAGACATGTTCCTGGCCTGTGATAAACGCATTCGATCACAAGAAAGGTACCTCTAATATTTCGTATGAAGCACACAAGAGGGCAGTTTAAGGATAAAATTTTTAACATAGAGAATTCAAGAGAGTTAAAGCATGCATCACTAGCTCGGTCCAGTATTAAAATTCATAAATCATTTATTTCGTGGGTAAAAAATGCATCTGTCAATGCGGTGACAGCCAGGCCAACTAAGCAAGGAGGCAGACGGGGCTACATATGTGGATCAGGTAGGCACTTGGCCAGTTCTCATCTTTGCTGAGCTCGATCAAAAGTTTGCCACAATTGCCATGTGTTGGGGCATCTGAAGTCGTGTTGTCTAAAGCCACTAGTAAATTACCAAGGCCAGCTAGGGCCTGTGCCAGTTGAAGCCCATCCTACTTTTGGGGCACCAAATTGTAAAGTTTATGCCTGTTTTACTGTCCGCTCAACAGAGAAATTAGTCATAAAACTTTTGTATGTAATAGTATAAGGAAAGACAATATGTGGTTAACAATGAGGAGTAACAATGTGTGTGTTAAATATACAGGACTGGCAAGTACACATACATAACTAACAAGCAGCCATTCAACAAATTAAACAACTGAGGAATGGATAAGATGACACACTGATAAAGTTGGCGCAGGTCCAACAAGAAGGACTAATAAACAGAAAAACAAGTAGGACTGGTAAACAGAAAAACAAGTAGGACTGGTAAACAGAAAAACAAGTAAGACTGGCAAACAGAACTGGTTTATCAGACCACTATCCTTTCATGAGTCATGTTGCTGATACCGCATTGCAAAACAATGTGTCAAAAAGTGATGGATAGGCATTTCACTAAGGTCATAGAATTTGAGAAAGGATAACTTGAATTATATAAAAAATAGGGCAAAACAAAGCACAGCATAAGAATGCTTATTTGGTACAGATTCTGGTGAATATAATTATTCCATTGAAGTTGTTGATTTTGTCATAAAGGTTTATCAAGTACAACAGGAAGTTATAAACAGGAAGTTCAAAAGCATAAAAAGTGTTATAAAGTTACAGCCAGATGGCGCTAGCTGATGGTAACATTTAGAAATGGGATTTCCAAAATGTTTTCCAAATATTTAAATTGGACTAGTTTTATCTGGGTCAAACTAGAGATAACTGCTTATATCTAGATAGGAGCAGTTTACACTGGCACAAACAAGTGGAAAACAACTATTTTGGGGTTGGGGAAGTACAGAATAAGAGTATAAAAGGGGCTGTCTACAGCCTATTGACAACAGTTGGGGAGAGACTGAGCTAGAGAGCACAGCTAAGCAGAGCAGTCATGGTAAGCAAAACTGGCTTACTTATGTATGGCACAGTGCTAATAATGGAGATGTAACTGGACAACAATAAACCTATTGCTATAACAGCCAAGCAAAAGTGTTACTTCTGATCTCGACAGGTCCTTATGAAGATTGTTGGACAATAGACAACAACACGACTCTGAGTATGGGAAACAAGCCTATTCGACATTTAATAAACCTTGTGTAACATCTACTCCACTAATAAGAAATCCATTGTGCATATAGAGTTTTGGAGGGGGTTTTACATGATTGGCGAGTTTACCAGGATTTTGAAGAAAAGGACTAAATCAGAAGATTAATGGCTCAAGAAAATATACCAGAAGACTACATCTGGATATCATCAGAAAGCTCAAGTGAAGAAGAAACTGAAAACAGTCAGAAACCTGATACTACAGCAGAAACAGTTTCCACTGTAAGTAAACCATCTGATTATTTTCCACCACCAAGTAAAATCAACAAGGTCACTCAGATTGGTATAACCAGGTCATCTCTGGACCAAAGACCTACTTTGAAGACTCATAAGCGAAATACTCGGCGAAAAATTAAAAAGCTGAGGAACAAGGTCAACACATTGACTAACCGAATCGCTGTCCTAGAAGGAATTGCTGCATTTAATGGAGACTATTAGAAAAATGGCTACACAAACCACTAATCCAATTGATACTCTGGCATCCGGCATGTCTGACATGGGAAAGGCCATTATTCAGACCTATTGAGAACATTGGGATGAAGAAAAGAAAAAACAATAAACTAAGAAATTTGTGTAAAAACATTCGTAAGTGTGACAGAAGTGTCAATGCTGAAGTCCGCAAATGGCCAGAAGAAATTGAGATGACAATACAGCACACAGCCAACATACAAGGTGCCACTGTGAAAATATGTGAGCGCACTGTCACTGGGTCACTAAAAAGAAAGTTAGAAAGACTCCTTCGGCAACAAAATGACCGATATGGCACACCATGGGGAGAGGTGAAAGAGCATGTTCGGAAGTCATTACTCTCAGCCAATGAAAATGAGCGTCTCAAAACTAAGCTGGAGCAGTACAAACAATCTCCAAATGAAAGTCTTGGGAAGTACAACCGGAAGTTCCGAGAGACCGCCATCAAAGCATATCCAATGCCACGTAGCGGTGATGCTGAAAGAATCATCATACAGGCCTGTGCAAGGGGACTGTACAGTACTGACTTAGCCAAGAAACTGATGGTTGGAAAACAGCCAGACACATTAGAAGATGCAATCCGATATACAGAACATCAAGAAGCAGGGTTAGAGTTATTCAGAGGTATTGTGCATGACAACAGGGACCCGCAACCAATGGAAGTTGACCCTGTGAACCCATCACCACCATACACACAAACTCAAGCCATGGATGATGCCTTTTTACAAAGCATCCGCCTCATGGAAATGACAGCAAAAAGTGTGACCAAGCCAACCCCAATATAGCAAAACTGGAGGCTAAAATGAGAGACCTCAGACCTCACAGTGCTCCATCAATGAAGTGTTTCTACTGTGGTAAACAAGGTCATCAGGTCAAAGATTGTTTCAAGAAAAAGAGAGATGAGGCCATAACGAAAAGTGCTGTCACTGTGAAAGGTGCCGGAAACACTGCACAAAAGAAACAACATTTAAACTAGATGCTGCAAGAATTAACACAAGTGATCGTAGCATGGGACTGTCAATTACATTGAGTGGAGTGCATTGCTGTTCCTTGCTCGACACTGGAGCATGTGTGACCATCATGCATAAAAGACTTTTTGATAAACTATGCAGGTGTACCAGACGTACAAGACTATTGAAACCTACCTACAGTATATATAGTGTATGTGGACAGAAAATGGATGTACTTGGTACAACTCAAGTCAAAGTGGACAATGCTGACAATATTGATGTGTTGATTCTGAGAGGGATCTCTCATGATATGACCTTGGGAAATGATACCTTAAAGAACAGAAAAGGTGTCAAAGACTATCCTAAGAAAACATTAACTTGGTTTTCACAAAGAGTGGCCACTAACAGATTACCGAGAGGTAAACAATGTAGCCGAAGTTGGCTCTGAGCCAATGGACATTGTAATAGAACCAAGAACTTTGGTTACAAATCAATAGACAGTGTGCTAGATGAATACAAAGATGTGTTCGGTGACAAAGAAGATCGACATGGATGTTGTGAAGGCAAGGCTATCACCATTGATACTAAGGAACATGCACCCATCAAGCAAAGAAAATACAGGACACCACTGGTCAAGAAACAAATTATCGACGATAAAATTGAGAAGATGCTTCAAGATGACATCATACGACCTAGTTCCAGTACTTGGGCTTTGCCTGTGACCTTGGTACCCAAACCTGATGGCAGCATGAGATTTTGTGTGGACTATCGAAAAATTGAACCAGGTGACACGAAAGGACAGGTATCCTCTACCATTGATACAAGACATATTTGATCAGGTAGGTGGAGCTAGTATTTGTACGACTTTAGACCTCAAATCAGGCTATTCGCAAATACCTGTAAAAGAAGAAGATATTCCAAAGACAGCATTTATATGTCACAAAGGTCTTTATGAATTCAAAAGAATGCCTTTTGGTTTGGCAAATGCACCAAGTCAATTTCAAAGAATTATGGATAAAGTATTAACTGGTCTCATTGGTAATTGTGTATTGGTTAACATAGATGATTTGGTAATTTACAGCAAAGATGCAAATTCACATGCAAATCATGTGAGGTTGGTTTTGGAAAGGTTACAAAAAGCTGGCTTAAAGGTCAAGTCATCAAAGTGTTGTTTTGCACAACCAGAAGTGAAATTACTTGGATACATTATCAACAAAAATGGTATCCGAAGTAACCCAGAAAAAGTCGCTGCAATTCAAAATTTGTGTCCACCAAAAGATATCACAGGAGTAAGGTCATTTCTTGGCATGTGTAACTACTTTGCCGAGACAATACCTTCATATGCTCAAATGGCAGAATCCTTATACAAATTGACACGTTAGAGCGAACCTTTTGTATGGGGTCAAGAACAACAACAAAGTTTTGAGACTTTGAAAGAGTTACTGGGTTCAAACAGTGCCATGGCTTATCATCAGGTGAATCAACCATACAAATTGTACACAGATGCATGTGGGTATGCAATAGGAGGTATCTTAGTACAGGAAGATGAAAAGGGCGTCAAGCGAGTAGTACAATATGTATCACATCAATTGAGTGGATCACAATTGAAATGGGCCGCAATAGAAAAAGAGGCCTATGCCGTGATCTATTGCATAAAGAAACCGTGACCATATTAATGGGGAGCAGAGTTCACAGTCTTTACTGATCACAAGCCATTAAGATCATTGTTCACAAAAGAAATGAACAATACCAAAGTTCAAAGATGGGCAGTCATTTTGGCTGAATATGGAGCCAAAATTGAGTACATTCAAGGAAAAAGAAACATCAGGGCAGACATACTTAGTAGTATTCAACCTCACACCAAAGAGGTGACTGTCTTTGACACAGAAGAATGGGTTGATCCTGATGTATTTCAAGATGATGATGCAATTCAGAGAATTCCATTAGAAGCAGATGAACTTGACACTGAGTCAATCAAACAAGGTCAACAAGAGGAATTTGCGTCTTTAATGAGAGACTCACAAAATGAAGATTCTGGTTATGAAATTTACCAAGGTATTTTATATTCAATCAAACCACCCAATCAAACTGTTCCGAAATATCCACGTTTGGTATAACCTTCAAAATTCAGGACAAAGGTCATTGATCGATGTCACAAAGATGTAGGTCATATGGCAGTTCACAAAACACTCTGTAGAGTGCATGAATGTTATGTATGGCCAGACATGTGCAAAGACATCACTGTTCAATTGAAACAATGTGCCACTTCCATGGTACATGTACCAAGACAAAATAGAACCACAATGGATGAAATGCCGATTCCGGTTTATCCTATGCAAATTTGTGAGAATGGATCCCATTGGTCCATTTACTGAAACAGAGAGAGGAAACAAATATTGTTTAAACATCATTGATCATCTTTCAGGATGGGTTGAAAGCTATCCTATTCCAAACAAATCTCCTTTATCAGTAGAAAATGAATTGGCAAAGGAATTCTTTCCTCGCCATGGCATTCCAGAAGTAATCATTCATGATCAAGGTCAAGAGTTCAATGCACACCATCTTCAAAATTATCTAAATGGATTAGGTATTGATGTACGACGCACAACTAGCTATGATCCAGAATCAAATTGGAAGGTTGAAAGACTGAATAAAACGCTCAAAGAAATCATAGCTAGACTAGTGAATAATGATGCTAGGAGATGGGAAGAACAACTAGCAAATGCCTTATTATCATACAGAAACTCCACCAGTAGTGTAACAGGATACACACCTTTTTACCTCTTATATGGGAGGTGTAGTCGGTTACCTTTAACAAAAGTGTTAACAACAGGAGGAAACCCAAATGCACTCAAAGGAAGACTAAGTGACTTATCCGATGCACTTACATTAGCTAGAGCACACTTAGCACACTCTAGACAACACAATACAAACCGCATTAACAACAAAGCAAATGCAGGTGAGATAGATGTGGTATTCACAGTAATTTTGAAGGCCAATGAACCATTGACCTTGACCTCCAAATGGGACCCACAATATGAGGTATTTAAAACACGTGGGAAGGTCTGCTGGATAAAAAAAAAAGTATAGACACATTTGTTTTACATGGATTGTGAAAGAAGTCAAGCATTGACTTATCGAGTCACTCTCCATGGCACAGATTTTGGCGTATACTTCCTAGCTTGCCTAGTGGAGGAAGCCAAAGAACTCGGAGAAAACCACCGTGCACGGTTAAAGTGGTAGGAACTTTTTCCACATGCTGCCCAGGAAGAGAATCGAACCTGGGTCGCAGAAGTGAACGGCGAGCGTCTTACCGCTCAGCCAACCATGCACCAAGCTCTGCTGGATACATCATCAGCAAACTGGGAAAACCAAAGTGGTGAATAGAAACAAGCTCAAACTGGTAGATCTGGATCTAATCTGGGACGATATCCACCCTAAACTGGTTAGGAACTCTATGAAGTCAGTAGTTCCACAACCAGATGCTCAGTTGGGTTTCAACCTTGGAGCAGAGCAGACCACTGAGGAACCAGAAGCTGAACAAGCAGAACCACAAGCTAGCACTTCTGCTGACGCTGAGACTAACACCCCAGCTACTACCTTCACTTGCAGATACCCTACGAGGTATAGGAAGAGACAGATGAGATGACCGATTTTGGAAGACGAAGCCAAGAAGCAGAGATTAGAAAAGGCTATGGAATTAGCCTTGTTCTTATGTCAGTATTGTTAACTACAGTATACATGACTGACATAGTTCCCTTACAAGATGGATTATTAGTTACTGGACGCAGAAAAATCATACTTCAAGTAGCTGAATGGACTATATTGGTTACCTTGGATCAACCAAGGATAGACAATGCTATGGTACCACAATATAACCGAATCAAAGGTAGGATCAAAAGAGCTTTGCGGTTTACTCAAATTACTCAAGGAGAAGCAGATCAGTGGATCAGTCAGCTTGACCAGAAAAAGCAAGCCTTGAATGATTTAATAGCTGCTACAGGGCCTCTCAGGTCAAACAGAAGGGTCGAACGAGGCCTGATCGACCTTGGAGGTAGTCTCTTACATTACTTATTTGGAACTGCCACTGACTCTGATGTTGAAGCTTGCAGAGGAGCTGTAGAAGAGACCAGGCAACAACAAAAGAAAATTGTACACATTTTAAATCAATCAGTGACAGTGGTTAAGCACACTCAAGACACTGTGGTTGAAGACCGGAAGCAAATTAATGCTATCAGTCATTATTTGAGTGACACTTTGAGAAGACAGATTAATTTGTTAGTATATTATAACAATAAGACCAGAGTGGACGTGTACCGAGTCTGGACAGTATTAAATGTTGAACGAGCTGTGTCCACTTATTAATCCATCAAAACCGAATGGGAACGAGCATTGGAAAAGTTTCATAGACAAAAGGCTTCATTAGAATTAGGTAGATTAACTGAAGAACTATTACCACCAACGCAGTTGCGGGATATATTACAAAAAGGCCATGACTCCATTAGCGAGGATGGTAAAACCATTTCAGTGGTATTGTTATTACAAATGTGTATTTCCTGTGTGGGGCGGTAAAACGCTTATCTACCCTGTCAAGGTACCATTGGTACATGAACTGACCTATTGGCAGTATAACTTACAGTGGTGGCCCAGCCCATACAATACGTCAGGCTATTTAGCCAGAGTGATATTGCCACATAAGGATGTGGGACTAAATCTAAAGACTGGGGAAGTGTTCCATCTAGTAGCATGCACTGGATATGGACCGACTGTATGTAGGCCAGGACCTATATACAAGCCAGGCGCGTGGTCCTGCGCCAGAGCCATTACCACAGGGAACAAAGACATAGATGTAAGGTGGAACTTAGTCACAACCAGGGAGTGACTAGGGCATCAGAGATAGCTCAGGGTACTTATGTAATAATTACATGGGGGGAAAGAATAACTAGCCACTGTGTATCATCACCTGAGAGAACTGTTACATTGGCACCTGGGACATTTATCATAACTGTAGGAGGAAAATGTACAATAAGCGGTGCATATTGGAAATTAACTGGTATGATTCGGAAGTTTGGGAAAGTAAAAGTACATGCTATGCAGGTGCATACCAGCCTAAAACTTAACATCAAAGTTCTCATTCCTGAGGGGGATGCCTAAAGGGAATTAGATAAATTAAAACTTAAACAACTGTAACCAGTTAAACGAGGCCATCTTGAACCAATTAAAGCCACTGATGATGATAATGAGTTCATTTATTGGAAGTATCAAAGCCAACATGTCTCATGGGGTCTACTGTTCGTGCTAGTTCCACTTACAATTGTGGTTATATTATTAAGTGTGTATGTAATAAAGAAGAGAGGACAGTTTCCTGGGATCACTTTGCCCCGGCCAGGTAAAGGAGATCATGATTGTGCTCACCTTGGTGAATGGAACAATGACATTAAGATGAACAATCCAGAAGATCTGTTCGCATACTTTCAGAACTTGAATCTGAAAGATGTGGAAGACATGAACAGCCTATAGAGGTTGACCAACCTGGTAACGAGGCTGTGGCTCAATCTAGGTTACAAATAGAACAATAAAAAGGTCAAACTCAGCTTGTTCCACAAGTTGTATAAAGCAGGGTACATTAAAGACCTTGTTTCGTGTTAATGCTCCAATATGGATGAGGACATTCTTGACTCATGCATGTATTGAATTATGCTTATCTGACAATTTAATTATATAATTATGCTTGTTAGCTTACCTTACTCAAATTATTATTATTCCTTGTTTAATTTATGATAATAGTGACATGATTATAAAGAGGTTCAGCCTGTATCCAGCTGTATATGGTTGAAAGAATAAGGGATCTAATACAATACAGTGCTGACTTCTTGGATAACGACTTATGATTTGACATGGATTATGAAACTAGAACAATGGCGAAACCATCTGTATGCATAGATGTGGATGTTGTATTATTAAAACAAAATGACTTGAAGACAACATCTTATAAAAGCATGATTGCTTGGTCTTCAAAAGAGTACCTAAAAAGGAATGGATCAATTGCATCTTCCGCACCTGGTTTGCATGTGCAGGTGTGTGATGGACGACTTGATCATTTTCTCTTTCCTTTGGAGATATCTTGGGTTCCAATTGAAGGTTCCTTAAGAGAGACACGATGGAGAGCTGTGATATTCACATTGCCATTTCCATATTCTGATTTAATAAATCAAGGCATTCGTAAGCTTAATATCTTTATTAATAAACAAATTATTCCAAATTGGGATCAAATTTATGGAAATAAGTTAAAATTGTGGACATCTTTGTCCTATCAGGAACTGTTCAATGAACTACAGGAAACAACATCTAAGTTGTATTACAAAGGGGTTAACATTGAAAAATTTCTAGCTCAAGCTTTGCAGTTGCAAAGTGTTAATGTTAAGAGTTATGGAGTTCCAAAGCTAGACAGTTACTATTTTTGGATATGAGCTCCGGGTACTGGTAAAATATGTCAATTGCATAAGGATAGACAATGTGTACACTGTCCTCGGCTGGAAGTATTTTCTATCAAATACTATTGTGTAATTACTGGCATTGCTTTAGAGGATAAAAAAACCTCAGTGTAAATAATTCTATGGACTTTGTTCCATAGTGGCGAGCTTGAAAGCCCAAATGTAATGGCTCATGTATATAATTATTGTATATAATCATTGTACATATTGCATGCTTAATCAGTAAACTTAGTTAAGGCCTAGAGTTGTTTTGTTGATGATACCGGGAACTGATAACACACCCTTGGGCTACTGACCTTGGGTGCTCATCAACATAGGGGTATACTTGACCATGGCTCATACACCAGTCTTTAACATTATACAAGACTGAACCTAGAGGTACTCAATACTCTACAAATAATCAATATATAATAACCAAATATAATCGCATATAATCAACATATATAATCGCATATAATCAATATATAATCATAAATATAATCAAAGTAGTATAGTGCAAAAAGGCTGTTGTAAATGTAGTGTTATAAATGTAGTAAATTTGAGTTGAAAAAGTTTTCAACTACTTAAAGGGGTG
Source organism: Hermodice carunculata (assembly GCA_964020975.1). NCBI lineage: Eukaryota > Metazoa > Annelida > Polychaeta > Eunicida > Amphinomidae > Hermodice > Hermodice carunculata. The sequence continues at coordinate 28,955,487 of OZ026620.1, forward strand.
GAGGAATGTAAAGTTCATGCCTGTTTTTCTGTCCACTCAACAGAGACATCAGTCATAAAACTTTTGTATCTAATAGTGTAAGGAAAGACAATATGTGGTTAACAATGAGGGTTAACAATGTGTGTGTATAACATACAGGACTGGGAAGTACACATACATAACTAGCAAGCAACCATTCAACACAATAAACAACTGAGGAATGGATAAGATGACACACTGATAAAGTTGGCCCAGGTCCAACAAGAAGGACTGGTAAACAGAAAAACAAGTAGGACTGATAAACAGAAAAACAAGTAGGACTGGTAAACAGAAAACAAGTAAGACTGGTAAACAGAACTGGTTTATCAGACCATTATCCTTTCATGAGTCATGTTGCTGATGCCGCATTGCAAAACAATGTGTCAAAAAGTGATGGATAGGCAGGTCACTCAGATCATAGAATTTGAGAAAGGACAACTTGAATTATATATAGAATAGGGCAAAACAAAGCACAGCATAAGAATGCTTATTTAGTGCAGATTCTGGTGAATATAATTATTCAATTGAAGTTGTTGATTTTGTCATAAAGGTTTATCAAGTACAACAGGAAGTTATAAACAGGAAGTTCAAAAGCATAAAAAGTGTTATAAAATTACAGCTAGATGGCGCTAGCTGATGGTAACATTTAGAAATGGGATTTCCAAAATGTTTCCAAATATTTAGATTGGACTAGTTTTATCTGGGTCAAACTAGTGATAACTGCTTATATCTAGATAGGAGCAGTTTACACTGGCACAAACAAGTGGAAAACAACTATTTTGGGGTTGGGGAAGTACAGAATAAGAGTATAAAAGGGGCTGTCTACAGCCTATTAACAACAGTTGGGGAGAGACTGAGCTAGAGAGCACAGCTAAGCAGAGCAGTCATGGTAAACAAGACTGTCTTACTTATGTATGGTTCAGTGCTGATGATGGAGATGTAACTGGACAACAATAAACCTATTGCTATAACAGCCAAGCAAAAGTGTTACATCGATCTCGACAGGTCCTTATGAAGATTGTTGGACTATAGACAACAACACGAACCTGAGCATGGGAAACAAGCCTATTCGACATTTATTAAACCTTGTGTAACATCTACTCCATTAAGAAGAAATCCATTGCGCATATAGAGTTTTGGAGTGGGGTTTTACAAAATGGATTTCCCACTCAAGGATATACAATTTAGGGCTCAGGATAGAATGTGGCCCCAACCTCTAGCCCCGTTTCAATATTTGCAGGTTTGATTAATGCTAGGGGTAGGACTGCTTTGAAAACAGCACATGCAAAATTTTGTTCTCTTTCTCCTAGCCATATCTGTACCAACCGAAAACCCATGCAAGCTGCAGTGGCGCCTCTTACATTCAGTGCCAACAAGTATATACATGTTTTGGCTTTCGTAAAATATGTGCCCATACACTGCATTATAGACTCTGGTGTGGAAATCTATTGTATGTCTGCTAATTTCTACCATGAAAAGAAATTTGATGTCAAATGCCCTCTCCAGTAGAGTCGGCTACATTTTGTTACAGGGTTGAAGGGTCGCAAACTCCTATGCTTAGAAGCGTGACATCTGACTTTAACTTTAGGAGGCTTAAATTGCAGCACAAATTCTACATTTCACAGGATTGAGCCTACTCGTGTATTTTAGGCCTAGACTTTCTTCAAAAACAGCGTACCAATATTTATTTTGAAGATGGAACAATTTATTTGTAAGGCGGTATAACGAAGGTACCCCTAACCCCCCTAATTTAGATCCAGACCACATGATTAGAGTAGCGGAACCTGTTACCATCCCTGCACGGTCCATTTCACAAGTTCCTGTTGTGGAAAAGGGCTGTAAAGCCCATCAACTTGCGATAATACATCCTCACCACTCATTACCAACAAATCACTGTCTGACTGGGGCAACGTGTATCTCCTGAATTACAGATAGCAGGAGAGTGTGTTTACAGACAAACCCCACGCATAGGCCAGTTAAACTGCATCCAAATCATTGCATAGCTACTTCTATGCCAGTGGCAAATTGTGAGATTTCACCGCCGCTCACTGACTCAACATCGCACACTTTTGATCAGATGACCCAAGCTGAGAGAAACATTACTAAGCTAATGAATTTTCCTTTTCGCCTGGGTGAAATTTCGGACACCAGTGGACAGGCTAAACTGCGCATAATGCCTGCCATTGACAATTTCCAAGCATTCTGGAACTGTAAACTTGATGAATCCACAAAGCACAAGACAAGGTTTTGACGCATCATGGACAATTTCAGTTCAATGTTTTGCCCTACGGTTTGATGAATTTGCCAAAATCTTACCAACTTTTAATATCTCAGTGGCATAAATTGGGTCTATGCTTTGCGTTTTGTTGACGGCACCTTGGTATTCAGTACATCTTTTGAGCAACACTTGTGCCATTTACAAGCTGTATTTGACCGCTTCAGAGCTGCAAGGCATAGTGAAACCATCAAAATGTGTATTTGCCGCCAGTGAAATTAATTATTTGGGTCACATATTGACACAAGTTGGCATTAAAGTAGACACAAATAAGACAGATGCAGTTCAATCTTTTCCTCGACCTAGGGATCCTACTGAAGTTCGCGCTTTCCTTGGTTTATGCAACTATTACCGGCGTTTTGTACATAACTTTGCTCATATTGCCGCCCCACTCAACTATTTGTAGCGCCAAGATGTTCCATTTGACTGGAATGAAGATTGCAAAACTGCTTTAAGTCACTAAAAGATCGTTTAGTGAGTCCTACGATCCTGGTCTACCCACACTTTTCAAAACCCTTTTATTTATATTCTGAAGCCAGTAGCTTTGCTATTTCCTACTTGCTGGGACAGAGTGATGACAAAGGACGAGAAGTAGTTATTGTCTATGCTGGCAGCGCACTCAGGAATGCGGAGCATAATTATGGTATAACTGAGAAAGAATGTCTGGCTTTGGTGGAACGCATAAAGCATTCTCATGTATATTTGGCTGATCGACACTTTACTGCTGTCACTGACCACAAAGCTTTGCTTTTGCTTAAAGCACAGAAGCCTTTGAGCAATGCTAGACTCACTAGGTGGCTATATGCATCCAGGGGTATGTTTCTCTGTTGTGCATAAAAAAGGGAAACTTTTGAACAATGCAAATGGACTAAGAAGAAGGAACTATGACGTTTTGCAAGAATCTGACAAACCTCTTATGAAAGAGTCAGAACCCGCGATTCGAGCCCTGCATATGCTGGCATATCAATTCACATATGCTGCAGAACACCCCGGACAAGACAGTGTTTTGGATTACATGATTGCTGTAAATCTACTGACTGAGCAAGATAAAACTGATTCCAAATTTTGCCCCTGCTGCCAATTTGACAACAAATTATGAAATTGTGCAATTACAGGAAGAAAGTGACGAGATTGGCCACACGTGGGCTTACGTAGTGAAAGACAAAGTTTCTGACATTGATACCCCAGCTTTAAACCGTTAACGTGACGAAAGTCAAGATTACATACATGAAGACGGTATTTTGTTTTACTTATACTACCCCCGGTCAAAGGGCACAAAAGCAGAGAAAGTTATAAAGCAGTTAGGGGTTCCAAAGTGTTTATGCGATGACGTGTTACGTTCATATCATGACTCTTTACTGGGTGGTCATCGGCACATTGAACGTACATTCCACACAATAAGGTTAAAATACTATTGGCCTCAAATGTATCAACAGATACAGACGTACGTGAAGACTTGTCTAGATTTGTCAGAGATCCAAACGGATGGCACATCACAAAAATTCTCCAATGCCCCCCTTTGCAGTCGTATCAGTGTTTCATACTCGGCATATGGACTTTTTAGTTCCTTTGCCAAGTGCAAATGACTTCAAATATGTGTAAGTCCACGTGTGCACTGGTTCAAAATGGACAAAATGCTTTGCACTTCGCTCTATGGAAGCGACAGTAGTTGCCAGAGTGTTGTATGACGAGATAATGTGCTGATATGGTGCATTCACTAGACTAATCCCTGACAGGGCTTCCATCTTTATGAGCAAATTGATAAAATAACTGTACAGGATTTTTCAAATCACCAAAGTGGAAACTTCTAGTTACGGACTTCACGCCATATTTTCTTATATTTTGTAAGGAATGTCTTACAGCATTGGACACAGCACTGCTGCCTTCGGGAGGTAAGGGTCTGAACAGCCAAGTACGTTCAGAAAACTTCATTAAGAATCTCTAAATTGCCAGCGAAATTACCCAAAATAACATGCGCGAGCAGCAAATTAAATACAAAGCTAGATATGACGAAGGAACAGCTGAAATTGTTTACAAAGTAGGTGATAAAGTGTGGCTAACAGAATACTCAATACCCCAGGATTGTCTCCAAAACTACAGCCCAAAACAAACAGGGCCTCACTACAAAGCAGAGGTATGAGATAAGCATTTGTAGCATATTGCCCACTGCGCTGATAATCAACCCATCCCTAATTTGTCAATGTGGATCGTCTTCGACCTTACTTTGACCCAACTTTACGGCTAACTAACCCAGCAAGGGATCAACCGCAAGCTGTCCCGCCCACCCCTAATGTTGAGACTGGCTCTGTGCAACAGGACTCTGGGCCTGGTGCCCGTACATCTCCTGAGGTAACTAGTGCCACTGATAGTTCAAAAAGTGTGCATGTGGATAAGCCTGACTCGCAGCAGTCTTATGGTGATCGCATTTTAAATAGCAAAATTCAAAATGGCAAGCGTTTGAACAGAATAAAGTGGGTAGGTTATCCAAAAGCCGATGACTTGCACCACGTGAACATTATACATCAGACGTAGCCAAGCTAAGAAAGTTAGGAGCCGTTGCAAACGTACAACTTAGCTTTACGACATTTGCATAGCTGTGCCAGCAATATTCCTCATTGTTTTCAGTTATTATTCTCATTACTGGGTCCAATGTTTCTTAATATGTAGAATTAGCGTGCCGACGCATAAAAATCACCAGGGTTTGGTATTTTGCTGAGGGTGCTGTGGCGTCATGTCATGATTCACATTTCTACTTTTTTTCCAAATGATTTATGTTCCTTGGTCAAATATATTTCTAATTGCGTATGCCACTTTTCTGAAGTTGCTTGCTTGTCTTCACTGACCGGCATTCACGAATTTTTACAGCTTGCTTTGACTAGCCGACTTTAACTTTTCTCGTCAGCCACTGATTCTAGAATAAGTGGCTGGCATCATTTCCACAAGCTCGCCGGAGGAAATATAACCTTCTGTTTATGAATCCCTGTTGGTATATACAGTGACTAGGATATGGAGAAGACGAGGAACTATATAATCATATTAAACATATACATGTATAGCTATATATATAATTCATTTTATCCGAATATGTATCTGATTTTTTTTACAAATTGAGTTTTGTGACAAAAAGGAATTTGGTTACTTGTTAAATTCCTGACATATATATGCTCGGTTGAGATTGAGAATGTATGGTCATGTGCCAGCTGTTCTTTATTTGTTGTTATCCCGTGTTTTTATGTGGCTAGTGTGACACTTCTGCTTCTGCTCCTTGGAATATGTTTATTCATGTTACTTCTCAGTATGAGAACTCTTATAGTGAGGTGGTTCCAAGCTAATTATAATTGGTCCGTAAACTGATTATTCATGAAGTGTACGTTAATGGTATGTCCTTACCACATATTTTTTTCATCTCTAGAATTCCAGCGTTGCTCCAGTTCTATGGACGTGACAAGCTACATATCTCAGCGCACCTTTGTTGCGGACATTCCTACCAATGCACAATATAAATAATGCATTATATAGTGTATTTTGACGTCGCCATGACCACCAGCAGAACTTTGCACACTGGTGTTTATTCTACAGGACGTCACTATGGACTAATATTCAATTCCAATGGAACATTATATGCTGTCCTTTTCAAGTTACTCGACCGATGGCTAAGGAACATTTTAAGATGTCCACATTCACACATTTATTTAACGCCCCTTTGCATATTTCGTAATGCAGCCCCTCCCCCACTAACTTTTAACTTACATCATAGTAGATGGCTTAATGGACTTTGCACTGTCAAACGTGGAGCGTTTGCGTCATGAGACCGACCAACTATTTTATGGCTTTATTTTAAACGGAGAAACTAATGCTGTGAATGAACTCTCAGGTGCCATCTGCTATAGCCACATGGCACCTTGATGCCATACAAAGACAACTTCGAGACATTATTGTTAGTTCCGTATTTCTAAAATATTTAATTTCTTTATCAAGTTTCATAATTTCTTACAAGTATTGTTTCGAATCATGAGATTAATTTACGTATACTTACATTAGTCACAGAGCACAAGTGATGATTTTTCTTTGTTTGCAAGTAACACCGGTCGGAGAAAGCGTCCCCCAGTATTAAGTTCTTTGTGCCTCTTTGTCTTGGCTAAACATATGATGTATAGGACTGTGATAGTTTGTGTTTCTTGAACCAACAAAGGTATTGATTTATAAGTATTCTAAATTTCTTATTCCTAGCTTTTTGGATAGGAGATGACACGCCGTTTTAATGGAAAACTTGGTATAGTACATTTAACTTGATATTATGGTAATTTTTCACAATTTGGAAACTCGGAATCACGACAGGGTTTTTTTAAGTCTACAAGTAGCTGTGTTTTCAAAGTTTCGGGTCAAAGTTTTTAATCTATAAATTTAATATTTAGACCTCAGATGGTGTTCCTTTCTCACCATGTCTTATGGCAAGTTTACTTAAATCTGTTCTGTAGCTAGCTCAATATTTCCATATTTCAAGTGAGAAGAAAGCACAGATTAACTTTATGAGGTGTACAGCCTTAGCATCAAATCTGAGGATCAAGATCTGTGAAAGCGTCTACATGAACGTCCGCACTCATCACTAAAATACCAATGTCCAGAACTCTGTTGGAAGAAAGATCTCAGAATAAAAGTTTGAAGACGGTGTTACTCGCTGGTTTCTGTCTGGTGGCCAAAGATTGGTGGCATGGTGTGAAAGTTCTCCTTTGCAAATCTCTCTCCACAGAAAACCTTGCGATCCCATACAAAATAAGTACATATTCACTTTTTCTTTATACTTGTTGCTGGATCTTAAAACCAGCCGGGAAACTACGATGCGCGTGTGTCGGCCAAGTATGTTATGGGTCATGCTTCTTTGATTTTGCAAGTTTTTTTTTTTTTTTTTTTTTTTTTTTTTTTTTTTTACCAGCTGGTTTTTTCTTTTACTTTTTCTTCTTTTTTTTAATTTGGCTACTTCCTCATAAACATTCGACTGATTGTTTGAAACATGCGTACGTTTACCCGAAATGCGTTTGCAATTGATGCAGCAAATTTATCTTTGTAATTGATGTTTTCTGGGGGTTGTGCAATTTTTCTCTTCTTCAAAATAACCAGCTGACTTGTTGGCAATCTTGTCGTTAATGCAAATTGACTTAGTCTGCACCAAAGTTGTTTTCCAGGTGACGTTCAATGTATAGCAGTAATGAGTACGGAGTACTGGTATAGGTTTCAGGTCAAAACACGAGCCTGCCTAACCGTACCTCTACGAAGCAGCATTACAGTTTAACTAGTCAAACACATAACCCTATGATGGGGCATTGATCGGTCAAACTGTGAGCCCTGAGGATTTGTTGGGCAAACCATATGTTCCAAACTCCATATCCGTGTCAGTACACCTATCACTACTGTGACTCGAGGACACTTTTGTTCAGCCATTTAGCATTGGGAACATTTACAAGATGACGCACGTAAGCTGTATGTTTGATCCAATTGGTGACAGCAACAGTCGGCATGCATGAGGATGACATTTTTTATGTATTAATGTACATATAGCATTTTTCCTAACCTTTTCGCCCAATTTAGCATGGACTTGGTGAGGTTGTACTTTGGCTTTGCCCGTACCGGAATACATGTGCAAAGACACACAAACACAGACAGCCATGCAAAAAGGCTACAATTAAAAGTGTGTGCATGGAAGGTTATCTAGGCAGAAGACTGATGCAGTCCTTTTAAATGCATAAAAATGAACTAAAATGAAGGTTTTTGTGTGAACTGAATGTAATTCTGCGCTCAATGTTTTCAACAAAACCAAAGCATTCCACATGCGCTTAATGTGTGTGCATGCAAGCTTTCCTGGGCAGAGGACTGATGCAGTCCTTTTATTATGCATGAATATGAACTAAAATGAGCGTTTTTGTGTGAACTGAATGTGATTCTGCGCTTCATGTTTTCAACAAAACCAAGGCATTCCTTGGCGCAGAGTACGCGTCCAAGGCGCGTCCAAGGCGCAGAGTACGCGTCAGTGAATGTATGGAATGCCTTGGTTTTGTTGAAAACATGAAGTGCAGAATCACTTGTAAAATAACTGACATGTGTATAACACTGTCCAGTATGTGTGACAGAGATTTTAGTGTGGACCATAAACCATAGTTTTAATAAAACGGATTCAAAAGTGGACAGCAAAACATATTTTTGGATTGCGAACACTCGCAATATGGTCAGACACATTCAGACTCTTGCAACCATATTCACAACCGAAGCAGGTAATTTCGATTCATGAGTATTGGTTTAAACATATTTTACTGGCAATCGGAAAGAAGGGGAGAGCCCATATAAATTCCTGTTGCGATATTGTTCAGATTTGTACAATAGTTAACATGTGAAAACTGATATCCATCAGCATCAGTGCTGTCCAGAATGAGAAATGGAATTTTAAAAGCACACACACACACACACACACACACACACACACACACACACACACACACACACATATATATATATATATGTGTGTGTGTGTGTGTGTGTGTTATTTGTAGATTGACTAGTTTTACATTTACGTGAGACCATGTTTGTCATATACATTTCCACCTAAACATATATCTCGCTTGCTTTGTGGTTTTCCGTACAACCTAAATCACAACGAATATGAGTTCTTGGCGTATCAATTGTTTTAATTTCATGTAGTGCCAGAAAGCTGTCACCTGCTTGGTCCAGGCCATTATGTAGGTGACGCCAGCCAGACAGAAGACTGTTCGGAAGCTGGTACGTAAACACATAGATAGATAGACAGATAGATAGATAGATAGATAGATAATAGATAGATAGACAGACAGATAGATATATAGATGGATAGATAGACAGATAAATAGATAATTCATATGTGCGTACATACATACATAGACAAACAGACAGACGAACAAATATAAAGATAAACAAACAAACAAATAAGTAAATAAATAATAAATAAATAGATAAATAAATAAATGAATAAATAAATAAATAAATAAATAAATAAATAAATAAATAAATAAATAAATAAATAAATAAATATTTAAATAAATAAAGGCCCAAATAATATTCTAGGGCGCTGTTAGGTGGAGTGTGTCCAAACAACGTCAAAAAGTAGTTATGTTGTCATTGACAACAAGTGGTTAGAACAGGTAAATTTAACATGAACTTCAATACAATATGTCACACGCTCAATAGGTGGACTGACTTTTAACTGGCTGCATTACCTGGAACGTCATCTGCAAACATTTTTACAAGTTGACACAGTAGTACCAGTTCCTCCACGCATACTTTCACGTAAAGTTGACTTATTCAGATTGCACCATTTTCCTGCTTTTTACTTTGCACACGTGGTGGTTGCATAAAATACCCGACTAGTGGTCAAACGAAAAAAAATGGCTCTCCAGTGATAATAAAATTATGATTCTGACATGCAAAGTTTTTTCTCAATATTAAAGTATAATTTCCCCCTGGTAATCACATCCTTTTAGAATCAAACTCCTTAACAGAGCGGTTTTGAGTTCACAGTTTAAAACGTCGAATATTTTGTCTTTTTCTTAGCTCTTATAATTGTAGCATCGACACCAAAATAACATGCTTTAAAATGTATCATATAACATGGAATTGTGATTCACAGCTGCGTTGCTTTCGAGTAACCCTGTGGTGTCCCCTGGAAAACCAGCCTGGCGCCATATCTTTAAAGACGCAGATCTAGCCATGGACGGGGATCCACGTGAGTGTTCCGCCCTACATCTAGTCATCTGTCGTTTTCTTCAAACTTTTTTTTCTTAACATTATGGCATGGGTCGTATTTTTTCATTGTCAGCTCACCAGGTATAGATATGTTTATTAAATTATTTGTTAAGTATAATCCACGGTATTTGTATTGAAATATTCCTGTGACTCTAAGAAGAGTGTTTACTGATTTGGTCATGCCTATTGTCTGACAACGAACTGTCAGATATGCAAGGCTTCGTATATATCCTTCTACAGGCAACCGACTAACGCATTGATATAATCCCAAAAGGGCATGATATTCTGGTCGCTCAACAACACCAATTTATTGTCTGCCACTCGATGTATCTATATTTGATCAGAAGAAAATGTACCATAATCATTTAAAAGGCATGGATTGGATTATCATTGCTAAAAGATGGATATGATTGGTTGGGTTCTCTACAGTTTTAGAATCACTGCTGAAAGAAATAAGTGTAATTGGTTGATATTCAATTATTATAGCTCAGATATAGAAATGTTTATAAGATACATTTTCTTAGGCTTTTTTCGCAACTTGGTACCAAATTTATATTAAAACCGAATTGAAATAAGAGAGTGGCTTGAAGAATTTCAATGATTACTTAGGAAAATCACTTGAACCGCTTAGTTAGCTTTATGCACTTAAAACCCACCATTTTTCTTATCATTATTTTTTCGATAAATTACAGAAACAACGACATGTCTCTGTTTGAACAAGTGCTGTTCACTGAAACCATGGTGGCAAGTGGACTTGCTGATAGTTCGTGAAATTCTTGCACTTAAAATTTATGTGAAAGATGGTAAGTTTTTCACCATATAAAAGGTATTTCGCTTCAAACAGCAAATTATCCCACTTTTATGCATTATAACGAATATGTAGGAGCCATTTCTTGACGAATACGGATAAACGTGGCCGTCTATGATGATTACCATGTTTTGTCAAAAGCTAAGCAAATTGGTAATGCCCGAGATCCCATAGAATGTTTGGTACATGGCTTCCCACAGTTTTTGGTTGAATTCCTGTATATGCAGTAATATTTCTATAAGAACGCTGCGTAGACCAGGTCCATATATATTATTCAATTTGCTAAATGTTGTCATTTTTATCCGTGTGCTCTTCAAAAATAAAATAACATAAAGAAGATAAAAAAAGCTAAGGTAAAGTAAGGTAAGGACGAAGCCATCTTTTTATATGAAATGTTTAAGAGCATGGTATTTAATTATACACGGTAATAATCTGCTTGGAACGAAAATGAAACCGTACACTGCCCTCAGGATAATCCTTAAAATACATAGAAGACACCAAGCGCAATTAATTGGGCAAGCTTTATATCACCCCTTGCAATGTTAAAACTCGAATCAAATTGCAATGTAGAACGTGAGAATGGGTATGGTACAGCAGCAAGTAGTTATAGCATTTGGTCGGGCTAAAAGCCTCAAGATTAGGGTATGAATTCAATCAATATTGGGAGAAACTGTGTGTGTGTGCGCTTGGCGAGTAGACAAGCACAAAAACAACTTCGGAACTCGCATTATATTGTTCAAGTGACATTTTATATAGTCCATTTAAATGTTAACAGTACACTTGAATGTTGGCATGCACATGTTTATAACATTAGGTCATCTGTGCAGATATAAAGTTACTGATTTAGACAACGATGGATATGTTTTGCCCCTTTGACAGATTTAAAATCCATTGATCGTCGAGTACGTTCGTCAATCACACGCACGAAATTGTTATAAACACTACATGCGTATCATGACGGGAGAACCGAATGGTAAAATCAAGACAATAGCACTGATCTTACACAGCTGAAGATGCTGAACAGTGATTTAACCAACAGGGTCCCGTCACAGGTGCTCGTAACGTCCAGTCAGTCGAGCTTCCGTGCTAATATACGCAGGGGGAGAGTGGCTAAAGAGGTTGGACCTGACACATCTATGCGTTCAATGACCCACATAGGGCCATATCTGCAATAAAATATTGTGTATTCATCTGTGCTGTCAATTGTGTGTGCTAATAAGATGGTCGCGGATGGGCCTAAAACCACAACGTTGTCACATGGAGCTCCTACATAGAAAGGTTTGAAACGAAGCTCACATCTGGACCACCATCCCGTTTCACGTTTGGTATGATTTCTCCGTTTCTGAACACACCAACAAGCTGTAACTTACCACTTTATTCCAAAACTATTTTCTACAGGTATATCACACAGATAATCCAACGAAATCCGCATATATCCACAGCAACAGGCCTATAATTGTCGAAAATGTCCCCGAAATCCATTTCGGGCAAAAAGTCCGACATACCAGCGCCAAATTCAACATAATTTTGCTCATTTTTGTGCCAACTTTTGGAGAACAGTCTGAGCAAGGAAGGGACAACATTGCATCAAGTGGAAATGACAGGGGGTGTGTGAAAGGACAGAATTGATACAATACCTACATGATAACACTGTTTTGTTTATTACATATATATTGGTGTCTGTCTTCAGAAAGAATGCTGTCGAGATCTGGATGCATTTGTAGTATCATTGCTTATAATTGCTCAACCACAGATTTAGATGCTGACAGATCCATTTGTGGATAAATGTTCATGATCAAACCCATACAATTAGCAGGCTGGCGTTCTGCAAGTTAGAATAGCTATAAAGTATTATACTCAATCATTTTTACTGAAGAAGCCCCGTAGCTCTTCAAAATGCGTCACATTGACCCAAATGAAAGCACAACAAACCCCCCAAAACTTGATTCAATGCAATTGCTTACATCAAATTGCTCTGACCTTAGGAATTTGGTCAAAGTTCCCATATTAACACATTAAAAACTAGAGACACCAAGATGTCTTCCAATGCCATTTCGAAGCAATGCAGTGATGACAAGATACCGTATCCAAAAAGAAAAAAAAAAAAAAAACCTGCCCACCTGCCAAGCTATGCAGGCAAATTTTGGTTAGTCCTCCTGCGTATACAGAGCACACGCGCAAGCCTAGAAATGAACTCGCAATGGACAACTGTAAACAACATGGGGACTGCCAATCTTGGTAGCGCGAATATTGAGCAAGTTGAATCATCGGTGTAGATGCTTCCAACGAATTCCCAAGCAGCATTTAGTTGTAGTTTGTTTCCGATGGTCGTTGTGCGCAGACCCCTCTATCGTTTAACTCTTCGAGTGCCAGTCACTTTTAATTCTATGCTGACCATTTGCGGTCCCCAAGTGGCAGTCCCGTAACTTGTCATGCTCAAGACATCTCTCAAATTGCATATATTCTTTCTGCAGTAATATATTTGAAAGACTGTTACCACATGTGATTGATATTCTGAGCGTCAAATTTATAATTTTTGCTTATTTTACAAGTTCTTCACAAGTGTTAGTTAGTTTTATTGAAGGCAAAACTAGCATGTTTGGTAATAACAATGTTTCCGATATGCAAATAGAGTCCGGGCACAAGAACGTGCCTTCATTGGTACCCAATGTACAGTGAATATCCTAGACTTGCATATGTCCCTGGTGCATGTCCCTATTTCCCGATCCCGCGGTCCCACCCAGAAGTACGATACGTTTTCCCCTCCACAAAGTTAAGTGTATATACTATTCCAACTACACGGTGTTATTAAGTAGGTGCCATGTTATTTTTTTATTTTATTTTTTGTTTAACTGGTCGACACTGCCGCCGTGCAGGTTTCAACAGTAGCAGCTATTGAGTTCTAGTCAGTTATAATCCCATTATCATTGTGATAAGGCTGAGTGGAAAGTGGTTTTCGATAAATGCATGGCTAGTCACTGTCTACTCAAGTCAGAAAAAGCTGACAGTCTCCCTCCAGCTGCCGACACCACTGGACTCCCTCTGCCTGAATCGGTGCACTGCAAATAATTCTTCAATACACAGTAACTCAATTAACAACTTCTGAAGAGGGGTGCGTTATGACCGCTCGCTTGTCTGTATGATAAGAAACACAGTGCAGACTGTCCGGCACTAATCATCTTGAGTCAATGTTATCCGGTCATAGCCACGTTCCACGCCAATTAGCTGGGTTTAAGGGCCTACCTGTATTCTAACAGAATAAAGTTACAACGTGTGTTTACTGAAAATTTTATTTTGCAATGAATTTGATTTTAAATAAAATACGGAAGACAGTCCAGTGAGACTTGAGCAAGTCTATAAATATCCTTCCATATGTTGTACAATCCTAACAGAAAGCTTCAGAAAAACTATCGTAGTTCTAAAGAAAATATCATAGTTTTTATACTTCAACTTCATCAAAACAGCTATATTAGCCACTTTTATTGTATCTGTTATCCATCTTCTCAGCAACAGCATGTTGATGAGACCTGGTCAGAGTCCACGGAGGAATGAAGAAATGTGCCGATATGACAATATTTACATCAGCCAATAAAACTGATGGTCTAAACAATATTTCTAACCTCTGAGGCAGCAATGTTTGGCATAGATCTAAATTAAATGCATTGCAGTCACACTCAGCCAATGACAAAGCATTTTACTGATGTAGACAAAGTGCTGAACTTTCCAATGATACCAAAAATGTTATGTTTGCAGTTAGTAATCCATAACTATTAAAGGCAGAAACAAGTGCAGTACAATTTTAGCACTGTCTACACATTGTTTTGTCAATTTTTAACCACAAAAGTGCTAAAAACACCTTGCAGGGCACATTTGCCCTTAGTTTTTATGTGGCAGTATGACATAGACTTGAACTCTAAAATACTGCAACAGTGTGCCAAACATGTAAGCCCAAGTTGTACGCTCTTTAGCATGTTTAGGCATTATGTGTTCCTCAGAGAGCCAAACATTACTAATATTGCGTCGATAGAAAACTAACTTGCAGAGACAATAAATGTCAACAAACATGAACCCCCTGTAAGGTTTTCAGGCATATCTGATAAAATGCTAACATTATGAAAATTGATGTCTATTTAAGCGTTATAGTTGTATTGCTTTGATTACTTCTACTGAATATTGTGCACACGTCTGGTTCACAGAAGTGTTGCAAGGCAATGTGGGAAATCTAATGCAAAAATGCTAGTGACTAGTTTGTTGGGAGTTTTTTTTTTTGGGGGGGGGGATTACAAGTTTAAATTTTCACTCAGTCATGCCATTTAATTTACAGTCGGCAGCTGATTGAGTGTGTCTATCCCTGACGGACCTCATGGCAAACTTTCAATCCATCCTTCTGATGAAAGGGGCGGTTAAAAGAACATTAGAAAGTTCAGTTGACTGATGACATTAACGGTGGCATGGCAGAGATTTAAATCTTTCCATGCGGTCCACAAGTATATTCGTCTTTGCATGAGTCATTTCACTGATTCAAACTCCACATGAAAAGCCCTTTATTTAAGTACCAAAGGTAATCAGGTAGAACGACAGTAGTTTTAGCAGAGACTAATGATCGTGGCAACAGCTTTCCTTGACGCACTTAAAAAATGCACAAAGTGCTCAAATCATAGCTTTTCATCATTTAAGAATTCAGCACATTAAACCTTAACCGATATTGATTTGTTTGATGTTTTAGTAGGATTTTTCCAAACAACAATAATAGCTGAAGGCTGTTGCCTCTGGTTCTATTTGACTCGGCGCCTGATAAGAGTATATATGTTATGAAAATGTGTATGGCTGTTTCTTTTCATTTGGACAGGTCACTGTATTCATTCAGTGTGTGGTGGGTCATTGAGTTCAATGAGTACTTTACAGGGTCACTACATAGCCACTGAGTTGGCCTGATTGTGGGTGACTCACATGTAACTGAAAAACATGTGGAATAAGCTAGAATGGTGACTCACATTCATGTGAGGTGATCCAGAATGTTTTAAAGGGATGTGTGACTAATTGGAAAACTCTGGAACAAATAGGAGATTTCTCTGTATCTATATAAAGTAGATATTTTCTTGACTGAGAGGAAAAGAGAAGAGAGAATTGTCAAGGATCTGACAGAAGCTGTGTGTTGGCATCAAGCCATTACGATTGTGAGACATTGTTTACATGATACCTGTGGAGTGTTAACAGTGTCTTGAGTGGACTTTTATATTTGGTATTACCCATTTACACTTTGTACCTATGGAG
This sequence comes from Hermodice carunculata, assembly GCA_964020975.1. Taxonomy (NCBI): domain Eukaryota; kingdom Metazoa; phylum Annelida; class Polychaeta; order Eunicida; family Amphinomidae; genus Hermodice; species Hermodice carunculata. Next base: position 28,971,629 of record OZ026620.1, read on the forward strand.
TGTGGACATTGTCTTTGAGTGGGCAGGTGTATTATACCACATTGGAACCAAACCTAACTCTGCGAAATTGGATCAGCACCACACCTTTCAGTACCACATTGGGCCTAAACTGCACCTCTGTGGGATTTGTACCAGATCATTTGGGGCCTGTCATAGGACTTCAAACTGTGGAGCAGTACCTGTGGATAATCTCACCAGGGATAAGGATTTACCTAAAACTGTTTGACTGTTGATATACAAGTGGAGATAAGTGTACCTAGGTTGTACTGATTTTGATTATTATTATATTGTTATCATTAAAGTTATATCATTGTTGTCATTCTTTGTTGAGTTCTGCTGATATTCAAAAGACTGGCATCCTAACAATATACAGATGGATAAACAGACAGAGAGGCAGGCAGATAGAGACAGAGAGAGAGAGAGAGAGAGAGAGAGAGAGAGAGACAGACAGACAGACAGACAGAGACAGACAGACAGGCAGACAGACACATAGAGATAGAGACTGGCAAATATTTGTTTTAGGCTTTTCATTAATGTAATTCAACTGAAGTATTACTATGGCTATCTTATGTTGTTATAATGGTCATAAGTAGTCAACAGTCGCTTATCTCATGTGCAAATTTCTTGTTACATGTTAGTAAAGTGACTAACTATTCTATTGAGATATGCAGTCTTTTTCTTGTTTTATGATATTCTGGTCTATTCAGATATGCAGTCTACTTATTTTTCCGTTCTGTGATATTCTATTCTATGCAGATATGCAGTCTGCTATTCTGTTCTATCATATTCTATTCTATTCAGAATTGTTGGGGCCAATGTGGCATGCTGATATATCAGTGGGAATGTCACGAGATGATTTTAGAACCAATGCTGCCAACTATTGCAAGTGGAACTTCAGTGCCCTTTCTGCAAAGCCCGAATACGTGGTTGGTTGTGACCAACCTACAAAAGGTCAATTTTTGACCATTCAAAGCCACGTTCATACGGATAACTTACCTGCTGATCATCCCTCAAGGAAGAAGCAATGCCTAGTTATCTGTGAAGTCCAAGTTTTCTATAAAGCAGGTAAAAGTATAAATATAAATGATATACATGTGCTATCGTTTCAGGATACTTTCTGAATTTGTTTGTAAGAACCTCAGTACCGATGGCAATTCTATGAATGATTCTTAAAAATGGCCCTTTTGTAAGACAAGCTAAGCCCTGATATAACTGGGTTTGCAACCTTTTCTCTGACTTTCTGCTGATTGCCACCACCAGAAGCTCCTCTTTTTGACGTTGCACAATCTGTAGCAGTTAATATTTAGATTCCGTTGTGCATATTACCATGATCTGTTTGTGTTGACGCGCTCGCAATATCAATGTTTTTAACCAGCGCATTTATGTAGCTTATAGCATTTTTCAACAACTGCTTTGCACAATATGATAGTATGCCAATTAAGGTAATAAAGATCATACTTAATTGCATTGTAATCGAGACCCAGGGAAGTATTTAGTCCTTATAAACACATTCATTAATCGCAATATGGCCGAGTGCCCCTACTGAATCAATGTAAGGTTATCATTATGTGTGTCTGCATTAACCCACTTACCAAGAAAATACATGGATTATTGTTCAATTGTTGATGAATCGACCATATTATAGTACAAATGGAATTCTAAAATTATGTTCAGTGCAATAGATTGTCATCATGTATAATGATCTTCATGGTTTCACCACATGATGCAATGATGAGTGTATAAAATTCAATTGTTCTTTCTCATGATGCTTTCTTCCTATTGGAGGCCGATTTTGTGGTTTTCCATTCGGTATCAATGACCTTCATCCCAGTAGCCAGATACAAACGTCTCCTCAGTCAGTTGGGTATCCACAGCTATATGAGAAACAACCTTGGTGCGCATCTTCCGAGGACAATCAACCATTCCTTCACGTAAGTCATGGACAGGGACAACACCATTAACCACACAGCTTAACTCTTTGCTTCCTCGTCACGAAAAAGGGCAGCTTATATGTCATTGCAATTAGTCCAAATTTGATTACTAATAAGAGATTATTTCCATCCAGCACCAGCGTGCTTAGTTTTGAAGTAATACGTCAGCAGTTGGTGCAAGTCAACAATTTTACTGGGAGCACTTTGCACCCAAGGAGCGCTGAGGAAAAGTATTGACTTATTCTGTAACTTACAATGAAAGATTGAGAGTCGTCATTAAGTATACAGAGGATTCCCACTTGGCAACAAATGCTTGCCTAATAGGCATTGTCCTCTAATTCTGTAGAGGGAGCCCACTTTTCCTTTTCGCAATTATCTCTAGAATGACTGACCAGAAGGATTTTTACGTCTGTTACATAGATCATGTGTTCATCGGTACACTGCCATAAAGAGTCTCTAATATGAACGCCATGACCTGTGAAGAAATTAAAAGTATAGATTTTTGCAGATGCAAAATCGGTTATTGCCTTATCGTTCAAATTTACTTGACATCTGTAATGACATTAGTGTACAAGCAATAAATATCACAATATCCGGTTGCTTAGGCCAACAGACGTTAAAAACAGACTCTGTGACAATGAATTACTGCGTGTCATAATGCAGGCGTGTTGCTCAATATCGTTTATGTGGAGAGGCTGATTGCATCCAGGGGGGAAAATCAGCATAACTATAATCACTTTGCGGCTGTTTATGGGGCTGTATTCTGACGATTGTATGTTTACCATGACATTTTATGTAAACCATTCCTCAAGTTTTATAGGCATGCAATCTTGGCATCTACTTGCAACAATGAATAACAAAGCGGCACTGAACGATGATGCGTAACCTAATGTGGTGAAACTATATGTAAATATTTCGACAGCTGTGTAGCATGCATAATCGCCTTTACCAACATTTGTCGCTTTTGGATAGTGTGAACTACACACCGTGAGCTTTTTATGTTATACAGGTGGACCTGCTCCAGCCCCGCCTCATTGATGCTATTGTTACACAAAATGGAGTAGACAGATTAAGAGGCCGGGTGGCAAGCTTTACCATATCGTACGGTCTTGATAGATCTTTTATGCTTCCCTACGAAGAAATACCAAGCAAAACAAAGGTACATGTATGATAACTAACAAGGGTCATTCAAATTGAGGCATTCAGCCATAAATTTTCATCAATTGTATATTAACACAAACTAAAAACTTAAGTTATGTTTTGCGACAGTTTTAACAGTTAAGTTTCAGGTTTGTATTTGTTTCCAAAAAAAAAAAATACCACTAGATTCCATGTTAGGTTTGGAGGAACATTTGAACATCTTATACGTCACAGGATACGAAACCAGGCAGTTTGTCACTGTAGTTTGTAAAGTCGGCCATCTGTATTTCGTTTGGAAAATTTGACAAGGTTATGTTCCTTCTTATGCCCTTGGGGGTTATGGATGTATATTACTAACTATGTACAGAACAATTTATCTACGAACAGGTAAAACTGTTATAGATTTACGAAGTGCTATACTTGAGTGTACAAAGTTTACCATTGTATGAGCAGTCTGTCCTGTAGTTTACATGGACAGTTTATGTTTATTATTTTCCTCCAATTGAGCAAATTGCAATTACATGTGATGTTACCTAATATCCGTGAAAACAACATCCCGCAGCTCATTATACAGGTCACAACGCGGGAAGAAATGTTCTTCACTTTCAATAAATTGTTTGTAATAACATAGACACAGGCGCTGGTTTTGAGGATCATTTGATATCAACCTAGTTCAAACTGGAGTAGTTTAAGTCGCTCATCTTATATTTATATAAATTTACTAAGAATTATCTGATGCCAAATGCATACAAATTGGGTAAGATTTACTCTTCTTTGACAAAGCTGAAGTACACGCTGTAATTAAAAATACTTTATCTAGTATTATGAGGCAACATTTAGTAAATGTGGTGTTATGAAACGATCTTGAAGGCATCTTTTTGTGCTTGAAAATGTTGTTAGGTATTCACTAAGAGGAATAAAGATATTAACACACCTCCTGAGATGCATGTATTTCCACATCAACTTCTCGCTCGACATGTGCGCATCAACCTCCTGGACTTCACAACAAGACCTTGTCTTCGAATAAAAATCATAGGATGTGATGATATAACAGGTAAATGTGAATTCCACGAGCACTGAATGACCGAGTATGTAGAGGTGGGATGGGTTGGTATTTAGGGTCGAATCCACTGCAGTTACTAGATTAGCCCAGAACCGGCAGTTTTCCTGAAATATTCGCTCCCAAAGGTACATTGCTCGCTCTGGTTGTTGATGATGTGTGTCCTAGTGGAACCCATCAAAGGTTCCACATGTGATAAAATAAGTGATTCAGTCCCCCCCCCCCCCTCCCGAAGCAAAAGTTGTCTCACATTGACATGATATCAATCCCTCCCCCCCCCCACCACTACCCCAAAAGATATCCTCTTCACCTTTGTTGATTTCCCCGGGGATTACGATGCATTTCCACTGAACACATGTAATTGTATGTATTTTAACTCTTCCACTGCCAACTGCAACTGGAGTCGAAAAAGGTGAGCTTTGCATTATCAATTGAACACTTAATTACTATTCTTCGTAAAAACTACTTTCATTTAAGTTGAAGCACACATATCTCATAGAATATAATGGTCCAGCTCAACAGCTTTCCTCGGCGCGCTTTGGGCGCAATATGTCCAAACCTCGCTGAAAAAGGCTGTTGACTCAGTCCAAAACTAAGCACTCAAATTTATTTAACTTTTTTAAAACGTCAATGTCCAATGCTGTCAGTACGTCTTATAAACTATTACGTGAAATAGTCGAGACTGTCCACAGCTACACTTTCGTAAAATCAAAGGCCAAAGTAATATCAAGCCGCAAACTGAAAACTGTTGTGATATTTTACATTTCTCTCAATTTTGATGGAAGATATGCCAACATAGCTTCAATCCTGATGCAAATTACAGAGATAGCATGACAGTGATTGAACGTAACATAGCCCAAAAATATACCCTGCTAACCTGTGAATCATAATTATAGCAATTGAGAATAGGGAGGTGCGACAAATTCACAATTGTTGCACCAATTGAATTGTTTCTTATATACAGCTGTAAAAAAGTGTACCCTGAGGAAGTCAGTATTCTAAAGAGGTCATTTTTTTGACGTTCATACAAACGCAAGTACTCCTATAATGTAATTTTTTTCTTAAAAGTTTCAATAAGGCATTGGGTGAGAACATTTACCCGACGGGGTCTCATCATATAATTCGCGATAGAAAACCTAAAACCCTGCCGAAAACTAAGATGCAAACGCTGCAGTAAAAAGCATGTAAAGTGCCCGAACGTATTCCACAAAATTAGAAATCTTCAATACAGGTTAAACTCATAGCAAAGAATGTTTCATGAAAGGCCAATAATATTCATGTCACTTGTTTGAATTATATTTCTAGATAACTTAGCGCTGCACAGACACGTGAATCTGAGCAGCACCTTTCTTGGGTATTCCCCTTCTAGGTTGGTGGATAATCGGCAAACGACATCCTCACGCACTCAATTAGAATCTGATCCATGGATTCTGATAAATCTTGGCAGCGAATATTTAATTTCAGGTGTCGTTGCAAAAATAGACTACAACGAAATCCGTGAGTTCATTATTAATTTACAATCTTTGTAAATGAATAAAAAAAAAGTCTTGATTTGTATGTATTTCTGTTTCAATGTAACCATGGAGTAATTAAATCAAAAGTCAGTGATAATTCGATGACCAAGTCTTTTCATAATGTGTCTTATTAATGTAATATCAATAATAATGTGCATATATATATATATATATGTATATGTGTCTTTGTCCAAAACCACTTCCTAGTAGTCATTACCCTATTCTGCAGTCCGAACTCTTTACCCTCCATAAGCTAACTTGTCCCTGTCTAACTTATATACTTAGAAGTTCTATTGTCCATGTTGCACACGTTCCTCTGTAAAATTTTGACATAGGCTGTAGTAGCCCAAATAAATTAAAGGGTGTTCAGCGGGTAACTACTCAACATATTTCAGAGCCTTTTATATAAATATATATATACATTTATTTTGCTCTTGGGGTATCGGAGTCTTGAATCAATGGATCTTTTTATAATTCTTCTTCTTCTTCTTCTTCTTCTGCTTCTTCTTCTTCTTCTTCTTCTTCTTCTTCTTCTTCTTCTTCTTCTTCTTCTTCTTCTTCTTCTTCTTCTTCTTCTCCTCCTCCTCCTCCCCTTCCTCCTTCTTCTTCTTTTTCTTCTTCTTCTTCTTCTTCTTCTTCTTCTCCTCCTCCTCCCCTTCCTCCTTCTTCTTCTTTTTCTTCTTCTTCTTCTTCTTCTTCTTCTTCTTCTTCTTCTTCTTCTTCTTCTTCTTCTTCTTCTTCTTCTTCTTCTTCTTCTAATTATTAGTATAAAAGATAGCCAAGTCCAAACAGAAAGCATGGTTGTTTTTACAGTTTCTCTGACAGCTGCCGTCTTGTCAATGGTTTTTGCCGCTTTTTTCTGCCAAATTTGGTAAATGTTGTCCCTAAAAGTACAAGAAATTATAACTTGATCATTGGTACAATAAGTCGCGGCAAATGCAGTAGACAACACAAAATCTCTTTACCGAGCATAAAAAGAAAACAATAATTAGATAGATAAATAAATATAAATAAATAAATAAAAAAGTAAGTAAATAAGTAAATAAATAAATAAGCAAATAAATAAGTAAATAAAAATAAATAAGTATAAAAATAAATAAATAAATAAATTGAATGAATGAATGAATGAATGAATGAATGAATGAATGAATGAATGAATGAATGAATGAATGAATAAATAAATAAATAAATAAATAAATAAATAAATAAATAAATAAATAAATAAATAAATAAATAAATAAATAAATAAATGGAGCTTGATTGACCAAATCAGTCAACTAAAATGCCCGATTTCTCTGATTTTAGAGAAGTTCATATAGCAACATTAGATTACAATTGTTTAACTACGAAACAACCACACCCATAGAAATCTACTAAATAAGGCCAGCAACCGAAATGGTGTCTTTTGTCACAACGAAGTTAACACTGGTCAGGAATGCCATGATACATGTCCCTCAACTTCACTGTGAAAATTAAAAACCGTCACTGGCCTTTGATGAACCCTCATCTGGAACTCTCCTTGTAACGTCGGACATCTGGGAGGAATTAAAAAATTATAATCAGACACTGCCATTTAATGAAGCCATTATCTGCAATAATCTTCCAACATAGTTCCAAAGAATGTTTGTCTGATACCATACACCTTTGATGGACAACTGTTGTTCCTTTACCTTTCAGTTGGCAGCTTTGTCATGCAACATCGGGATATTTCATTCGTTAGTTTTTTCTTAAGCTGTGTTTGTCTCTGTCTTCGGTAAAATGTTGTTGGCGACGATACAGTCCTGTTACTGCATTTTGTTGTTGAAGATTTAACCAATAAACAGGTTGCATCCATGCCCGTAGTCAAGGGAAGGCATGGGACGGGGTCAATCGACACCCTAATCCATGCCGTGCCATTGACTGCATAAATTTTTTATACACTACAACTCAAAGTTAGGAGCTTGTAAACCACCATCCGGTGTTTTCTGATAGATAATAACATTTTTAATTTTTAGGATAGTACTTCCCCACATAAATGTGTTGATTGCATTTTGCACCTCTTCAATCATATTAGTGGTTAATGAAACATTTGAGGCACTATAAATTAATTTTGAGGTACCTAAAGATTTTATGACCAGAACTTCCCCTTTTACAAAGAGATCTCTCATTTTCCAAATGTTCAAATACCCTCAATCAGTTCAAATTTTTCACTAAAATTTCTGTTAGACATGTAATATTCATTTGAAGCAAATTTAATACCAAGAGTGGTAAAATCACTTTTACACCATTTGGCAGGAATTTTGCCGCGTTGTATATATATATATATATATATATATATGGAACAGACACAGAATGAAAATAAAGTGTAACAACTACAAAACCGACAAAATAGTATTGTAACATCCGGTAGAACAAAAAACACCATTCTGACAGTTGCAGTATGACAGTGTCTGTGAACAACATAGAAATAACAGGATGTTACATACTAGTGGAAAAACAACGCACATTTGAAGTATGCTGGCAAGGGGGGGGGGGGGCTGCCTACATATTACTTAAAACAAATTAAACCTCTGCTTTGACTGTATATCTCTATGGACTTGATGTATAGCCCATTGTGCCAAAACGTCTGTGTGAATTAAAGTGAGGTAGCTTATGTCTTGAGAGGTTATTGTCTACCAAGTGAATTTTCCGTAGTACAATGTTGACAGAATCTCAATTTAAGAAAGCCTGTCATACCCCACTGCAGATGATGGGAGAGGCTTTTAATAAAGATATTATATTTTTAGAGAGCCTCTGTACATCATAATCACGGTCAGAGTACTTTATAGCAACCAGCAAAGTCCCTGTGTAGACTTAACCTGCTAAGAAATGAACTTCATGTATGTACACAATCCATTTAAATTTAAGCAGGATGTACATAGATACATGATTAGAAGTGCAGTACGTCCGTGTGTAACTCCAGTTCACACATTTGATCACATATGTGGATTACCATAGTCTGACTTAGAGTTGAAGAATGAGGCCCATGCGCCTAATGCTCTGTTGGCATAGTGGCTATATTGTGTCTGTTGATTTCACAGTTGTGAGTCCTCAAGTGGCTTCTGACCATATAAAGTTTATGTACATTTAATGTTATTTCTGTCCTCCAGACGGCACTTCGCTCCACATGTAATCATAGCTTACTTGTGCAACTCCCTTGGTGAATATTGTTGCATGTACCAACACAACAATGAGTGAGTCCTTAATCAAAATACCATATTTACCCAGATCTTCCAGCATGTCAGCATCTGTAAGTTTGTACATGTACAAAGCATGCTTTAGGTACATGACAAGGGTGAAAGTGTTGGTGTCGCAAACAATGTCCGATACGAAGCAGTGTACAGAGGCTGGGAATGTATGTACAATTCATGAAAAATTAGGCACATGGAAATGTACATAATGACATGACCTCCTGTACATGGCTAGTGTATTCTCGTACAACTGAGCTCAGCATCAAAACGTGTGGTAAAAAAAAAAAAATATTAAATAAAACAAAGCAGCAAGTTCATTATTAGTACCCACAATTGATGACATCTGATGATTACCATAATCATAATTATACATGCGTGTGTATGTATTTCCAGGATAAGTATGGACCAAGATGCATGTTGGACCCAGCCATGCATTGGTACTCATTAGATATCAAATGTTACGAGATGTTCACTTGTTCTTAAACATTCGTATTACATATTAATGTACTATTACAGTGACTGTTGCAGAGAGAAGTAGGACAATATGACTTGATAATGCTGAACTATGCAACATTTCTGCTATTGAAACTTGTATTCAAGAGTCATCTTGATAGTCAAACATATTTGCCAAAAGAATAAAGCAATAATTCAAGTAAACAAAACAAAATTGTATATAAAATGTAACATTCATCTAATGATTCTAAGTTTTTCTGATTGAGTAAAAAAAGGTAGTATAATTAGGTAAATCGGTAGACCATGATCTATCTAAGGTCCAAATATATGATTATAAGGTCTGTCAACCTCATGTCTTGATCATTCTATCATTCTGAACTCAGATTCAGCACTTCTTCAAGAGTGTGTTCATAGTTGATCTGATGCACTACAGTAGAGAAATGTCTCTTGAAAAATACTTTCTCATTCCAAGTACATGCAACAGATACATGTGCATCATTCTATCAAAAATAAAAAGAAGCAAGCCCATAAAAGAAACAGAAAAAAATATTAACTTACAGGGAAGGAAAATAAATAACAAAATAATGACTTTTTGCGTGTGATCCTACCAAGCAATACTCATTCAACAAACAGTAGGCTGCTGTATCCCGAAAGATAATTGCACTTTAAATATTAAAACTAAGTTTCATTTATATTTTTGTTGTTTATTTGAACTTTTTTCTTGGACCTTTAATTTCACTTTTAACATTTTTCCTTGCATGGTAAAACTCATTTAAGGTCTATGTTCGCATAACATACTTTTCTGTTTAGAAACATACTAACAATATTGAAAATGTCCCATAAATGACAGAAAGTTTAACTTTTAGAATTGTTTTCAATCGTTTTATTTGACCTGTACATTTCTTCTTGCCTCTGTCTTGTCAAAATATTGAACCCCTTTGATCCAAAATTTGAAGAAATACCTTTCTTTTTTGAGGCAAAAAGAAATATCAGAATACATTGGACATTTTATTATGTCGAAACTAAGGTATTTGTTATTGGACAACCATGTCTTAATGTCAAAGCTTGGTTCCATAATATAATATTAGGCCTTTTTGCACGTTAGTTTTCCAATATTGTACCTTCTGGTGTGGTTTAATTGGCTTCAGATCCACCTTTAGATTTTTCGTATTGAAGAAGAGCGGTGCTTCTAACTGCTAGACTGCAATAAAAGAACAATATTAATCAACAAACGACAGAAATATTAATAGTGAATAGAGCATAAGTATACTTGAGGATATCGGGTGTCCCGTGTTGGCTAATTCGAGAGGTACTTGCTATAAGGAACTGGAGCATTTTGCTCTTTGTGACACAAAATGATCCAAACTTGCTGGACCTCAGTTCAATTTCAGCGTAACTCCTGAAAATGTTCTGGAGTTTGTTGGCCAATGACTACTTTTCATGTAACTTAGCTATGCCTAAATAAAATTATGCTTGGAAGAGAAGACGATGAGGAATGCAACTAGCCACAGAATGAAAATATGTTTTCCCTACTAGAGGAAGAATTTACAGATTTTCAACAAGTAGACAGTGAGAAAGGTGATTTAGTGTAACAGGTGACCTCACCTGAATTAGTAAATAAGAACACATCACACAAGTAATGCGCAATGTGATCAATCATTTACAGATAATATTGACATCTATAAAGACCAGATCACTATAGAAGATGTAACTATAGGTGAAAAAAGGCAATGCTGTCAAGGCGCATATGATCACTCGGATAGGTGAGAACTCATATCACTGTGCAAGGCATGATTATTTAATCAAGTGTGTGAACTTAAGAGAGATACAATGACTCACATTGAAGAGTTGCCATACCAGTATAAAGTGTTTACTTATACATGTAATATAAAGGGTCCATTTCAAAGCATATAATGTACCACAGGAAAGAAGCAAAGCTATTATGAATATACACATAACTTTAATCCTAGGAACCATATGAATACCCAAACTGAAGGGAAACCATACGAGTGAACAGTGTGGGATTATATGTAGTCAAAAGGGGACCTTGATTAGTCAAGAGGCTCAGGATAACTCACAAAATACAACACTGCTGTAAGCCCGCGGCATTTTGTTGAATGAAAACGAGTAACTCACATTCTATTAAAAATCAGTAAAAGTTAACATATTCATTTCAGCTTATTTCCGTATGTGCCAAGAAGTATACGACGATATGGGGTTCAGTTACTCTGGACCGATAAACCGCACAAATAGTGGCTTTGATTGCCAAAGGTGGGACCAACAGACACCGTGGCGTCACGACATCAGTGCTGAATTTCAGGCGGATAAAACTTTGTCAATGATGCACAATTATTGTCGCTCACCTCTGCCTTCGCTGACGGTATGGTGTTATACTATGGATAAGACAGTGCTAAAAGACAGTTGCAATGCTCCACATTGTGGTGAGTCTCTACAACTGATACTCGTATGTGCGTTAATTAAACAAATATTGCAATATATATATATATAAAGTTAAAATAATTTTGATACTGTACTTTACGATGATCGCTTTTAAAAACATAAGGATATTTAACATAGTTAGTATATTCATATATCATATTCAGCTTAAAACCATGTTGGGCATTTATCTTGGAATGATTATGCTCCTGATCTGATTTCGCAATACGTCTCTCAACATTTGCACGACGTCATGTGTTCAAGTTAGATCTTGACTAGTTTGATGCAATTATTTTAATTCTGTGTACAATTTCTAACTGTCCATCTGTTTTGACATCTTTCCCATAAATAGTAGTACACCATGCATTCTTTTAGTCATGTAATACCAATAATGATAATGACTTGGTCATTTTCAAATAATACATGCCTGTTACATTATTTTAATCACCACCGTCAGCAATGTGAACACCATGTCAGGAAAACGCCTGTTGCACTATTGTACATTTAACATTAATATCACTGGTTGCCAATGTAAATGGTGTCATTTAAAGAAACATGACATAGAAATGTTTAGAGGTACAGTATACACATCGCAGTCTGATATGTTTTTAGAGCAATTGTATTGAAAAAAGGACAAAGTTCTTGTCAAATGTTCGACTAGAAAATGAAAGTAAGAATATGTTTGGTTGAAAATTATAACTTTCTCCGGCATGGTCAACACAATGTCTGATCTCGATATTTTTTTGTAGCAAGTTATAGGTATGAGGCCGCAGTCGAAACAAGTAAACATCTGCATGCAGATCCACATAGTCCAAAGGCCTGGGATTTATGTCAGCGCAGGGTCATCCTGGAAAGACAACTAATGTTGGGTTTCACATGTGCCCGAAATCTCTTCGGTCGGCAGCTGATACTTCGTCGGTATAAAGTCTCCGCTTGGTGGTTCTCGGAAATAAAGCTTCATGGTACCAGCATAAGTAAGAATTGTGTTCATAGCGATGCAAAACAACGAGACGATCGTGGATTCATTTTTTTTTTTTTTTAATATGGCACCGTAGGTCCAAGGATGTAAAGTCACCTGACCGGTCCAGTTAGATTTGCCAGTGTCAGGCAATGCCGCTTGTTTAGCAGTGCTGGCAACAGTACAGTGTTTCTTGGGTTATACCACAGATTTGAAAGTTCAGTCATGTTCCTGGTCGTGTTCATAAACCAACATATACATCTGTTGTATAAATATGAGAGCAGCATATATGTTGACACTCGTTGATTACTCAATTTCATCATTTAACAATATATCATGTCAACTTACAGGTTGTTAAAATAAATTTTAAGGTGGAAGGTCTGAAGCCGTACCTTTAGATTACCTCTAATCATTTTTTCATCATTTTTGATAGTCTGATACTTAAACTACATGCTCCCAAAAACTCAAATGTGTGAACATAAAATTTATATGAGAGGATTGATGTTTAAACTTTTGTTTACAATGAAATGTTTAAACAGTGACGGACACATGGCTTTGTCCCCATGGACATGATAATGGACCATTCCATTGTTTGCACAGTCATTAGTCCATGACCGCTGGAAACCAATTGAGCTATTGACAAGGGTCACTCACAGGAAACCATTAGCCGTGGAGCTACGAATGGGCCAGTTCAAACTAATCACTATCATTTTTCTGATAACTTTGAAATTCTCTTTTGATGTAAAACAAATTAGCACAATCCACTTACTGGTCCCCAAATCTGGAAAGTCACATGTGAACCCACACCCGAACAAGCCAAGTGTGGTGTTCCCAAGTTTAAAAAAGTCGAGATTTAAGGCACAAAAAATACTTTTGTTTAATGACAACGCCACATTCATCAATTGCCCTAAAGCTACAAGTTTATTTCACACAATAATTAAAACACAGGACAGAAGAAATGAGTATGTGTCAAAAACAGCCATAAATGCGTAAGAATTGGCAACTTTTTCTTTCAATGCGATTTTCTCGGAACCATTCTTTGCTCAACCTCTGCATTTTGTGTCTCGCCTCACAAACGTACAAATTGCCCTATCACATTAAAATCAATGGACATTAAAAGAAAAATATCATATCCAGGAACAGTTCCCAGGATTTCTTTTCTGACAACCCCTTCCGTGACTTTTGGAGCAAATTATAGAAAGAAACTGAACAACCTGTCAGAACTAAATTAAAAATTTTATAACTTTTAATTTATGCTATTTCAGGACTTACCACTGAATTCGATCCTAGACATGGATATATATTTTAAATTTATTCTGATTTTAACTGGAAAAAAAACAATCTTGTGTGACTTCTGCACGAAAAATGTGAAAATCCTACCATGTCAGAAATCATGCTAAAAATCTGAAAAAATTCCAATCCTGCAAAAGACACTCTATGGATATAAATCTATGGATATGTAGTAAGCAGAAAATTTAGAGGTTTAATGTACTTTTGAAAAAGTTAAATGGGTAATTGCGATGCAAAGTTGCCAGTCTCACTGCGCACTAGCTTCACAGCTTCCACCTTAAATATACCAAGCAGAATGCCAATATATCAGGATAAACTTATTTTATTGCAGACGAAACTTCACAAACAGCCTTTTACCCTTCAGTTTTCATAAGCTTTTATGCAAAAAGTGGACATTTAATATGGATGTGTTTGTTTTTTCAGCAAATCGCATAACACATAGGCTTTGCGAGGGCGCGAACTGTCTGACATGTCCTGTGGGGACAGGTATATCGTTCACTTGGTGGGCTGTTTCAAACAATAACAGTAATGCAAAGCAACAATCCTACGGTCTAGGTTCTTTCGAGTTTCCGAACAACAGGACGCTCGCAAGTGACACCACAGATGACCAAAGTTATGTTATTTGGCAGAGTGTTATGACCACATCCGTGCTGCAGCTTACAATATCAAGATGTTACCTGAAAACGGCATGCGTGTTTCCCTTATCACCCCCGTTGCTCTCCAGCTACGGTGCGGGCAGTATGATGGCCATAGATTTGGCTTGTGTTCCACTGTCCAGTAAGAATTATACCTAATTTATACCTTGCAGTTCTTTTAAACATGAATGTTTGGGAAAAATCAAATGCGCATTTAATATCTCGGAAACACATTTTCACATGCAAAGTATTGTATTTGTGTCTTTTTGTCCAAAACCACTTCCTTGTTGTCATTACCCTATTCCGCAGTCCAAACTCTTTACTCTCCATAAGCTAACCGGTCCCTGTATAACTCATATACATAGAAGTACTATTGTCCATATTGCACACGTTCCTCTGTAAAATTTTGTCATAGGCCGTATTAGCCCAAATAAATTAAAGGGTCTTCAGCGGGTAACTACTCAACATGTTCCGGAGCCTTTTACCTGTACATGTCTCTCTGAGTAGCGCCTCCTTGTCTAAGCTAAATATTCAGCAAAGACAACCCACATAATAATGAATAAATATGAACGTGGCAATTGATGAATTAGCTAAATACATGAAGTTTTGCTTATAGATATAGAGCTTCATATCAAAGAACAATACCTGTCAAACAAACCATAATTACCAAATTTGCATAGTATAGGTTCAGATAAGAACAATTTGACTTACCCCTGAACCAATATGTACCTTTTCTAGCTGGACAGATTATCCTAGCTAAACCACCCGCCAATGTTTAACTGTAGTGTAAACAAGCTGGGGCATTATATTCAGTCCCATTGATTGTAAAATATACAGTTGCCGCTAGACCACCTGTATAAACCAAGGGAAATTCTAACAAGGACTGCAACAATGTACATCCTGCACCAGAGATGCAAAACAAACTCCATGATGACACCTACTCCTCAAACAATTAAGCTCTATTAAACTGCCAACCCTGGGTCAATGTGTCAACGTAATGTGTCAGGTTTGTGACATTAGAGAAAATACAGTCAATTTTGAGTTATTTTTATGTCACCTATTGTTATTTTATCGCCATAATCACCCCCAAATTGAAAGAAATGACATCTATTCTATATTTTTGTCTGAAATAATTGCGAATGGAAATAATAGAACAGAACATTTCAAATGAGACCTACCAGGAAAACATCCCCCAAATTATCACCTGTCTTTCACATGGATTAGTCGGCTATGCGACCGACCTATGTCAGGAAAAGCTGTTGATTCAGTTGTATAATGAACGGGTTGAAACCATTTATCGTATGTGTGGAATTTTAAATTTGTGATGAATTGGTGCTATTTCCATCTTTAATGCTAATATAGTACCAAGCATCTCAACACATTTCAAACACGTATTTTAAACAACTCGTCGATAAAATCTGCACGGGATTCCCGCAAACAGTTAATAATTGTTCCCTTACGATTGAATTACCGAAAATGAATATCTATATGACCACCAAAATTTGAACCCTTGGCTTCTGCCTTCCAGTTCCAAAGTGTGGAGGACACATTACCGAGGAAGGCCTATCTATTAACGATTGGGATTACTTGAGAATGTTCGACAGCACCAAAGAATGTTCATGGACGATAGCAGCGCCGCCGGGTCGCTATCTTGAACTTCTTATACAAAAAATCAGATTGGCAAAGGGAGAAGTAGACTTTCAGGTAAGTATAGTCCAAAATAGATGAAAACATAAATAATGAGCATTTTGATTTGCTCACAAATACTGATTTGTATGCTCTTGTTGATATGATCAACACTTTTTCCACGAGAGTTTCTTTTTCAACCATTGGAATATGTCAATTTGGGCGCCGATTTACCGAACACAGTTTTTTCTGATGTTGCAGAATGTCCACAACAGAAAGCAATATTCACTTTGTTGGATGCTAAGCAGGAGCCCATGAACATAAATGATCCAGGACCAGAATATTGAAGATCGTTAAATTCTTTTACTTTGCGCTTCAGGACGGAGATCAAAATGTGGAGGTGGGCAGTTGTGTTGACAAGGTAGCCGTGCGTTACAGCGATACGCCATCAAGCATACCGGTTTATACTACGGATCGTCGCGAGTTTGTTTCACCTGGGAGTGAAGCAAACGTCACCATCATATCATGTCACTTCTTTAGGAAAGATTTGGGCTTAATGTCGCGGAATATGAGCTTAAGAATTAACACATCATTTGTTCGTAAGCAAGACATTTAATATAATTTTTACCACTTTTCTATACAAACATAACAATGGCATGATATGTTACACTAAATTTCAGACTAAGACTTGTTATGTTTTAACGGAGAAACGCGCGTCATGCTACAGTTAATGATGCACGTAGAGTTCTGTGTCCCTTGCATACCGTGCAGTAACATGGATTTGGATCCATAATAATCTAACTTTTGATTTTTATGCCGCGATGTGGAAGCAGACTCTTATCGACATTTTGCACTATAAAAAGGTTTACCGAAGCTTGTACAAAAAACATTTGATGCCCTTTGCTAAATTGCTTTTTGTTTTGTTTTGTGTGAGTGTGTGTGTGTGTGTGTGTGTGTTTCGTTTTCGTTTTTTTTTTTTTTTTTGTTTTTTTTTTCTTTTGCTTTGGAAAATTTAGATTCGGAAGATATATTTACAATGCTAATGCAATTAAACTGTGCTGAACTAATCAGACAAATGGGACATTCATACAGTTTTTCAAAATAAAAGATAAATCATATAGATATATATATATGTGTGTGTAGGTATGTATGTAAGTATTTATGTATGTATGTATGTATGTATGTATGTCCATTGAAAGATTAGAATACACATTGTTCCCACATCCCTTTTGTAATGAGACTTATTTTGCTACTGTCAACATGTGCTTGTATTTTAATCTTCAAGAGTGACCCCACGGATGCTTTGTCAGACTAAAAGTAATTAATATCTGTTTGTAATCGATACAGTAATCCATTCATAATTCAAGCATCTGAGGTGTACTTCGAATGAATGTACTTTGCTTCATTTAGCGAAGGTGATTGAGCTATTGTACAAAAATGACCAGTAAGTAAATAGTGAAAAACAATGGTTATAAAAAAAAAATCCGAAAAAATCGAACAAAGTGATATTCACATAACTCTTGATTGATAATATTATCAGACTGTGTCAACAGCTTTTCTCGGTGTAGGGTGCACCGAAGAAAGCTGTTGACTGCTTGCATATGTTAATCCGACAACGTGCAGAGGTACGCGGCTTCCAAATGGATCTCCAAGTTTATGTATTTTCATCTTTTATATGCATAGCGCAAAAAAAGGCATAATAATGATGTCGTTGTGTTTTTCGCTAGGTTGTGCGGGATGTGGAGTACAACAGCCATGCTCATTAGTGAAGTGCACAGCACCGTGTGGATATGTGATTAGCCCAGGATTTCCGACGGCGTACGAGCCAAACTTAAAATGTTCATGGGAAATTAAAATGGACCCGTCAATGTATATAGAATTTATTTTTATAACGTTTGATATATTGGAAAATTTAGAAAATGTTTGTCCCAGAGATTTTGTGTCAGTGAGTGATTTTACACAGACTTCAGGTAATGAGGAGACATTGTTGGGGAAGTATTGCAACACCAATCGACCCCCGCGTGGTTTTCTCTACTCAAGCTGGCACAGGTTACGTGTTGCAATGGGGAGTGATTCTGCCGAAAGCAGGAAAGGGTTTAAGGCAAGATACAGCGCAAAGAAAACGGCCCTACCACCGGATATTACCTGGTCCATGAACTCTACAGGTGTGATCTTATTTTGGTTCATTGTGTGTGTTTTTTGTTTTTTTTTCAATTCATTTTAGATTTCTGTAGTGCCTTCCTGGAGCGTACCGCCGGGAATTAATTGGAACTATGACAATAACATTACGAATTTACAGAAAAAGACACCAAGGAACTTGCAATAAATCATGCAGTTGCCCTATAATTTACTTGTGCAGTATACCAAGCACATATTCTGGCTTTCCTCACTTTGATCTCGACATTGTCCACACTTATGGAACTGCTAGTTGCATCCGACGACAGTACTAAAATCCGGTTGGGATTCGGTCCGCACATGCAACCATCTATCGGCTGTGTTTTAGTAACCAACCACACAGCTCCATAGAGAGCATGACTTTCCTCTTGATACTCGTGCCCCAGATGAACAAAAGTGCTTTAACTGGCATGGAGGGTTATTTCTCTAGATGAGGGGGTACCAGGTAAAAATTTCTGTTCATGAAATGGCTGGTATAGTTGCCATAGAAATGGCACATGAGATGGAACAGCATCTAACGATCTTCACCTGAAATAGTCAGGGGAACCCCGCCAGGGGAGTCCCATGTCACAGAAGTTCTTTACCACATATGTCAGCTTGGACAATGTATATGTGGGAATGATATAATTAAGTCGTTTGTGTATGCCGATGCCTAAATTTCGTATGTTCCAAGCACTCTCTGGGCAACAGTCGTTAAATAGACTTATGTACATGTTGTTCCAAAACGTAGATATTTACATTCGACTTTAAAAAAATCTAATACTGGGACGAATCCTCTTGTATGCTTAGTAATCTGCGAGTGCCCACAAAATATTAGTACACAAGGACTAACCGCGACCTTGTCAAGTGGGTGTTGTGGTATAAACGCAAGCATAAGCGCGTTTATTTAAATTCACAGGCGAACGTATGATTTGAACGTCCGTGTATGAAACGTGGTGGAGGTTATCCAGTCAAAACTGGTTTCACGCCTTGGTTCATATCCTGCGCACGTGTGGAGATAATAATGGCCATTTCTTTGGTTAGTCGACCTGCCAATATTCGTATTTCTATTAGTTCAATATTTTTTAACGCCTAGTCCAGGGCCTATTTTTCCTAGCCCTTTCCCTATATAACATGTAGTAAGCATAGCCTAAAATGCGAGCGTCAGCATTGCAAAGAGAGGCTTAGAAATTATAAGATTGAAGTGCAGGCCGACTATTAGCCTGTTTCCCAACTGCAACCTCCACTCACCTCACGGCGTTTTAATCAATCGGTCCGTCGAAGCCCAATCTATAGTGTGGATTCGATCATGAATGGCTTCTTACAGTGAAGCCCTAGACTTCGACTCTATATTATAGATAGTCAAATGATTTTAGTACTAACACTTCGCCCATCAGAAGGAAAACTTTATCCGGAAGCTCAAAAAGACTTTTTGCACCGTGATGTTTCCGCTGTATATAATGGTAGGACAGATACAATAAAATGAAATGAAATTGTGTGGAAAAAAGCTTGTCCGTGACGGAACAACGAATCCTAAATTGTCATCTTCGAATTTACATGGTTGAATCATGCGTTCTCTGTGACAATATAACAAAGAAAAAACAAACAAACAAACAAACAGGTATATCGGCTGATGCTGGTGTGGTTTGATATTGCAAATATTCAGGAGGGAAAAAGGTATATGGGGGGCTTTTGAATGAGTGATGCTGTCCATCCCACCATAATGGCTCAATGCCTCTCGCAGTCAACCTCACATTCAAGACCATAAGTTCTTTGGAAAGGCTTAATCTCCCTTTTTTTTCTGAATCAATGCAGTTATGGAAAGCATTGAAGATTAAACTATTCATCTTTTCTTGGTTCATGATTGTAGATTTTATACTTCAATTTTCTGTACCGAGAAGGCCATGCTCTTGACGGAAGCCCTCATTTCACAAAACAGTGACTGCTCATAGACATACCACAGGAAAGGTACATCTGTGAATACACATACACAATCATAAGAGCTAGCTAATGCTCACTAATATGTTGTATGCATAGCCTAAGATGCAAGCGTCAGCAGTACAAACTATCAATAATGAGGTCTGTGGATCAGTCAGTAGCACCTGGTTGCTATGTTCCTCTAGCTACCATGTTCTAAACTGGTCACCTGGAACCTTGCAAAATATTATGATAACGATCCCTGAACGACTGGGGCGGTGCTGTTTCACCTAATAACCTTGGCTATACAGCTATGCTATTTCCCTGGCCCAAGTGAACCCTCCAGACAAATTGAGATAAAACGCTGTGTTTGACTGGACTTTACAGCAAAATAACGGCACATGATGGCCACGTTCTCGACAACATCTTTTAGTTACGCTCGATCATTTGTTATAAGGGAAGTGTGGCTTGAAAGTCTTTTTTTTTTTTTTGGTTCCATTAATTTTAGGGTTGTTTTTTTTAGTACGGTCTGCCAGGTCAGGGAACCACACATATATTTCTGTAGGGTCTTAGGTAACTAGGACATATGTTGAAACATGTTTAAAATGAATGTTCTTTCCCATTTTTACACATTGCCTGCTTTGATATCAGTTTAATTTGTCACCTGGGCACAGCGGGAGGCACATGTGTGAGTTTGAAAAGCTAAACTGTCGCCAGTATTTACTACACGCGTTCTGTAACTCATGTACGCTTACATGTTTAATAACACCCGTTAGAAATAATGTATTTATAGCACTGCCCCCCTTCACAGAGCTATCGTCAGGAATTGCACGACAGGAAGCACACTGGTATGTCAGATTATCATTAGCCGTGGTGCTTACATATGGCATGAAGTCTGGCCCCTTCGTACATACAGACATGCAACGACTGGAGACTCAATTACAAAACTGTGTAGGTCTCTCTAATTTCTCACACCACAGCGACTTACTCAAAGCACTGAACATTTCCTATGTCAGGGATTTCATACGTTTTTCCTATATATATACTTCTGGACCATTTACTAATGAAGAGATTAACAATTTTAATTACTCGTGTCAAATAGAACAGAAACACATGATTCATATTCATTAATTCCAAACCCAACAATGATGGCAAAGAGATTTCAGACACTCGGACACTTACATATAAAGGGATTCATGTTACTTGTATTATACCTCTTTTAGTCAAAAGTCAATTCTGACAGCTCCAAGAGTAGCTCGAAGTTTTGTTCTGAATATAAACGGACTGTAAACTCTGTTCAGAGGTTTGTCCATATGGGCAAACCAATGAGCGTTGGTTGCGTAAATAATAATAATAATAATAATAATAATAATAATAATAATAATAATAATAATAATAAATATGGTGATGATGATGATGATGATGATGATGATGATGATGATGATGATGATGATGATGATGATGATGATGATGATGATGATGATGATGATCTTAGTTTAAATGAGGCGTTGGTAATATCAATGAATGGAGTTAAATGGCTCATGCAGCAGAACGTTTTTTATCACTCAACGCGGTCTGACATCAAGGACAACGCAGTCGCAGTCGCTGTTTTGTGATATTGTGGCTGCATTCCACTAGATGGATTATACGATAAACTACAATTATCTTAAATATACACAATTTCAAGAGTAACAGCACCATATCTTTTGTTGTAATTGTATTTGGTTCTTACAGAATGTCGAAATAACTGGGTGCACTTTCAAGGAAATTGCCACAAGCTCTTTCGCCTTGATACACCGTCAACCTGGTGGGATGCCAGTGAGCGATGCCAAAGGAATGGAGCAAATCTGACAAGTATCTTATCGGAGACTGATATGATATTTCTGCATAACCTTTTATTGGAGGATGACAATGTGGACAGGAACGCTTACATCGGTACGTTTTGATTGTGATTCCAATACCAGCTTTACATTTACATAATGTGTCTGCCATCTGGCTCTTTATATGCCAAGTTTTGAGTCAACAGCTTTCGTTGGCGCCCAAATACACGGAGCTGTTGAACTGGATCAAAATTACAGTCTCTGCAACTGTAGGCACGCTGGTACGTCAATGAAAGTCTGGTTTATAAAAAAATTGAATCCTGAATCGTTATGTCAAGCCAGAGCACATCCAAGCGTGTCCATCTTAAGAATAAAAGATTAAAATAATAAATTACCCCCCCCCCCCCGCCAAAAAAAGGCTGTTCCTTGTCGTGGCTCAAATGGAACTGACGTATGAACTTTCCCTTGGCGCTTTGTTGATGTGGATCAGGTCACTCAAAATAAAATGTACATTCAAGAAAGTTATTTATTATACAACTGTGGAAGGTGTGCCGTACATTTTACACTATTATAGTTGATGGTTTAAATAAAAAAATGAATAAATATATATATATATATATATATATATATATATATATGTATATATATAATAAACGGTAAATAGTATACTCCCAAAAAGCGTAGGTTATGGTCATATTTGTCTGGCGAACATAGAGAAAAGTTTCAACTGCATGTAGAAGTGAATGAAGTTATCCGAGGAAGGATTTCAGGATCTGTTGCTGTAAACGTTGCTTACCAATTGTCATTTGATAGAGTATATTGCAGCTAACGTCAACATTTAAGAAACGCTTAGATAATTGTAGCCCTGGTGTTTGCAGGTTTGACTGACAAAGCACAAGAAGGCGCATGGCGTTGGATAGATGGAGCCCCATTGATATACAGCAATTGGTAAACAGAAACATACACACCCAAGATATTTGTGCTTCACAACGATTTCTTTTGATCAGCCAGAAATACATCACAGTCCAACTGATTAAGCTGACCACTACTAAAAGGCATACATCTGCTTATAAGAGGCTGGCAAAAATATAGCATTACTAGTTTCGAAAATATTTTAACTCGCTGAAGAAAACTTGACTTGGCAAAAAATTATCCATTGCAGATATTTAATGCGTCTCTCTCTCTCTCTCTCTCTCTCTCTCTCTCTCTCTCTCTCTCTCTCTCTCTCTCTCTCTCTCTCTCTCTCTCTCTCTATCTCTCTCTCTGTCTCTGTCTCTTTCCCTCCCTCTCTCTCACTCTCTCTCTCTCTGTCTGTGACCCTTAGTGCATTTTCATTTGTTTGTGAGCCATATATACAAAATATATATAGAGAGAGACAGAGGGACGGACCGACGGACAGACAGACAGACGGACGGAGGGACGGACAGACAGACAGACATATAGATAGATAGAAAGATAGATAGATAGATAGATAGATAGATAGATAGACAGACAGACAGACAGACAGACAGACAGATAGATAGATAGATAGATAGATAGATAGATAGATAGATATGCATCTGCTAAGAATAATTCAGTCAGCAAAATCAAGTCGGTATATTGAGTGGCTTCATAGCGGTTGATACATCATGATATACTACATATGTAGCCAGCCTCTGGTTATTGCTTAACCTTGTTTGATGCAGGGTGTAATGTCAGTAGTTGCTTGCTTAATATAGAAAAAAAGACCTGCTGCGTTTTGCTACTGGACGAAATAATTCAAAGTGGAAATAACACGCCTTTCTGCAGAAAATAACATGCGTTTTTTTTTTCAAATATAACAAATTGCGCAAATGACATTCAATTTTATATTATGTATATTATTGATAGTTGTAGTTTTATTGAGTCAAATAAGGATTACTTTAGGCATAAAGGCTCCAGCTCACAACAGCCAGATGGGTCTCAATCTGAAGACTGCAGTGTGATTCAGTTGAATAGTATCCGTGTCACGCCAACTTGGCATGATATTCCATGTGCCCTAAAAAAATCCAAAAGGTTTATCTGCAAAGCACCATCCTTCAAAATATTGCGTAAGTGAATTTTCATAGTTACAAAATCATGACACTGTACAGACATAGAATAGATAAGGGCAGTGGCCTGAAGTTGGTAATAAATTAGCTGTTAACATAGGATACATATAAGGTAACATACATCATGTGCATAAAATTGGCCATAGCCGGACGAGTAAATTAACGCACGCCACGTCTTATGGACTCTTTTGTTCAATAGGACATGCTGTGAGAAACGGTTTAAATGTAAAAAGCATCATTGTAAACTATTTCTTGAACTAATTCAATAACTTCGCACATTTGCACTCAAGTGTTTCATTCACTTATGGAGTTTGCCCTTCTGGTTATTTAAACACTCTTTTTGTTTGTAATACGATACGAAGAATCGCTTGCAATGGCATTTCCAAGAGGAACAGACTGCCCCCAAGACCTGCACAGATGTGACAGTGGTGAATGTATTCTTAAAGTAGATCTCTGCGACGGTGTAAGGCAATGCAGAAGTGGAAGTGATGAGTATCACTGCAGTAAGTTTACGTTTATAATATATCACGGGACTGAAGGTCACCTGAGTACACCTGATGTATAAATGTCGCAATTTTCACAATATAAGACACGGTCGACTACAAAGTCATATATCATGCATCAAGAGCTTTAAATAAGATACACAGTTTATCCAAGTAGTTTCTCAGTCCACATAGAACATTCTAGCCACGTGTTTCTGAAAACAGCCATATGTGGCAATCGATATTCATTTACCGTTGAGTGCGTAATCATATATCATGGATCAGCAGCTTGACGAAAAGATACACGTTTTAATTAAAGTATTCTTGATATAGTCGGGAGAACTAAAAGATGATAGGCCTAACAGGTCTTTTTTTTATTTTTGGCAAAAGTAATGAAATTTGTGTTTTGGGTGGTTAGGCCTATACATTTTGGAAAAGAACTAGTGTCTGTAGTTAATGAAGAAT
This sequence comes from Hermodice carunculata, assembly GCA_964020975.1. NCBI lineage: Eukaryota > Metazoa > Annelida > Polychaeta > Eunicida > Amphinomidae > Hermodice > Hermodice carunculata. The sequence goes on from OZ026620.1 coordinate 28,996,788, forward strand.
ATTTCTAAGGTTAATAGGACCGGTTTAAAACCACCAGTTACCTTTATGGGTGACTGCCTGTCTCAAGTCAGGAGTGAAATTTGTTTCTTCATATTGGTATTGGAAAAGAATTTTGATGCTTTGGCAACTCTGAAGTCTCTTTGCTGTCATTGTTGGGTTTGGAATTAATATGGATCATGTGTTTCTGTAATATTTACAACTTTTCAGGTGTATGTTTTTGAAGGCAGCGATGCGTGGTAGTAGATATTTATTTCAGTATTTGTATACGAAATGAGACCCTCTCTCGTTTAGAAAGTTGTAACCCAGAGAACAAAAATAAGGAAATGCATTTTGTTGATTTTGTTTATATTAAGTTGATTGCAGCAGTGTAGTCAGACGACACAAATATGAAATTTAATTCTGAAAAACTATTTCTAGGCTGTATAAGAGCCATCGAATAAGGATTATACTATTTTTATCATCATCATCATCATCATCATCATCATCATCATCATCATCATCATCATCATCATCATCATCATCATCATCATCGTCATCGTCATCGTCGTCGTCGTCGTCAACATCATCATCCTGTCAGTTAATGTTGCTTTGGTTTATATTTGTAATTCGAAGACAAAGAAAGCAAACTTTATGGTAGCACCCAACCGTTTTTCTGGCAAAACATATATACAGTTGCAATGCCCAATCGTGGGTAAATGACACCGACTTGCTAAATAGTCGTTTTGTATTTTAGATATAGTTAGGATTATTTCTCCACAAGACGTACAGTTGTAGATTTTTCCAGTTAATTGTTTCACGTAAACTTTGTTCGTTTTCACTCATGAATAAAAGGCGAGATGTTGCACTTCATTGAGACCTGTAACTGGAAATTTACACAGGGAACTGAGGCATGCTTTACGTCATTTTGTTAACACACAAAAAGGTTATTTTGATAAAACTATTTTCCACGTTTTATGACACTGCAATTTGCACAACACACGACCTGTTGCTTTGACAGCGATGCCGTATAGCTAAATATTGTATCCTTGTAGAATACGGGCTAATAGAATACAAAGACGAGAAGTGCTTGGACTTTAAGTGCTGTGTTATATGCTCTGCTTTTGGACAGATTACACACAGTGCAGTTCTTCACAATTTCGTTGCACCAATGGCCCTCGTCCATGCATCAGCATTTCTTATACCTGTGACTTCAAGAGGAACTGCGTGGATAATTCTGATGAGCAGCATTGTCGTACGTATTTTACGTCTGCGTGGTAGGTTTTCATCCCCTTTTATTTCAGACATGATGTCAAAAAAATTATGTGGATAAAACTGGATCAAAGCTCACAGGTATATGATTACAAACGAGTTTATATCAGATACACTATTTTGTTGCTACAAGATAAATAATGGTACGTGAAAATTGCACGGCCATGAAGAGTCTATTTGGAAAACACAGTTGTCCATGACCTATAAATAAAAACATCAGTGCGATGTGCATTTTGAATCACTAAAATTAAAAACAAACGAAAGAAACTAACTAGCGGAGTGGAAACAAATGTCAATTTACTTATAGCGAAAGACGAACAACCTTAATCACACCAATGTGGCAAAGCACGTGTAAAATAGGATTAGAATATGAGACTACAAAACCTATTTTACTGTTTGTGAGAAAGGAAAATAGGAAATAATCAAAACAATAAGAATTCAGTATTGGTTTTCACTCCCCAATGTCAATGCTGAATGCAATAATAGCCCAATATGATCAAATGCTGAGAAAGATTTATATTTCATCATGTGGAATTCTTCAATTGAGAGTATATGTTCTAAGGTTTTCTGGTTAATCTATCCGATAACACCTACTTTATGTTCAGTATACAGACTATGTTAAAAATATCCAACATTAAAGTGCGTCAAAATATATTTGTAGAAATTCCACAGTCTTGTGCGAAAAACGAGTTCCGGTGTAGAAACGGTCAGTGCATTCCCATAGAAGAAAAGTGTGACCTGGTACAACAGTGTGTGGATGGATCAGATGAACTGCAGTGTGGTATGTACAACTGTAAAATTTATGTTGCTCCCCGTTGATGAAAGCCGACACACTTCCCCAGTAGTAAACATGCTCAGTGCCACAAACAAGTGCACAAATTATATAAACGACAACGGTGTCATTGTCAGTTTCGCTTTGCTTAAGCACATTACATTTGCAAATGACTGGTGTATCACAATGCATCTTCGATGGCGCTTGACACAGAAATGTTGGTGCGGTATGGACATGGTGAATAATATCTGATATAGTTTAAGTCAAAAGAGCAAACTTCTGGCAACAAGTCGTGCTCCACTGGTCAAGAAACTTCCCTATGTCTGTAGATTGGTGCTTGCCTCGTAGTTCACTTGGATATCAAGTAGGCCAATATGCCAAGAAACTTTCATGTAAAATACACTGTTGCCGAAATAGATCCATGGTAAGACAGCATATCTTATCAAGTTATTTTCACCATGATTATAAATACATTTGAATTTCGCTTGTGAAGGTTTGACTCTTATGGCGCTGACAGCCATTTGTCATAAAGCACTGATCAGAACAAAATGACAAGTTTCCATAGACACATTCAATAGTCAATTCATTGCTTTCATTTTATTTCTGCTTTATTGAAGTACAAATTGGGAATATTTTGACAACATAGAGTGCAATAATTAATCGACAAATCAATGGGTTTACGGACATGCGTAACATTTGATTACTACGCCCTGTGATGATGCATGTTGTACTTCCAGTGGCGAGGCCTACAGTACTTGCCTATCGCAATTTCGCAATATCTACACATTAACTTGGAAAGAACTACTGTGAATGTAAATAAAGATGATCGAAATCAACACACTGGTCATCCACACAAATGAATGCAATTATTAAATTGTGACAAATAAATTTTGTGGTCAACATGCAACGGCGAATTACAATGCCAAACGTGTTTTAATTTAATCCAACTGTTTATGCGAGTAGGCTCCGTCTGTTGCATCCGTCAAAACAGGTATGTGTGGACCTTGTTGATGTTGCTGGGATTTCTTCAAGGTTTGTCAAAAGTAATGTCTGAAATTTTTGTCACCTATGGGAACTGCCTCTGTTACGTCTGAGCCTTTCTCTGTAAGTGATCGCAGTCCAGTCAAATGAGCTGAAGGTAAGGGGAAACTAAGGAAATTATACATTAGGTCTGCATCCAACAAAGCGGTGTTTCGCATACCATCGACCATGAGCCCGGAGCGGGTCCAGACCATCTAGAAGGGGGCGTCAAATTGCAAGTGGCTAAAGCACAAAGCTTACAGTAGGGGTTCGGAGGGCCTCCTCCGAAAATTTTTCAAGAAAAGCAATACATTCAGACGCTGTTTCGTAGCATTTGAGACTCAATTATCATATGACCAGTTGATATATGAGACACACAAAATTAACTAAATTGGGCTTTTTCGTTTGCTATTATATAACTTTTCATGGTACGGCGTACAGGATTAGATAATTCCCAAACATTTTAACAGGATGGCAGGGCCAGTGCTTCAAAATTTCTACTGGCCTTGTCTGCCCCGTCTCATTCCGGCGAGCACTTTTAATGTGAATGCGACAACATAATGACTGCAGTTATTTCGTTCAAGCTGTTCATCACCTATTTGTTTTTTGTGATTTTGTTTTCTTTTGTTTTTGTTTTTGTTTTGTTTTTTGGGTTCACAACATTCAAATGTACAAAGTGGAAGTTTACATTTGAGAGAGCTTTTTTAACTCTGAGATGCCAGTGTAAACAAGTATAATCTTAAAGACTGAAAGAAAAGTTCATTGCATCCGTATGATTCCTTGTACAGCCTCTATTAAGTATAAAAAGCCAAATCACATAGAATCGATACAAACAAACCAGAAAGGAACTAAAAGGATATAATAATTTTACCAATACTATACATATCCCCAGTTAGGCTTCTGAAATAAAAAAATCGAGTTCTCAAGTAGCTTAAGGTGTCGCGATATAAATGTGCCCACTTACTTTTTTGCTACTTTTTCAAAATTTTAGTGTGGCTTAATGAAAGTGTACAGTGCTAAAGTTGCATAGTTTGCTCTGTTCGTGCACATACAGTTCAACGAAGCATTGTGCTATTTGAACAAACATGCCAGCATGAAATACTTAGATGTAGGAGGAAGCATATTTCTAACTCATCTGATTCTCAGTAAAATTCAGTCTGAAGTTCTCAAAATGATGTTTTGTTCCAAACACCATCAACCTAAAAATGACCTCCAAATTGTTCTTATTAGGCCCTTATTGGAATAGAAGTCTTCCATTTTAAAAATTAAGCTTTTAGGATGCAAATTTGTATTTGCAGTTCCAAAGTTTTACATTTGATGCAGATAAGAGAAAATTCAGTGACACTGATAAGTTTCGTGGTATTTTGAAGACATGGACCTTATTTTCCATGTTTATCCATAGTGTTACTCTTAAATACACAAAATATAAAAAGAAAGCCAGTTCAAAGCACTTCCCTATATTTCACGCCATTCAACAATTAGTACACATGTTTTCTGACATATGCACCTACGGACATCATTCGTTTCTTATGGTGTAGGTTTTGTGCGAGTGCAGGCCGCCTCAAGTGTCCTCAGCTTGCCAATTTTTTATGTTTTGGTGTCACCAAACATTTGAAGACGTTAAGAAGTTTCATACAGTTTGAACATATTCGTTAAGAACTGAACTTCATAAATCCCCCCCCCCCCCAAAAAAAAAAAAACTGAAATAAATAAATAAAAAGCTGCATTACTAGCGCTCCGACTGAACTGAGTAAACCCAAGGCAGCAGTCATCGAGCGAAGCTGGTTATAAACAAATTAATGAATTAAGTTGCATTTAATCGAGGTTTGTTTTGTGCTGGGGTAGTTAGCGATCCTCTACGTGAATAGACTCAAACTCAAAATATTTTATGAGAATGAATATATAACAGCTTCTTAAAGCATCATGCAGTTATCACAAGGCAAGTACACACTATCACGCAGTTTATGATAACACACATGACTTTGCTTTGCAGAGAAATGCAATACGAATGTTGCCATGCAGTGCTCAGATGGCTCGTGTTTGTCCAAGCGGCGACAGTGTGACGGAGTGGTGGACTGCCCAGGGTCTTACAAGGAGGATGAGTTGCAATGTGCTCAAACCGCTTACCACTCTTGCCTGGACTGGAGACGCAAGGGTTTCATTAAATCAGGGAGATATAATATCAACCCAAATGGTTTAGGTAAACATTTTGTTTTACATGATTCCAATGATAAGTTATGCAACTTGACCTGACACGCGTCAAATTCAAAGGGGGGTCAAGAACATAATATAATGAGTACTTCCTCTGTTACAGTCATGCCTCTGGAGACCACCAAACCCATTTTCGGTAACTAGCCCCATTTGCTTCAGAAACGGTCATTTTAAGCGCAGGATAGGGTAAAATGGCTCAACAGACACCAGCAAAGCTACTGATTGCAACATATGGCAGGAAGAAGACGTTTCACTGAGAAAGAATGATAGGAGATGGTGGCCTTATGTACCAGAGCGGGATGGCCCAAAACACAAGTAGCAGTTTTTGTGTTTTTGCCCGCAAACGGCACCCACCACTGGAATGGTTTTGGCTTAACAGGGCATGGAGCTTACCAGTGATAGAACATGTGTTTTGCTGATGAGTATTGTGTCTGAGATACAATGACAGTAGAAGACATGCCAAGAATACCAGGTATAGCCTGCAAAATGTCTGTCATTCTGAGTTATTTCATGGTGGATTGGTTATGGCGTGGGATCCCATACCTTCAATCCTAAGACGACATAGGAAGTTATCATAGGGACAATGACATATAAGAAATACCGAGACACTTTTTCTGGAGCCTGTGGCTACATCCTGCTGGCTAGTATTTATTACTGATAGCTTTCAACTGCAGGATGGCAATACATGGCTCCACTGGAATGCCATTTGCGTGGCCTATGACCGCGTATAAATAATGTGAATTTGGGTTTAAAGCTTTCTAATTCGAGGTGGAGTTTTCAAAGCGGACAATATAAACAATACACATTCTTTTCTGATACTGTATATGTTGATCAAGCTTTAATTATAGAAAAATGCTTCATACGTGTTAGAAGACACATCTAATTGATTATTGCAAATCTTAACATTTTTCATTTTTGGGGTGCCAATTTGTTGCTTATAGCTCAGACAAGGCACATCTTTTTCCTCAGTGAAAAATAAAAGAAACTAGTACTGCTTATAAAACTGTATCTCAAACTATTGATGAAAGTTGGTTTACATTAGAAAACCATTTAAGTTTTATCATAATACACATTTTTAAAGATATTTAATCAGCCATGCAGTTTGAACAAAGTCCGTGTTAGAGAGGCATAACAAGCTACTGTTTTATGTCATATGACCTCACAACCCAAATTCTGTTTTGTCTTCAAAGCACCGTCTTCTATAAAAATTGTGCACAATTTCTCATTCCTGTGTTACTTTATCGAAAAAAGTATATTTTATAAGTAAAAGAAGAAAAACTATGTTTATCATGACTAGTCAACACATCGGCCTGTTCCCGTCACTTTTGACTGGAAGAGAGGTAGGAGGCTGGGGTGTGTGTGGGTGTGGGGGGGGGGACACTGATGAACAATTTCTCATTCTTGTGTTTGTTTATCGATAAAGTGTATTTTATTAGCAAAATAAGAAAAAAATCTTTAATTCACTATTACTGCCCAACATATCGGACTGTCCCCATCACTTTAAACTGGGAAGGGGGAGGGGGCACTTATATATAATTTTAACTGTTTTACTTTATGATCAGATATTTGATAAAATGATCAAATCTACTTCGGAACATGGTCATCTTATGATACAATTAAATAGAAAGAGAATTTTACATGGCTAAGAGTGAATTACTACTTTTCTGTCTCGAGACATCGTTGTTGGCGGGGAAAATCACGAGTGACTGCAGTTCACCAGCTTCTTTTCCCCAACAGTAACTCACTCTCCCGCCATGTAAGATTGTGTTTATTTTATGCTTAGATGGGTATTCGTTACAAACAAGATGTTCTAGGCCTACTTTTAACGCTGACTTGGTGTGCCGTGTTTATTTATGTTCGTCATAGTTATTCCACGTCATGCGTGAAGTATGATCAAACATCGCTCACGCACATTTGGTTTTGGCTAAATGTCAATGCGTCACGTCACTGATGCAAGCACGCCACAATTTACTTATAACAATGTTTAGGTCATGTGATCTGCAGTGAGTTACTACTTTGAGTTTCACCCTAGAAAATGATAATTTACTCTCAAACATAGAATAAATTTAATCATGTGATGAAACAGATTTCATATGTATGTTTTGTGACCACGAAAGGGAGGAGTCTCGAATCAGCAACCTTTGGCACCAGTCATCTAGCAGAAAATGGGGAGCGCACATACCAACTGCACCAAATTCCCATTCCTAAAAAGATGGTTCAACGGAGGCTGGTATGCATGGATGCCATAATCTACACGGCCCAGTCCATTGTCTGTCATCCAGTACACGTACTGCATTCAAAGTTTTCACAGATGTGGGACTGTACTTTTGTAAGTCCACCAGCATCAAAGAAGCACCAAAATATTACATACGTTTTGTGACCACAGAATGGACGTGTCTCGAACCAGCAACCCTCGGCACCAGTCACATTGTCCAAAATGGGAAACGCACATACATGAATGAGATTATTCAATGTTATGAACATATAAGTAAAACAAAAACAAAGAAAGTGCCCCACCGATGCACATAAGCAAGGCACTGCTCCTACAGGATCTGTCTTTCAGCAATTAACCGACACTGTATAAAGCAGCATTATACCGATTTTGTTTTTAAGGTAATGGAATCTCGCTGGATGAGAGCTTAAGTCTGAAGTGACCTCGTTTGGTACATGGGAAATGTATCACATTTGCAATCTGATATGATTAACTAAATTATAGAAGCTCAATACCATTTAGAGTGCAAAGAAATGTGGAAAATCCATCATCATCCACGCCCTACATTCCATCAGTTGCCATGCTTTTCCGACTGCCATAATATTGTGCCCTCTGATAATTAAAGATCAAATGTGCGCTTACAAACAAAAATGCTCATCCACAACCCACTCAGATATGTCAATTTCTTTTAAATCTAAATAAGTGTAGCTTTGACAGTTAAAAAATGATCCGAGCTCAGATCTAGCATGGATGCATTGCAGTAACTCAGGTGCCTTTTGGTTTTGGGAACGATGGTGGGGTGAATGATGATGATTCCGTATTCACAGACTATGGTGGAAATCCCCCTCCCCCCCCCGAAAACAAAAAGGCAAAAGAAGAAAGAAAGGGGGGGGGTCGTCCTTGAATCACCTTCGGACTTCAACTCTGGTATTAACTGATTGCCATTTAAATGCCTTTGCTTATACGCTCTGTTCGTAACAATGTATACAAAGTGTGAATTAACTTGTCAAATTACGACGAAACTTGTATTTCTGATAAGTGAAAACAAATCCAAAGAAGCAAATTAAGGTTCCTGATAAGATATCAGGTGTACATTTTCAACAGGAGTGTATTATATTGATACAATGATGCACTTGATGGCCACCAAAGATTTATTCTCCTAGGGAACCATGTGTTTTCAGAAACAAATATTCTGTCCTTAAAAATAGACCACGTACTATGTATATCAAACATGCTCCTATGGTCATCCTCGTCAAATACAGGCTTATTGAACTCCTTTAAAAGCTTGTTGGTGTGTTCGGATGTGTTAATTATGGCCAGGAAAACTGTTTGATATGATCAAAATGTTAACAAACTAGGAGAGGCCCAGCCTCCTTTTCCGTGTATTTCTAAATTACGAAAAGACATTTTTCAGGGCGAAGCAGTGTTTGTAACTTATTGCCCCAATAACTATGTAGTTATATTTTGTAAGTGGAAGACAAAAAAACCGAAGAGAATGTAGAGGGTGGAGCTATAGGTATTACATCCTACCACACTCAGAAAATATCGAAAGGTTGACCACCAAATCGGAAAAGGGACACTCGAAATACATGTACAACAAGCTGAGTGATGCTTGATTAGTTTACCTGTGTATTAGAGGTAGGCACATGCGGGGATAAATGTTATTATGCTTGTGAGTGTACCTACTATCATTAGGGCTAAATTGCTTTGGTTTTTATCACTGGCTTTGGCAATTTATATCAGTTCCGTCACTTTACTCGATTTATTTGTTGCTTTCAGGTTTAACTCAAGTAGAATGCGACATGGACAGCATGTCAAATAAAGTAGCAACGATTCTACACCACACTGCAGAAAACAGGATCAGAGTTGAATCTCAGCCAAAGTACCTGAAGCGTTTAATTTATTTCGTTGCCGACGCTCATATACGCACAATCAAAAACATGTCTTCATCCTGTGAACAGTTCCTTAGTGTCGAATGCTACAACAGCAAGGCATTTCAAAGGTTCTGGTATTCCATAGACAAAGAGACGGTTCCATTTGAACATCCGTCATATGGTGATAACTGTTCATGTCTACTTCCTAAAGCTTGCCAAGAAGGCAGAGAGAGGTTAATACGAATATGATTTGAAGTGCCTTTTGTGATAAATTCCAACATTATATTTTCTGGGAGTTTTTTGTTTTGGTCAAGTTCGCTAATGAGTATAATTATTTTGATTTGTACGTGATGGTGCTTGGATTTCATTAAAATATTTCAAAGTATCAGGGTGTTAAATAATTTACTTTATCGTACTACTTAGGTTATTTTTTTTCCGAGAGGAAATATCTTGCAAAGTATGATTGAAGTACCTATTTTCTATTTCGTCATACCCACTGACATTGAGTAGCTGTGTTTGATATAAATGTATTTCATAAAGACGTGATAAGTTCACTCACTACAATTATTTAGCTTTCACTCTGAAGAAACACGCAGTCTGTTGAATGTTTGAACATACAGCTGTCTCGTCAGTGATCAAACTGTTGAGAAAATTCATTCTCTATTTCCACAAAGCTTAACAAAGAAAGAAAAACATGAAAATATTAATTAAAATGACATTTGCTATAGCTGAAAATGCATGCAAATACTATAAGTGAATTTATTGAATCTCTCTGTATATCTTGTGCTCCAAAGTTGCCATTGTACCAAAAACGATATGCGGAACCGACAAGACGCAGGCCATATACACATGAAGGATAAACTGCCGATGACTGCTATAGAATTAACAGATACAGACGATACCATGGAGGTAGTCCACTTTTTTGTGGGACCACTTATATGTTACCAAGGTAAGTCATAGGACAATGTTAGGTAATTCACCAAGCCATCATTTTAAACATTTAGGCACCTGAACTACCTATTAACCAATGGTGATTTATAGTTTTATAATGCAAACTCTAAAGTGTGTAGAGATCTGTTCAAACGCCAGAGTAAATTTAGGCATTTCTTGCCATGGACTAGTAGCAGATCTGAACGAGTTTATCTTCACCAGTCATACCTGCAGAAGATGCGGTAATTTAATGGCGACCATTAGACCCATTTCTACATTTCACAACTGCATTTTGGTTTTCATACCAGTTGTAAGGAAACAGACTTTCAGTGACGTCAATTGCCCCCAAGTGTTGCAAAATAACCCATATGTTGTGTAAGGCTGATTATCAGAGACATGATCTGGTATGCGAATGACCAACTTTGGCAATCTAGAATACACGTACCAGACAGTTGTAGCGTGATATTTAAATGGGTAATTCAGGGCTTAATCCTGACCTGTTTAAAAAAAAGAAACCAATAACACCATTTCACAGAACATAAGGAAAGACTTTTCGGTTAAACATAAATATGAAAATTTATTGCAGACTTGGATGAGACGTTTAAGAACATAAAATGCAAAAACATGCAGTTTTCGGATACCAAATGGAAGTGTGTACTTGATAGGGACCAGTACGGGATAGCCTTGGGTTGCAGGGATGCATCCAATTTGAAGCAATGTGGTAATTTTCCGCTTTGTTCTCCAAAAAATGCCGGATAAAGATAATGCAAACAAACATAAATAAGTATGCACTACACAATTTCATAATGGAAAATGAATTAATTTGCATATTTCTATTGAGTTAAGATTTACTGCTGAAATAGATTAAGCTCATCATGAAGATTAATTTGGAAGGTTCTGCAATATAAACACCACAAGAAAACCTCTTTTCTCGTAGCCACATGCAAAAATATTAAGGAGCGCTGCCTTCTGTTAACAATGATTTCCTTTACGAAGCTTATGTTTTGCGTATATATTCCTAGAGTGTAAACTAAAAGAATGACCCTAAAACCACGTGAGCACACATGCTATTAGTCTGTGATACCTGTTTGGAACATTCTTGCTAATTCCACTTACATTTAATTGTGTGATATATTATGTATATGAAGAGAACCATACCTGCTTAACTGACCAACTAAAGTGTCCTAACAGTCACTGTATCCCTGGGCGTCTTCGGTGTGATGGTGTCATAGACTGTCCCATGGGCGAAGATGAAATACATTGCGGTAAATAATATTAATTCTTATGCAGAAGAACTACCAGAAATATAAAAAGGTAACTATTGAAAGCGTTTAGAAAGCCTCTTTTTGGCACCAATCAGTACGTAACTCTGCCATATACTTTGTTCAAAATACTGCTGTCTTTTTGATTGGAGACGGCAGTGACAATACAATTGCTGCTCTGTTTTGTATTTTCCTAACAAATTATGTTAGGTTGGTACAAAGTAAATGCTTTGGCTAGAGACGTGGTTTATGCATCACGCATGTACAACAGCCAAACAAAGTGATCTAACATGATAATATGCAAGCACAACCAGAAATGGCTTTTATAAGCATCAGTTAAAGACATTGCAGTATCTTAGTATAATCATGGTGTGAAATGCATAATGGCAGTATAACAATGACAACCTTATCTGAGATTTAGTAGGCAAAGTGAAACAACGGCCAATCCAGATGATGATGTACCACCAATAATTGATGAGAAACGAATAAAAGTGTGTAACTATTTTATAATGTTATCGAGCATGTCATATGATATAAACCTGCCAATATTTATCATACGACCCTGAACTTGGTTCAAAAAGGAAATGATAAATCTGATTCTGTTTCACAAATGAATCTTTCATTGCAACTTACAATACGTATAATATTTTCCAATTGGAAGCCCGCCCTTTAAAGTTGACCAATGGCAGCTAGATCACATTCGTTTGGTTATGGGTGTCTGCGCACATACAAAATTAAGATGTCTGGAGAACACCATTTTAAATCAGAAATGATTTTTCTTCGTTTGTACAGAAGTTGCTGAGGTATTTTTGCTCGCAGGCCATGGAGTACTGTTACTTGTCTTCTTTTTCCATTAGATGGTGATGCCTCCATTTCTCTTGGAGTTACAAATTCGTCTTGCATATTATTTTGTGGTTAAACCTCTGTAAGTTTATAACAGCAACACAAATACCGGGTATTTCCGCATTGCAACAGAGGAAGAAAACCACTGTACAAGTTATTGAAGCAAACTATAAATGTTTTATTTCAAATAATGAGAATTGTTTACAAAGTGACAAATGCATGACTTGCGCATACCTAAGGAAACCTGGGTTGTATAAAAAAGGCTAATTGGAATGTCTGCTTGTTTCTTTAAATGCATTTTCCTTTATATGTTCTATAATGAATATTCACATTTCTCGTCATCTTTTAGATGCATATGTGTGTCCAGGAATGTACAAATGCAGAAATGCAACCATGTGCATATATATACACGAGAGATGTGATGGTAATATGCAGTGTCCACATGGAGACGATGAAGTATTCTGCGATATTCCCTGCCCTTTGCAGTGCAATTGTTCCGCGCTGAGCATTAATTGTGAAGGCCTCAATCTTACAGCAATCCCTCGATATCTTCCTAAACAGTCAAGAAAACTGGATTTCAGATATAATTTACTGCAATTGACGCAATCAATGTGGGAAAACTTCACGAAGGTTGCAGAGTTGATAATTTCCAATAATCAAGCTGATATTCTACCTGCAGGAACATTTAAACATTTATCAAACCTTTTACATCTAGATCTTTCACACAATCATCTTGAAGTTCTAGTACTTGGCACATTTGAAGGACTTGGGAACCTTAGACACTTAAACCTTGCAGGCAACAATTTACACAGCATTATTGCAGGTGCCTTTTTTGGAGTTAAACGTTTACCAAACCTTAACCTGCGGGGCATGAGGCTAGCGGCCCTAAGGTCAAATCAGTTTGTGGGACTTGAAAGCATGAAATATTTAGATGCATCTAATAATGCTATAAATTCCATTGAAAGAGAGGCATTTAATGGAACATTTAATTTATATTCTCTGAACATATCTAAGAATAAAATATTTCATTTTGAGAAGTCAGATTTCCGGAAATTGAAGTCCCTTAGAAAGCTTCAAAGTGATGATTTCATGTTCTGCTGCTTTGTGTCGGATCACGTAAATGAGATGGACTGCAAACCTGCAAGAGATGCGCTCTCCTCTTGCAGTGACCTAATGCAAAATATCGTTCTTCGGGCAAGTTTATGGGTTCTAGGATTTTTAGGACTATTAGGCAATGCATTTGTCATCGGACGTCGTGCACATCAGCATGGCTCAACATCAATGGGAAGTGTGGCATCATTTCTGGTGTTGAATCTGGCACTAGCTGATTTTCTAATGGGAGTGTACCTCATTTCTGTTGCTACGGTAGATATAGTATATCGCGGAAGATACATTGAGAACTCTGCTTTCTGGAAAAGTAGCACAGCTTGCCTATTTTTAGGCACCCTTTCTTCTATTTCAAGTGAATCATCAATACTCACTTTGTGTATTATTACTGGTGATAGAGTAAAAAATATAATATTTGTATTCAGGTTTGCCAAAATGACACTGAAGCAGGCAAAACTAGCTGTTGGATTTATGTGGATGCTCACTATTACAATTTCTGTAATACCTTTGTTTCCATCTACCTATTTTCGTGGTCAATTTTATTCTAGATCAGGGGTTTGTGTCTCGTTGCATATAACAAAAAGCTACAACCCAGGGTGGGAATACAGTGTTGCCATCTATCATGGCCTTAATTTTGTTGCACTGCTCTTTATATCACTGTCTTATGCATATATCTATCGGGTAATCAGGCATAGTACGAGTAAGGCAGGATCTAGCAAAAAGAAGGAAGTTGCAACGGCAAGAAAGATGACATTTGTTGTTTTAACAGATCTCCTGTGCTGGATGCCGATAAACATTATGGGTAAGTGGGTGATATTCATTTATTTCTCTGTTATTTATTTGCACAATATATGTATGTGTGAAATTATATATATATATATATATATATATATATATATATATATATATATATATATATATATATATATATATATATATATATATATATATATATATATATATATATATGAAAGATGTCTTTGCCACCATGGTTGACAGCTGTGACCTTACTTACCTAGTTTATGTGTACGTCATCTTACCGAAAAAAACAGGATACAGTTTTTCTTATGTTACTTGTATGTAGAAAAACGCAATGGTTATCCCTTAGCAGTAGAGGCCATAGGGTCCTGCGCACATAAAAGTCCATCTGTTCCATCAAAAAAAACAAAAAAAACAAAAACAAAAACAAAAACAAAAACAAAAACCAAGAAAAAAAAAACAGGACAAAACAAAAAACAAACAAAGAAAACAACAAAAAGAAAAACAAAAAACAAAAATAAAAACAAAAAACAAAACAACACAAAAGAAGGCTAAAACAAAAACAAAAAACAACAAAACAAAAAACCAAACAAAAAACAAACAAACACACAAACAAACACCCCACAAAAAAACAAACAAACAAACAAACAAAAACAAAAAGCAAGAAGGCTGTGTGAGCAGCCCATGATCAGATGGCGCAGAGATTCTTCACACTTGTGGCTCTGTTAACTTGATCTTAACATGTGTTTATTTCCGTAGGCATACAATTGAAAAAACAGGGCAAGGCCCTATATAAATCCCTCTTGCACATGAAAACAGATAAAATAAGAGATGACAGGTATCACAGGTTAAGAAACAAGTCACTATAAGGAAGAATGCCATACTACGAGGACGGGTAAAGTGGCGGCGCCATAGGAGCAAAGCGGAACAACACAAGATGCCACATATATAGGGTAGGAAGATGAAGTCTGCCTTCACTCAACTATATACACTGATAATACATTTCTGGTTTTAAGGTTTTGACCAGAGGGTGAACTATAATGTCACTGCTTCTAGTCTGCATGTTGTTTAAATAAAGTAATGGACTGGGTCCAAAAAAATTATTTTGCTTCAAGGTTCATGTTTTGGACCAAAATACCAACGTTGAACCCGTACATGGTGCAAAAGAATTTTTTTCTGAAGAGTATTTCTCTGAGTTATAGATAAGGGACACTCGCAACCATAATGAAAAATAAACTTCATTTACGTTTCTACAGGCACACTGAGGGGAGTTAATAAGACTATTTTTGAAAAGATCCGAGTTTAGTTTGCTGCATTCCATGCTCAACGATGCTTCTGTCATCCCCGTAATATAGTTTATTTTCACTTTTTTTTCCCATGGAAGGTCTTCGGAATTACGCACATCAGGAGGCCAGTTATTACAACATCCAACAACGGATGGAGAAAATGAAGTTTTAAACAGGTTTATTTGTGTTTGCAAAACATAGAAATTCCTACCTGATCTGACATTGTACATGTTTCTTCCGTTGACCAGGTTAAAAATGAGATGAGATGAAAATGGAGGAGCTACACCATTTATGATCTTGTCAAATAAGATCAGCTTCCATTTTTCATCGCAGCGAGATAATGTTTCAAAGCCTTTTTTTATAAATTAAATTATGACTAGTCTTAGTAGTGGTAGTGGCTCCAGTGAAAACTGTGGCTACTGCCAATTGGACGTTTGCTAGGGGTTGAGACTCTCACAGCATGCAGTTATCCTATACCAATGATCCATATTCCAAGAGAGGTCTGATAAATGAAGGATAAAAAATTTCAAAGGATTTCTATTGAGACGAAGCTGCAGATATTTAAGAATATTCCCCATTTTCGTTCCCTTGCTTGTTAGATTTTTGATATGGTTAGACCAGGACAGATCAAATTGTTAACCCTAAATGTTTGGCATCAGAAACTTCTAGTAGCTTTTCATTATTGAAAACAGGATGGGGGAGCTCTGTGAACTCTGGATAGGCTCAAAGTCACACATGACTGAGTATTTCGGACATTTATGGAAGAACACTAACATGTGCAAGATCAAGGTCCCAGTTCAAGTAGTTCGAAAGTTAAAGTGAAGAGTAAAATTCATGTATGTTGCACTATGATACCAGAAATGAGGTCAAAGTCAGTCATGTACCGTCTGAGCGTGACCTTCATAGGGAAACATTAACACGTACAACATCAAGGTCTTAACTCAAAAAAGAACTTACGTTATCGAGTGAACAGTAAATTTCATGTCAGTTGTCCTGTGAATATGGGAATGAGTTCAAGGTTAAAAAACACCTCAACATGACCAGTTGCACAAAATAGGTAGACATTATCAAAAGTTCACCCCACCCCCCCCAAGTTTGATCCAAATCTGGCCAAAATTGTTTAAGTGATATCCATTACAAGGAATTTTCATGTTGAACTTCCGTATTGAAACTTCTTAAAAAGATTTTTCCCCCCAAAAAATGAAAAAAAAAATTAAAAAAAATACTGAAGCGAGATAACATGAACAACATTGGTAGAATCACTCAAAGTACATTGTCACCAAGTTTGAAGTCAATCTGACTGACAGTTTGTTCAGAAAATCCAACATGTGAATTATAACTAGAATGCCCGTAGACTTACAGAGTAATCAGCACAAAAGGTGAATTTACCATTAAGTACCCGAATTGGAAAGAGCCTTAAAAATCAGGAAACTTAAACAGTGCCACCTAGTAAACAACTTTGTTTGATCCTTCTAGAAGGAACATATCCACCAGGTTTCAGCTTTACATCAGCGACAGTTCAGGAGAACAAGTCAAAAATAGCAAACACACTCAAACACACACACAGAGTAATAAAAAGGAAAAGAAAACATTGCAGCGCCACATGGGGAACAAATTAAGAACTATGAGGGTTTTTGTGTAATATCAAACTGATTGGATTAGCATTTTCGGAGCAAAAGATTTTTCAAGATTTGCCCCCTAAAAGAACGAAAAAATTCATAAAATGTCAAAAATCACTAAAGCGTGATCATTTGAACCGACTTATTAAAGCCCTACCCAAGGTACATCCCCACCAAGTTTGAAGTAAATCTGCCAAGAGACGAGCCTATAAGCTCAGCTGACTGACAAGTCAGCTGAGCTTAAAATTGATTGAATAAGGAGACAGCGTAATATATGGAATGCCTCCACCGAAGCAAAGTACAATGTCCTTGTCTAAAGGTACATGATCACTCAGTTTCGTATAAGAGAGATGAATACTTATTAAGTGATGGCGAAAGCGCATTTAAAATTAGGTAGGTTACAAGCATATAAATGTATAACTTTAGCCTTTGAAAAACCTCCTATGCACATACTATTTACAAAATTATTTTAAAATCAGGATTAAGACTTTTAGAGTATAGATGTACAACATGGTAAAAGAAAAGTTACAGTCACAGCCAGGGAAAATCCAATTACAGGATCAAACAGGATGAAGTGTACAACTGTGTACCACATTAAGGCAGTTAGGTGCTTCTTATCACATACGATTACACATACAGCTTGTGACATGTCACTAACAACACAAAGATAGGCTTGCCCTTTTTGAATTCGTCTTAGAGGTCGATGCAAAGTGGCCAATCCTGTGTGGCTTCTTGCTTGTCTGACGCCATTTCGCTTGTGACAATGTGAAGGAATTATCATCAATATTTTGTGATCAGTTGTTTAGTTGTGTGCACAATGGACCTATATTCTGGTCACAAATGGGATTAAATTGCCTTGTTCAATTAAAATCCGTATTTTTGAATTCAAAACCAGTTCAGAAGTTTAATCACTGCATAATCGACCATGGCCATAGGCAACGGCATGGACACAATTTCGTTGTGTGAACAGCCTGGTAGCAGCACCGTAAGTATTGAGGGTACAGAATATGCCAGGGATGGAGTACTCGACTGTTTCAGTATGTGACCGGTCTCAGGGCACCATTATGGTGGTGCATTTTGCAGAATTGACAGGAGCTTGGACATCTCTTCTGCTTTATTTGGTATACCAACAACCAAACTAATACCAATGTGCAAAGTTCCAGTCAGCTCAAAAATTGAAGTGTTGGATAGTCTGTGCACTGTTTCTTAACTTGTTGCACACCTGCTATTTTTGCTTAACACCACACAAAGCCCCTATTCCTTAGATAACTTGATTCACGGGATCCGCAATATTAAACTACTGGATGTCCCTCGAATGGAAGAACAACCCTTGATAGACATACCAACTGCCAGCAGACAAGACTATACCAGTACAACCTTGAATTAACTGTACATAAAACTATTGCGGGTCAATAAGTAACACACCCACACAAAAAATAAGGAAAAACACCAAGAATTCAGCAATTTACTGGAGCGTTACCATAAAAGGCAATGACACAAAATATGGAGGTGTGTGTTATATCACATCGTGTGAACAAGATTCTTTATTTAACACATTTGCCAAAAAATTTTTGTATTGAATGGTTTTACATTTTACACAGTATTGTACTTTGTCATTCTTAAATCGCGAAAACATAAACTTCAGGTTAGAATGCAAGATATTTGGGGGTTTTCCCTACGTTATGTTGGTTTGGTTGTTTTCTGTATGTTGTTTGATACTGTTTTCTATATAATGAATTTCATATGCTCATACAGGTTCTATATGTGCACGTTTATATATATATATATATATATATATATATATATATATATATATATATATATATATATATATATATATATATATATACATATATATATACATATATATACATATATATATATACATATATATATACATATATATATATATATAAATATATATATATATACATACATACATATATATATGTATGTATGTACAAATGATTTTGGCATTTGTAAAAGAATTGTTTAAAAAAACAAATCCCGATATCAAGAATTAAAAATGTAAATACCACAGACAAAAAACTCATTTGTAGATTCAGTTCGAGAAAGCACCTTCGGAGCAGAACTATTATAATGATGTTATTCCTGAATAAACGATTACATACTTTCGAGTGCAATTTGTGTGCTCTTGAATCGACAGTTCTACATTTGGTCCGTTTAGTTGTTGTCCTCGTGCTTTGTGTTGAACGCAAGCTGAATATACTTGACTCGGTTTACAATCTGCCACAAAAAGGCTATAAACTTTTTCTTATAAGTGATCTTGACAGAAGTTAAAACTTTCAGGGGTACTGGCTCTGAGTGGGATGACACTACCTGGGGAGATATATGCTTGGGCAGTGGTCTTCATCCTTCCTGTGAACTCGGCGTTAAACCCAATTTTGTATACTATTTCGTCAATGGGTAGGGTATGTTGATCGACGGCTTCATTTATACTTATTTTCAATATAAAAAAGAGTTATCATGACGGGCATTTGATATTACATTTCTTTACAAAGAAATAAATGTAAAACAGCAGTTATTCAAAAATTAAATCCACTCTAAATCACCATGGAAATGAACTACTTACAGAAAAAAGCATATTGAAGGTACAGGCATATGTTGGCAACAGGATGACTCTGTCATATGCTTCATTGTTGTTAGTACAGCATATATATATATATATATATATATATATATATATATTTTCAATATAAATATATATATATATATATATATATATATTTTCAATATAAAAAAGAGTTATCATGACGGGCATTTGATATTACATTTCTTTACAAAGAAATAAATGTAAAACAGCAGTTATTCAAAAATTAAATCCGCTCTAAATCACCATGGAAATGAACTACTTACAGAAAAAAGCATATTGAAGGTACAGGCATATGTTGGCAACAGGATGACTCTGTCATATGCTTCATTGTTGTTAGTACAGCATATATATATATATATATATATATATATATATATATATATATATATATATATATATATATGTATATATATATATATATATATATATATATATATATGTATATATATGTATATATATATATATATATATATATATGTATATATATATATATATATATATATATATATATATATATATATATATATATATATATATATATATATATATATATATATATATATATATATATATATATATATATATATATATATATATGTATATAACAACGACGCCACCCATTATAAAATGATCACCTAGGTTTAACCGGAGTAGTAAACCTATTTAGTTCAGGTTCCTAAAGGTTTCTGAAAAGAAATGATTATCTGCTTGAAATGCAATTGTTTGTTAAACCAAGACACGCCACATATTATGATAACACAACTGATTATATGACCATTTTAGGGTCCCAAGAAAGAGAAAAGTAGTAATTTGGATGGAAGAAGACCAACCACTACCTCTGTCAGTAAGTAAAAAACGTTAACTTTTATCATTGGGTCAAGTTGTAAATATAAATATGGATTTTTTAATTGTTGTCTTTATTATTGTGACAAATATCCTTTCATCTGTTAAATAGATAGAAGCCATAGCCCCCCCCCCCCAAAAAAAAGTCCTAATTGCTTAGTGCAGACCATCAGTTTGGATTTTTTTACCAACTGAGTGCGGTGCCTGGTTATGTGCCTGTACATCTACATTGTAAATGCCTGTTGGTTTGAGTACCCCATACCACAATTAAGTGGCTCAACTATGATTTAAGTAAATTGTTTTGGCAATACATGAACTTTCTGCTGATTGTTAAATATATACCATCGGGCATTTTATTTTAAACGCTGTAAAATTTACATCGCATGCGCAATTCGATGACAATCATTAAAGATATTTGGTACTCATTGTTTACGTTTCCTATTTAAAAAAAAATATGAGGTAGATGAAAACGTGCAAATGATGAGTCTGTCTGTTCATAACAACGTGCTACTTATTTGTATCCATAATGAACAGTACGAGTTTCTTTATTTCCTGTATTGCCTACAGCAGTCTTTAAATTGCAAAGAAAAAAATAGAACCTTTTGGAGTTTGCTGAAAAATAAATGTCTCTTAAAAAAAGTCTTATCTAACCAAACTGTCATATTTGTATTGCATCAGTGATGGAGTTTTCCATATATAGATGGTCCTTGCTCTTCATAAAAATATAATCTGCCTAGAATAAGAAAGTTTCGTAATTTTTTGACTGACATTGAAAGTGTATCACTGTCTCCATGCAATCAGCTTGAACAAGGCCGAACCTTGCATTTTGCGTGAATCACTTGGGCACATCATTGTTACTGAATATGAATATATAACCAGGATGAAATTGTGACAAATCTTGACATATCCTGTGACAGTTGGGACTCTACTACACTTTTAAGGATTGGCACTGACACCACATAGTATACCGGGTGTCTAAAATTTTTGGGCTGTTTATATGGTGACATGGGCACCTTAATCCAATGCACGAGTTAGGTCTAGGGTCTACGTACTGCTTCTTGTCTGCTTTTTTCTTCTTGTTTTCTTCAACATTATGTCAGACATCTCTATTCATGATTGCATATTATCAGAAAAAAAGAGTGACTGACTACCTCAATCGGCAAGGTGGCACATTACCTAAGATATCCTCAATGTCCCACATGAACCTGCTACTCTATTCTGATGTCTAATAGATGGCAACTTCAGTTCTAACAGAGCTGCAAGCATTCAAAGTGCCATTTCAGGAACATGTTAGTGAGAACGTAAGGGGCAGGGCATATTCAACAAAGCAAAGTTGAGAAAATACTCGACTGCAATGCGGGAGAAACATGGTAAAATGGTCGTAATTTCAGCTGATTTCAGGGACTGTACCTGATGATTAGGGACATTTGGCATCTCTGTTCTAAATTTAAAACGGCATTTTTCCAAAACTTTGTAAAGGTGCCTATTTCCCAGCTCCAGCAAAAATGTCCATCAGTTGAGAAGCACGGACAACAGAAAATTTGGAGAATTTGTTTCCCTTTGCCCTGGGATTGTGCGTTCAGCGAAGACATGGGACCAACATTACACATTGATCACATGTTTAAGCTGATCCAGTAATGTTTGCCTTGTGTAGTGTTGACGCAAGGAGTCCCCATTGGGACGCATGAGCGTGCTTCCAAGGACCTGGAGTGCACCAATGACCCTTGTGGCAGGTTTTTTTTTTTTCGTTCGTTTCCCTTTTCTGCTTTGTATGGCCATTGTACTCTGCCGTCATAGATGCGGAAGTATTTTGTGCAAATTACATTATTGAATGAAAATGAAGTTATTAGCTTGTGTCTCCTTTAAATTCTTTTCCTCGATGGGAACAAGTAGGCTTTGTTGAATATACACAATTGAAGACAAGGGCACCTGTGGTTACTGGCAATATATCGTTTGTGATATATCATATAAATGGCTGGATGAGACAGATGGAAGAGTGAAATTGCCACCATCTAATGATAGTAACAATATTAGCAGATGATGCAGTGCAAACTATCATACAACAGTTTTGCAGTGTGTATAAAGGCATTGGGTAATGCAAAAGTATGTGGTGTCATGTTTACACCCATGAAATAATGAACAAGATCTGATAAAAATCTGACGCACAGGCGTTTCAATGGTGACATTTTCTATTATGTATCAATCTTTTTATCAATAAGGCTTATTCATACTATAAACGGTTTATAAAGTGCGTGTAACTGCATATTCAGTCCAATATTATCAATAAGCATCCCTTGATAAACAAGCCTGTCCATCAAGTCAGTAAAGTGGTGTCTGTTCAGTAATTATGTCTGAAAATTGCATTATTTGCGTTTTACAGTGAGAAAGACAGGGATGACCCCGACAAGTAACTGTCCGCCCTTAGTAACACAAGAAAAAATGTAAAGGTACAATGTTTTAATCCTAATACCTCAATTGTTTCTGTGTGTGGAGGCTGTAAAATTTTATTGCTGTTTGTAGTGAAGATGATAGGGGATGACAAAGTTCCCGAAAAGCCACTTCAGTCTTTCTTTGCTGTCGGTACCTATATTGGTTTGGTAGATGTGTACCATGTCGTGCGGCAAGTGACAACAATCACACAAAGCGCTCAGTCAAAATCACTTCACATTGGAAAGATTGAGTTGGAAGATGTATTCATAAAAGAATTTACGGTAGGTAAAGGCAGTTTTTGCCAGAGTGCCCATTACGTTTGTCAACCTCTATAGTGTAAGCGTTTTTGAAGTAGTATGTCATCATATTTCGCTTGAAAGTTACCACAGCATGTAACAGTTTTCACCTAATAATGCGTTGCGTGTTGTGATTTTTTTCAAGTCGATCAGTTTCAGCCTTATTGTGTATGCGTACACAACATGTACGCAGGCACCCACACTCAACCCAAAACATCCATATATGTGTATATATATATATATATATATATATATATATATATATATATATATATATATATATATATATATATATGTATATATGTAATATAGAATTTTAGTACGATACAGCTCAGTTGAACATCACAATCGGTCATGTATCGTTATTTGATACTGACTCTGAAATAAAAGCTTCAATGCTGATATTAATAAAATACTCCATATATTTCAAAAAAATTTGTTTATACACTCTTTAAATTCTGTATTAAGTTTATAACTAGCAAGGCTGATTAAATAGGACTATATAGGTTTAAACATAGAAGATTCAAATACAATCATTCAATGACATTTATAACAATGACAACGCCACGCAAGCTTCATTTCAATTATAGCCTTAATCACTGGATAGTCTCAGATTTGAAGACATTTGTCCGTTTGGCAAAATGAAGGTATGTGGTAATTGTGTAATGTTTGATGAACTAGCCATTATATCCATCTTAGTCTGTGGTTAATTGCCACGATATCTCTGAGGATACATGTACTTGGAAATACAGAAACCTGGTCCATGTTGACATGGATAGCGACATCAAAGGTCTCTATGTAAAATAAATATTTCGGAAACTGCTTTAAATAACCAATACTTGATATGAAAATTCTCTTAACTTAATATACACTCAGAAAGTAAAAATACCATTATAGCATTCACAAAAAATGTGTGGTTGCACGGACAGACAACATCATGATGAAAATACTCTTCGGCCTAACATGGCTGTGGGTAAAATGTATTCTTGTTCAAAATTACACGAGACATACGGATCCACCCTGTAGAAATAGAAATGTGGGCCACATGACAAAAACATGGCACAGGAATAACGGACACTTATATAAACTTATTAAGCTTAAATATGCTGATGATTGCCTAACACATTTGACAGAAAAAGATATCTATAGCATTGCCGATGTGATAAAAAGAAATATAAAGTACGAAAGCAGCGGTAGCCTGCGTATAAGCAGTTTTCTCCTTGCAAAGGCAAATCTGTTGCAATTCAAACATAAATGATCTTATGGCCAACAATCTAGGTGCCTGAAAGAATGTTTGCCGCCTATATCATATTCAAGTTGAGAAGAGATACTGCTGTAGGGTCGGAGTAGTAGCTGAATCCATACCTAATAGATAATTCCCTGGTTAATACGCTACTTCACCAAGTAAGGTTACATTTGTCTCTTCACTAGTAGCACTAGATTGACGTCAGTAAACAAACACGACGATGGAGCTTGGCAGAAAACTCAAGATGCTAGATTTCATTCAGAAACTAAGCCTACGAAACAAGCATTTCAAGTACGTTACCATAGCGCCCCCCCCCCCCCCATGCTATTAAACTGTTTGGCTTGAATTCAAGATGAAATAATGTGAAAAGTTTGCAGGTACAGAGTTCGCCAAATGGAGTAGCAGGTGAGAAAAAATTGGATGTACAGTAGTGAAGAAGGTAGAAATGACAGAGTTGACCGATGATAAGTTATATGTGAAACAATATACTTCTGAGGTCCATGTGTGCAGTTGAGCTTTAGTTGTGCATGTATGTGTGCAACTGCCCTTGTGACACATTTCTTGCAATTGAGTCGTATGTAGTTATGTTAGTCCAAATTGAGTAAGATTCCAAGCCGTGTGTCACTTGATGTGTATGTAAGAGGCTCCGCCCTTTGGCAGTGAGTATCTAGAAGGGTCCACCGCGTGGCACATAACAGTGGTGGGAAGCAATGGCGGAGCTGGTCTCTGGTGAGGATAATTGAATATTGCCGGTAAGGTGAACAGGGGCTGGTTAGATGATTTCGTCGGAAGAATTTTACACATGTACTGAAAGGCCTCCACAAGGACATGTTGTTTGAGTTTTTTTATAGCCGCCATAGGCACTAAGTTGACATGTTAGTGGTCTTGAATCGCTTTTGACCATTTTGCAAGAGAATTAATCCAGGAGTGTGAAATATGATATCACCCCAACATGAGTGCCAGAAGCAGTCGAAAGATAATGGGTTGTTTGGTTCCAGATTACATCGCAGCAGTAATCAGAAGAATCCAAACAAAATAGCGCATTTTATGACGGGGCGACTAAGACCTCAGCTTTCACAAAACACACACATGTGCAGTAATATATCCTTTGTGATAGGTAACTTTTGTACGGGTGTATGATCTAATGCAATTGCAATTGAACGAAGCATCAGATTATCCAGGGTCTGGCAGTCCACGTGGAGGGCAGCATGCATGAGCCATAAAATATTTAATTATTTTTTTATTGAAGCTGGTGACTTGAGAGAATTTGCCAGAAATGTTATATGCAAACACACCATGGAGAGAGACGATTGAGTGTAATCCAGATTGAAATAAATACAAAAGCTGATATAAGTCTTTGGTTGTACACCATGACTAACGCATGTTCCTGGGCATAGGCTAGGCCCAGTCTTTTTTTTTTTTTTTTTGGTTTTTGATCCAGCAGAGTTCTTTTGAAGCCCCTGCAAAAGTAAATGAGAGTGTCAAAGTACGGAGGCCTAGGAAAGCCTTCAAAGATTGTCACTTGTAAACAAAGATATTATACTTTGCACGGTGCAAGCAATATTTTTTTTTTTAATTAAAAAAATCGTGCATCCATGTGTTTCAAAAAACTTTTTACCTAGAAGTCCCACGATGGAAATATTGCAAGTAGATGGCTGATTGCAATTTTAAAATTAGTCCCTTGGACTGGCTGGGTCAAGTCGATAAAGATGGTTCGCTCTTAAGCGACCTGGTCAAGGCAAAACGCAGAAATCCAACGCACTTTATTTGTGCAATGCAGGTATGAATTGGAACTTTGTACAGGGCTTCCCACAAGGCCACTACTAACGTACTGCGCTCTGAATCGCCAAGTAGGAATATGCTATTAGATGGAGATCTGCGGATCATGTAAGCCCCTGCCTCCCAATTTGCACATGTCAAATTCTTCAGTCAAATATTTTTTTCAAGGCGAATGTTGAACACCCAATTCAGCGAACTAAAACGTCAAGGAACCGGGCATTAGAGAGTTATAGATTTACCTTACGTGAATGTCCTGCTTACAAGTTGCATTCAAATGTATCTCGCAATTATTTCCTCCTGACTGTGGTCACATTGAGGTTAAGGTCCAGCGGTACACGGGCAACCCTGCCTCTCTTCAGCAATATATTCAACAGATAAATAAAGATGTTCAAGCAAAATGTTAATCATCAAATAACTATAGAAACATAGCAACTTGCTACTCAAATTGTGTGATTACACCCACCATGGTTAACTTTTGACAATATACAAACTATACATACAAGTTCACGAAAGTGGCATGAATACAGCAGCCCTCAATGCCCACACATAGGACAGATCTCAAATACAACCTGAATGCATGAATTATGCAGGCATTTGTATTCAACACGCCGCCAATGACCCATGAACCTATGGGAACTGAATGAATGCCTGTCATCGCTTGCCCAGTTTTCGATCAATGAATTTGAGTGACTCTTTGTCGGGCATACACTTTACATCCGTACAAGAAATTCACAACTTTTCAACCTAAAATTAGTGGCAATTTCTTCTTCATTTATTCTCAATTGTGGACTGAATCAACAACTTTTCTTCAATGCTCTTTGACGCGCTGTGTCCAAAGCATCTCGAGGAAAGCTGTTGATCCAGCCCATTATTTTATCTGTAAATTTTGAGCATGTAGACATTTAAAATTGAAAGAAAGTTTTTTTTACAAGGAATTTGAATCTGGTATTTTTTTATCATTCAGAGTAGTTGCCATGCTCTTTAGTAGTTCGACTTGAATTGCAGTTGGCAGTGACGAGTCAACTAAATAACCGGGGGTCATAAAAACGCTTCCCTGGCACCCTCTCCCTCTACAGTTTCAAAGCAACATACTGCTGCAACAGAAAACGTAATGTTCGTAATGTTACAAAAGGATGCAATAATAATAATAATAAAAAAAGAAAAAATGGAAACAGATGGAGAAAGAGAGAGAGAGAGAGAGAGAGAGAGAGAGAGAGAGAGAGAGAGAGAAAGAGAGAGAAAGAATGGAATCTACATGTTGCCTTTCACAAAGGCAATGCTTATATAGCAGTGAGTATGAATGATTTTCTGTTGAGACTAAAAAAATATACAATTTAATCTTACACAAAAACTAGTACTTTTAACTTTTGCTTCCGGACTGTTCAAGTAACATTATTTTCCAAATGTGTTTACTTCATGTTTACTACGAGCCATATCTGACGTAAAGTCCATGTGGTTTTGTTCCTACAAGGGAATTACGGTATGTGGCAAGACTGGCCACAATGGTTCAGCCCTTGAAAGAACTGCATCCTTTAATTTGTGTCACGTTCTCCTCTGACCTCAACCTCATTTTACCTGTCAAGTTTCACTGATTGTGACCAGTACAAAGCATATCAACGAGATGTATACTTCACTTTGACTTACTTCTTGAGTTGAATCATGCATGTATGATTTTCCTACCCATAACACATTCAAACATATTTTTGAAGTATGAACAGTTCTTCAGTGAGAGTTGAACAGCACCCTCTCTGTTCTTGTACCTCTTTTTCCCCATTTGAAATAAAGGCGGAATGATTACGTGTCACTCTTGCTTCAAGGTACACCTTGCAATATGGTTCACAGGAAAGCACAGGAGTTACCCCTAAGAAGTGAGATATGTCACGGTCGGAGATTTTCTTAGTCTCTTTAATGTCTCGCTGGAACCCATTGTTGAGCGGAACTGTGTCATAAGGATTTTGAGCTTTATTAGCAGTTCTTAGGGTCTCCAACATTCTGTTCACAAAGAGTCTGGCAAGCTTGAAACACCTGGTGATAAAATGTAATTTTCGTAAAATGGGGCGTAACTCTGTTGCTGATTTGTGGGATAGTTATCCATATGCGTCAAAGGTGTATCTCAGGCGTCTTGTTGATCAAAGAGCCAAGCGTCATGGATATGATCCAGCGTCTTTGAGTGCCACTATCAGAAGATAATAGATCTAGAGTGCATATATGCACATGTGCATATAAGAGTCATCAATACGCATCATGAGACTTGTGAAGGTGAGAGCAGTGCGTTTATGACAGTAGACGCGCATACTCGTTTTTCCTGCAGTCAGTTTTGTTTTTCGCTATGGGATTTTTTCTCATGGCGACACTCATCTTCAGCATGGTTGTATTCGTGTCCCATCCTTTTTTAACAATACGCCCAAATGTGTTTATCTGCACCCTCTCCCCCTCCCGAGGCATTGGGGTCTTCGGATTGGCATATTTGCTTGATTGAAATGGGAGGCAGAAAAAAACCCAGGGCCTTTCATAGCTTATGGAGAGTAAAGAGTTCAGACTGCGGAATTGGGTAATGACTACTAGGAAGTGGTTCTGGGCAAAAAGACACAAATACAATCATGCGTGTATGGGTGGATGATGTAGGTGGTGTGTCAGTTGTAGGCCACATAGCACAAGTGTGTGGCTAGCACTGTACATGCATGTGTTTGCTGTCCTGCCACTTTATCCTATTTATCTCCATGTGTTGGTGAACCACAGGGTTTCAGTCCTGCAATGACTCCCATTTGTAGAGAGGGGCGTCTTGCATAAGCTCCTGTAAGTGGAAGAGCATATTTCTCTGATGTTCTTGCTATTTCTTCTCAATGGACGATTACCAGATACCCGAATACAAACTCTTGCACTGACAAATCTTCACGTCTGGCCGCTGTGTGGTCTTGCCCGTGATACAGTGAAATACAGGCAATCAGTGTGATTGTGAACAAAATCAGTAAATGTTTTTCCTTTCTGAGAATGGAATGATTCAGGAAACTACCCAAATTTGGCATTATTAATAAAACGATCCAAGAACAATGCTTCATCATTTCTTTCACAGTATTTTCAAACTAATCATCAGTATGATTCAGATTCCAAAGCTTTCATTAGAGCAAAATATCGGTCTAGTAGTTCTAGGACTGTTACAAAGTATCAAATAATTGTCAATCTGTCACAGTGACAAAACCGGTCTGGGGTGTTGTTACAAAGTATTATATCACAACAAAACGTTTGGGCATTTCAACATTTCGATTGAATTGAAGGAAAACAAAACGGGTGGGCAACATGGAAAAACTGTCTTGTTCCGTACTCATGTCTAGGGTTGAACAGGTCCCTGGGTTGAGATTGATGGCCACTGTAATGTCTGTGTCCAATAACAACTATATATTTCAATGTGTTTAATCCCATAACCAGACAACATTTGTTTGGATAGCTACCACTTGCACGCCTCATCTGCACAGCTGCCAGGTGGGCGCCTTGCCTTTGATGTCTGTCAGTCATGTACACTATTTGTGACAGGGCACTACAGCTCCCAATGATTGGGTGTAAAAAATTTCATCTTATTCTATCTTTGTCGTAAGTATGGACCCAGAAAATAAGTGATCTGGACGAAAATATTTACTTGTGTTACATAATGGATGCGCTCTGAAATGAAGGATCATAAGCACATGTACTGATGATGGTGTATATGGAAACATAAAATACTGCCCTTGAAGCGTCGCGAGGTTACTGCCGGATGGAAGGGTTTGATATTGAAAGCCATTTGTAAATACAAACTTATATTTCAGCATCCACAGGCCATACAGATGAAAAAGGATAATTAACTGTTTGTACAGACTTTCAGGTGCCGCAAACGTATATTTAAGCATCCACAGGCCATACAGATGGGAAAGAATAATTGACTGTTTGCACAGACTTTCAGGTACCCTAAGCTGCATGTAGCTGATTCTGTGAATGCTAGAATATGAAACACAACAAAACATGGCCCATCCTGACGCAAAATTCCAACTTAATGCATGCATGATTGTTCTTGTAAAATGAATTCAAGTCATTTTCATATGAAGTATCTGTTTTGCAACAAATTGTCATTGCACAGACGGCAAGTTGGGATCTTCTGGCTCTCCCACAGCTGCACTCCCTGCAGTACTAGATTAGGGATGGCAGTGAAAGGCTGGATGATCTTTTCCTCTGCTGCCACAGCTTTTTTCATTAATTCTTCTTCATAGTCTCCAGACCACGCACATAAAAATCTCAATTCTTACTCTTTGGAATCACTATGTTATTCTGTATCTGCCATGATTCTTGGCTAACTGAAGGCACCCTGGCTTATAACACGTTCGACCTGCCCAGCGGATTGCGTTTATGACGTCACTAACCCTTTTCCAAGTCGGGCCACGATTGGAGGAAATTTCGGTGCTTTCATGTAGCAAATCTAGTGCACTTTTGGACCTATTCGAAAATGAAATTTAGTTTTGTATATCATTTGTAATCACAAACATCAACTTTCTAATTTGTGGTACCCATTCGATCGAGGGGACCTTTAAGGTTTGTAGTTCGTTGAAACATGTCGAAACCTTGCATCGAAGATCATTGCTTTGCAGGTCGGCAATAAAAACTTGTGGCTTCACCTGCCCACTGGTGGGGCTTTCGTGGTCATCAGAGTGTCGGAATTTTGGTTAGGTGCTGGAACCTTGTCAGCTTCTAGGCAGTCCATGCGACTAGATAAGGTGCCAAAGTCTCATTGAGTTTGTGCAGCATCTTTAAGATTTGGTTATCTTGTTGTTGAACCTGCTTTCATTTTTGTCCAGTTGGCAGCGGATGTCAGTTAGTGCAGGCTTTGCAATGACGCTCCATATTACTAAACCTTTGTATTGGCCATTGCTGTAGGGCTGAATCCTGGCGGGTACAGCCCAAAAACTGACCACGTTTGATTCTCACATCCCAAGGTGATGGATCCAGGCATAATGTCATCTGCAAATGCACCCAACCTTTACATATTTACCATATATATAGAGCTGCTATAGTGTGGACCGAAAGTTCAGACACAGTCCTCAAGCGTATGGACAGGACATACTTCCAGTCCAGCAGGCAAGGCTGCACAGAGTGAATTCAATTTATTTCAGAAAACTGCTAAACTGTCAATTGCAGCACACATTTACACATGCAGTTTTTGAAATGCTGAATGAATCATCTTGGGACTAGGAAATAACAAATTAAACATCAAGCCACATATCTGTTTATGTAAGAATTAGCGCCACCTAGGAAAAAAATTAACACTGGAAACTCAAAGGACATGGTACACAACAGTTAACCCTGAAGACAGAAAAAATTTATATTTATTTATGCAGCATTATAAGTTTGTAAGAGCTACAGGCAGTTCAACTGAACTGTTGTCTAGTTGGTTATTTTTGCACATAAGTTAATTGTTTGAATATTCTGCATTGAAGGTAAACTGATAATTTTGAACACGTAAGAGATGGACAAGTGCAGAGCCAATATGCACTCCCTAATAGGACCGGCGACGAAATAGGTGGCCATCTGTAATATTGCCGGTGATTGAACACTGTGTTTCCTGGGTTGGTTGTGTGAAGGTGTCTGGGGTTGTGGAGGTTTTAAATTTTCACAATTGTTTGATAAACCATCTATGAATTGTATGGTTGGAATAAGATTTGAATCATGCATTGTGCTGGCTTCATAATAGTTAAGGCCAGAGTATATGACTCATAAAACATCGATTAATTCACAATTTCGAAGTATTCAGGTATTGCACTAAAAAGGTTATGGGTCATTTGAAAGTTGATTAAAGAATTCATATTGTAACATTGCTTTTAAAATAGGCATGGTATGAGATGGTGGTGAGACCTCACTGAAGTCCCTTTTCCTGTGTACATTAAATGCAGCGTTGCATTGCAGCCAGCAGATTCCGAAAAAGCCTCACCAGCAGTGTCTTCTGTTATCATGTAATGAAGAGAAAAGCAACCATAAGCAAATCAAAATGTTTAACAACCAAATATCCATCTTTGAACCTTGGTATTGTCATTGTTATTTTACAGGGTGGTTTTACAGCCGTGGTCCATGCTCAGCCCGTTCTCATGGATGGAAATCCACAGGGAATGTACGATGATATGGAACATCTGGGTAGATTTGTAGGGCATCTGCTACGTTTATACATACACAGGATCAAAGCTTTTGAAACTACCCAATGAGAGGTACTATAAGTATAGGCCTGATCAACTGCTGTATATACACTCTTTCATTTGCTTATTCCAAAGGATACCGATTCACCATTGATGACAGTAGATACCATGGATGACAAGTTGAACTTTTTTATACAAAACTGCAGTTGCCTATTGTTCAGAACCAAACAAATCCATATAACTGTAGCTAGCAAATCACTTAAGATATCATTAGACCATAAACTACTGATAATATGATTTGAATGTGTAGAGCTTAGTCCTTGTTTTGCAAGGGACTTATGGTCAGTGTTGCTGATACTAAACTACTAGTGTATTATCTGAGCTAGAAACAAATATATTGATAAATGTTTCAAGCAAAATTATTTATTGCTCCAAACTAAGAAGATTAGGCCAGGTCTATTTACTTCTGTATCTCAAGTCATGATACTGTGCACTTTATGTACTATTTCACAAAACATGAATTAAGGAAAACAGGTTGTTTGATTGCACAAGATGTTTGTGTGTGTGTGGGGGGGGGGGTATGTATGTTACCAATTCAGGTAGCCTTTTGTCAGTGAAATAAGCTTAAGAGCTTTATAGTATGCGATAAAGGAATTGATACTAAAGCAGTCACAGCCGGGGCATCGTATGCAAACTGCAGATATGGTATGGCTTCATTGCAACAGTTTGTAGTCTTCCATCTGCCAACATTAGTATATACATATATCGGAAGTGGATTTGACGGAGCTAACAGCAAACATAAAAAAGTGTGTTATATTTATGATACTGTCAGGTAAATAATAACCCTAAAAAGTTGAATGGTCAGATTTTTATGGAAAAGATAGTATTTTGCGTGACAGTTTTTTGTCTGAACTGATATGTTTACAAAGCTGGTGCTGGTGTCACAATCAGCACTGGCAGCCACTGGTACTTGCCATTCAACAGGACTTGCGACCTTCCCCCATTCATTTACCAGTTCTGCTCTAAACCAGAACAAAAATGACTGTTTTCATTCTCCTGGTACAGCTTAAGTACAAGCTGTGTATTTTTTTTTGTTTGACAACCACAAACGTGAGCAAAATGGTTAGTAGGTCGATCTGTCACTGCAAAGATTTCTTTTTATAGTTTCCTAAAAATATTATGTTATAACCTCGTTCATTTCTTAGGTACAGCAACGAGGCTATTTGGAAAGAGGTAGCCTCTCCAAATCAAAACAACCCTTTTCTACTCACCTTAACTAAGTCTGTGAGTGAACAAACTTTTTCTAAATAGAGTTGGCATTCAAAACTTGATATGTGCGTCTTTCGCTAAAGCAAAATCCTATACCACGCAAACAAAGTTGAGAAGTTTTCTTTATGCATAATTTACTGAATTTGTTCTGAATAAACGTGCATCTGATAAATTCTTGCCCCCCCCCCCCCAACTGTATCCACAAACTAATCACTGTTTTCCCAGCCGGTTGCAGGCTGTTATGCAACCGTAAATAAACCGAACTATGAAAGACTGGCCTCCATACTTATCAGAACAAAGGCAGTGATGTTACTTGCCCTTCTAGTGAGACTGTCTATGTTGGTAAAATAAGCTTGTCTCCCGTGTATAAACAAGGAGGCTATATATAGTCTGAAGCCTCCTTATTATGATTCGCCATCACAATAACCCTAGTGCTGACTGAGAACTGCCATTTCAACCTCAGGTAAGTGACCTAGCAGCATACAATGAAAAATGAACAGAAGTTTAGCATGTCTTTGTAAGGGCATATTCAGATCAACTGCCAGAAATCACTCGAACACAGATCCAAGCTCCCTGTAACGACCAACTGTAATATGGAAGGATTTTGGTCAGGAGAATGGGTACATTTGGGCTTGCAGACTGAGCTTCCATAGGCATAGCCGTTGTATTTCTGGACCCAGCAGTGACATTTGCTCATCAATTAAATATCTATAACATTGTTTCATATCGTTCGGAAATACTGGCCATTCCCAACAAAGATTCATCTTATTTCATCCCTGTTCAGGCTGTGCAAACTTGCAACTTAAGTATGTCCACACCATTAGTGGGTTTGTGAACTTCGATAGTCAAACGTACATGTACCATGGTAGAGATTTTTGTTAGGATGTAAGTGAAGTTGGATGTTGCCTGTGCAAACTTACAACTTAAGTTTACTGATTCATTCAGGCTGGTGACAATGAATAGTTAAACACATAGATCTCTCTAAGAACTATATGAAGTTAGATATTCTGTATGACAGTGGATTAGGTGAGCCTAATAGGTGATTTTGATAGAGAATGTCATGTACATGCCTATATGTTCCTTTAAATAGTGACACTCAAGTACATGTACTTCTTAATAAATGTATCTGTGTTTACGTGTTTTATTTCTTGCAGTCAACTTACGCCCTAGAATTACAAAGCATGGCAACCTGGTGTTGGTGTAGTACTTTTAATTCATAGGCTATATGTGTTAAACATTATACATATATGTATATATATATATATGTATATATATATATATATATGTATATATATATATATATGTATATATACATATATATATATTTATGTATATGCATATATATTCATGTATGTATATACATATAATATATTTACCTATGTATATGCATATATTGTTATATATATGTATACATATATATATATATATATATATATGTATGTATATATTCATTAGCTTTCACTCGGATCTTACAGACATTAAAAGACAGTAAGCATTCCTTAATGTTGGTGACGAATTGTCCGATGCATGTTCTCTGTGGTAGAAGGCACAGCCGATGAGGCATGACATGTCACTTGTGATGAAAAAAGAAAATGTGTGCAGCCACAGGGGTTACAGACAAAACGATCAACCATTCCTTGAGCAGTAGCATGTGCACCCATCCACTGCATTCTGGGGTACCAGCAACAACAATAATACCCCTAAGCAATGCTGCTTCTGCTCTGTGGTACGTGCTAGTGCTGTGGCCAATGTATTTCCATGGGATTTTTCCATTAGAGCAAAAGTACCATGTCTATCTTTATTCATAATAAAGTTACTTTACATAGTGATGTTGCCATTTGTTTCAAGTGACCTTGACCCCTGTGGGGCAAGATAAAGTCTGGCAGTTTTTACTCTTATGATTGCTTTTATAATATCATATTAAGGTGATGAAAAGGAAAATATAAGAGGCAGAATCATGCGTTATATGTTAAAAATATATGCTATATAAGTGGAAGATATTATACATGTCCTAGAAAGGTCAAGGTTAAATGGAATATAGACAGACAATTGGCTTATGACAATGTTGATATGTGTTCTTATTTCATTTTCAGTTAGAGTTCGGATTTTGTTAAAAATATTTTCGATGCTGACATGATACTCCCTTGTAAGTGTGTTTATCTTTGCCTGTATTGCACAGTTCAAAACCATCTATAAACGCTGATGCTATGGAGGCATGCTAGACAAGGTCAACTTAATATATTTTTTAGATGGCATTTTCAAAACCGTCTATAAACACTGATGCTATGGAGGCATGCTAAACAAGGTCAACTTAATACATTTTTTTTTCAGACGGCATTTTATATTTTGTATCTAATTTGTTTCAAAAGATAAATAGCCATAAAGAGCACATTTTACATCATTAACACAGGGTGAGATAAAATAATCACATAATTGTCTTCGAGGTCAAGGGTCAGGGGTTAATGTCACAATATAACATTTTCAAGGGAAGCAACAAAATTACAGTTCATGTGTGAAATTGAACTCTACATTGAGTTTTGAACTTTGAATGGATTTTTACCAAGCTGTGTACGTTTGCGCGGCAAAATATAAATTTAGCAGACCATCAACTTATAAAGATAGAAAAATTCACAAAGTCATATGTAATATGTTTAGAGCTATTCACTAATACACGTCTCAATCGAAAAGTTAATAAAAGTTAATAAAAAATTCAGGGCGTACCGTTAAGGCATCCTATCACAGGAGAATTAAAATTTAAATTGCAACATTTTCCTAAAATTCATCATTAAGTCATTTAAGTCATACAGTTTTGGAGAACAGTTATAGTGCTGAACAATTCAAGCCACTTGGGTTGCAGGACCACTGAACTGTACAAGTTCTGCAACATACCTATGTGAAACAACTGACTTAACATTTATACAGAAAGTAGAATGTACATTGTGTAAATGTATGGAAATTGTCAGTTTTACAATGGTAGAATATAATCCGAGTCGGCTGTACTAACTTGTAGTCAGACAATTTTTTGGTTGTTGGTTGGGGAATAATGACGGAGAAAAGTCTAATCCACACAGGCGGTTTTCAGTGTGCTGTGTAAGTATTTATTTAAAAAAGAGCCTAGTTGCAAGATTCTGTGTTTGATGCAAGGATAAAAATTGGAAGAATAACTGGCCAGTGCAGTGGTAGTGGGCATGTGTCTGTGACCAGATGATGCATACACTAGATTGAATGCCGCAGTCCATTTCACAAATAAAAATTTTCCGGTGTTCAGGTATTCAGTCACTTCATGAACTACATTCAGTTTGTTAACTGACAAAACATAGAATTCAGCGCCATTTGTGTGCAAGAAACCTGGTTAAAAGGATCTAATCCCGACACTAGTCTTTTCGAACTTAACAACATGCCCTTTTCCCTTGGGGCCACTTGCAGTTCACATGGAGGATTATTAATATATCTCGACCAAAATTATCAATATGCGAGCAGACATTTCTATTCGCCAAATACTCTTTGGGAGGGTCACTTTAGTGACATATTTCGAAATAATTTGAAATAAAAAATTACAATTTCTGACATTAACATGCCATCCTGTGACTTAAACGACCACACAGAATCATTTATCAATGACATTTCACAGATTGTATCAACTTTGTCCCAGGGAGGATAAGAGAAACTAATTGTGGGTAACTATAATATTAGCCTGTTAAAAGCAAATATTAGAGAGAAGTATTCAGATTTTCTGAATATTATGATGAATAACGA
The DNA here is from genome assembly GCA_964020975.1 of Hermodice carunculata. Lineage (NCBI taxonomy): Eukaryota > Metazoa > Annelida > Polychaeta > Eunicida > Amphinomidae > Hermodice > Hermodice carunculata. Next base: position 29,034,313 of record OZ026620.1, read on the forward strand.
CTTTATGCCTAAAATAACCTTACCCTCTCGTTTTTCTGAACGAAATGCAACTTTGATTGATACTGTCTTTTGTAGTTTAACCCACAGTAACAAGGTATGTCTATCTGGCATTGCCTTCACATGTTTATCTGATCACCTACCATATTTTACATGCCTAGACCAACAGATAAACCATGAAGCTCCACCTAAAATCAAGTCAAATTTGATGTAGGATATCAATAATACTAACTTCATGCAAGTTTTAGACAATGATTTAAACTGTGACCTTAATCATAACTATGACGAACTAATAAAAATAATACATCTCTCTAAAGATAAACATATGCCCACCCAAACCATCCGTTTTAACAAATATAAACATAAAAAAATCTTGGATCACGAATTGGAATTCTCAGATCAATGGAATTTCGCGACAATATCTACAAACAAATGAAGAGCACACATCCTGATTCTCAGCAATTTCTGACCTTAAAGCAAAATCTAAAAATTTACAACAGGATACTAAAGATATCAATTCAACAAAACAAACTGAATCGCTATCACTCACAATTTGAAAATTTAAAAAACAACACTATAAAGACATGGGATGTTATAAAAATAATTCTGAATGTAAATTTTAAAAAATGATTGATGACAGAAAGGAATCTAGTAAGAGTCAAATAGCAGACAAATTTAATGCATTTTTACAGATATTGGCCAAAAACTGGCAGCCACCATAGACCAGAAAAACCTGCCTCACTTCAGCACACACCTGAATCATGGATGGGAAAATATTTTCACTTTCAACAATACTTCTGCAGCTGAGATTGAATCAATATTAAACAATTTTAAACCTAAATCTAGCTCGGGGCATGGTCATCTGTGGATGAGACTAAAAAAGAGGATTAAGTCGTCACTGGTGACTCCATTTGTTCATCTAGTTAACAAATCTCTTACAACTGGAGTATTTCCAGATGAACTTAAAACACTAAAGTATTGCCAATATATAAGAAGGGTGATGAAAAAATTCAAAATATCTATAGACCTATATCCCTACTTCCAACTCTTTCAATACTTTCTGAAAAAGTGGTCTATCTTCAAGTCTATGGCCATTTTGCATCCCATTATATTTCACACAGAAGTCAACATGGCTTCAAACAGCTTTATAGTACTGCAAAAAGCTAATGTAGAATTTATTGATAGAATATGTAAGATTCCCGATAAAAGTAAAATACCCTAAGAATCTTTTTAGATCTATCTAAAACTTTCAATAATTTGCATCACAAAATTCTCTAATACACACTTAAACATTATGGTGTTTCTGGGAGACCTCTAAAATGGTTTAAAAGCTACCTGACCAATAGAACCCAATATGTTTAGCTAGATGACGTTCATTCCAAGCTATTACATGTCATAACTGGTGTCCCACAAGGATCTATCCTTGGTCCACTTCTTTTTATAATCTTTGTTAATGATCTTTGTCTAGCCACCGAAAACTTTGAGTCAATACTCTATGCTGATGACACAACTCTCATAAATTCACTTTGTACTTTCAAGTTTGGACCTCAGTCAACCAACAGGTATATCTCAAACAAAAAACCCCTCCGAAATCAATAAATTATATCACTGGCTTGCTGCAAACAAATTATCTTTAAATATCACAAAAACCAAATATGTACTTTTCTTTTCTCCTCAACGTAGGCTAAACATGAATATTAATCTAAAAATAAAAGAGACACAATTAGAAAAAAAAAGTGAGTTTGATTTCCAAGGGCTGATAATCAACGAAAAATAAAAGTGGAATGCCCCCCCCCCCAAAAAAAAATTAAAAAAAATTGCTAATTAAACTACTAGCATTATGGGAATGCTTTATAGGCAACATTATGTGCTTCCTAGAAATACACTACATTAAATTTACAATTTTCTGTTTCTGCCACATATTACTTTCTGTTTACCGACTTCGGGTTATTCCTGTGATCACATATTTAAACTTCAGATATCAGTTATTCTTTTCATTTGTTCTACACATTATTATGCACCTGATAAGTCTTTATTGAAGAACTTAAAGTTTTTTAAAAATTCCTTACTTGTTTAAGCTGAAAGCTTTAAAAGTTTACTATAGATAAACTAAAAACAAATTCCCTGGCTACTTTACTGACATGTTCTCAGCCTTACCTGTTACTCACCCTTATACCACGAGATATTGCAACGCTCCTGACTATGCCACTTCTAACATGTATCCACCGAAAAGTGCATACGGCATTCTATCCCCAAATTACTCTGTGATACACCCTTACACATAACAGGACAACTTCACGCACGCACTCCTTCTCTGCGTTCTCTAGATATGTTAAAGCATATTTCATGAACCGATATTCCGAAACTTGCTCCATTGTCAATTGCTTTGTTTGTAATAAAATTTCATAATCATACCTGAAATCTT